>JARQSV010000057.1:1805073-1848221 GCA_030142285.1 Calameuta idolon
TCAAAGCATGAGGATTTTTATCCTTTAGTAAATCTTCATTATTTAGGAGTAAAGTTTTGATATTCTGTTAAATTTTTGAAATGGTTACTACAATCCTTCCCATTCCATTCCATTTACCTCATTAATATCTTTGTGCATTAACAGTGGTATCCTTAATAAGCAACGTGGTTCTTTCTAGGGTACAAAATAGAAATGACTTGTTCCGCTTTCGATAAAATCAAAATCATAATAAGATCTGCCTCGAATGTTAATCTCTCTTATTGATCGTATTATGGATCCATTGCTATTCTATATGGATTGAATCATAGCCTATAATTAAATTAAAGGTCATACAGCGAGTAAGACCCTATTTTCAATTTCGTACCCATCGATGATTATACATTCATCGTATGTATTATGATACAGTGAACTTTCTTGTTCCTACTATGATACGGTAATTATTGTTGTGGAGAAGTATAAGCACACCTTACCTTCTCCGCGTCAGTATCAAATATATTACGCACACTTTGATTGGGCTACTTGTATTCAATTATTATTATTCATTTATTTATCAATAATATTCCTAGTATGCTCCACTAGCAAATGAAGTTTAGTAGAGAATTGGCGTACGCCATTGGCTTTACGTTCGGATGTGGCTGAAATAGCAGGATTATCATGTAACTCTTGTACAAAAAAAAGAACACAATTTAAAAAAATTTCTTAACGATTCTTACCACTGCAACATAGGACGTAAAGTTAGGTTTCATATCTTTGCCGTTAAGTGTGATAAAGGCACCTCGGTTACCCATGGTATCACTGAAAAAAATGTTGTATTATGGAATTGATCTATCCATATTCTAATTATTTAAATCAGTACACATCGAATTTGAACTAACCAATAGTTTGGAGCTGAGAACACTGTGATACATTTTCCATCGTGGGCAACTTCATATCCATCATTTTTAACTTCATGGCTCCTGACAATGTAATCAAGACCATTGAGCGATAAGAATTTTTGTGTTACATCTGGACCAAACTGAACGCCAACACCACGTTTGCTGGGCGCTCTTCCTAACTGCGGTTGAGGATCAGACCATAGTAATTCGCACATGAGACCATCATCGGGAGGCTGCCTGTTTCTGTTGATCTCACGAATCTCTTGCAACGTCACGTCGTCCCTTGAGAATAATCCGCCGTGCATCACCTGAGTGAACATCGTGAAACTCGTAAATTAGGAAACGAAAATTGCGAGGAGGAAAGGTTTGGCTATTAATAGTTTCACCGATGTTAAAGTATTAGGTACCTATGAATACTTACAAGTACTCTATTATTGAGACAGTGGGCCAACGGTAGCCAATTGTACACTTCCGTAAATAGCTCAGCCATTTGAGCGGTGTATTTTGCTTTCACTTCGCCGTCGAACCCATACATTTGGTTCATGGTTGCCGATTCGTGATTACCTGGTATTATAAAAGGATGATTGTGTAATGTTGTGGAAGATAAAAACATGCATTTATGTCAATCATACCTCTCGACATGAAGAAATGATTTGGATAGAGAAGTTTGAAACCAAATAGAGTGAATATGCACTCTACAGAGAACGAACCTCTGTCAACGAAATCCCCATTAAATAACTGATGATATTTATTAAGGAATGTTTTATTTAGTATCTAATGCTGTTTCATAATAAATATTTGAAGTTCCCACTATTAAGTAGGATTATTATGTTTTTTTCTTTGATAAAGGATACATAAGGATTAGTCTCCGATGGTAATCCATTCAATTCGAAGACATTAAGAAGATCATAGTATTGGCCATGTATGTCACCACAAATAGTAAATTTACTATTATCGGGAATGACTATATCTACTAAGCTTGGTTGTGCCATGAACCATGCCTTGACGTCTAGGAGAATCTTATAGGCATACTTTCGATGCAACTTGTTCTGGTTTCTGTACCATTCTATTAAATCTTGCATAAATTTTAGGGTGACTTTACCATCTTCAAGTTTTGGTCCAGTATATTCGTCCTCGATTGCTAAACAATAAATTAGTTATATATTCTCTGTTTGCACCTATCATTTGATGAAAATGAAGAGATAGTGCAAGTACTAACCCATGGCATCTAGATTAATTGAATCAGCTATATTTTTCTTATTCTCCTCCACTGAAATAGCTTTTTCAAATGCTAATTTCTTTACTATCTTACTGCATTCACTGTATTTGGCCTTCGCATCTTTGTCATTCGGCCTAGCCTTAGTTACTGTGTCAAAATCTTTAAGAGCTAGTTTAAACTTGCCAAGGGACATGTAAGCTGCTGCTCTACGGTAATATCCCTTCACATAGTTTCTGTCCAGTTCTATCGCTCTAGATGCATCTGTCAGTGCATATCCAAAGCATTCTGTCTTCAGATAAGCGAAGCTCCTATTTCCATAATATACAGCTACTGAGTTATTTAGTTCAATGGCTTTGGTATACAACTCAATAGCCTTGTTGTAGTCTTGGTCTGATAAAAGAACAAATATTCCAAATTAAGTAAATACATAAAGTCAGAAAGATATATATTCTGAATAGTAACTGATGGTAACAAAAAATTAGAATCAAGTACAAATTAAAATGTATAAGCATGCAAATAATTCCTACTAAACTAAAAAACATT
This sequence comes from Calameuta idolon, assembly GCA_030142285.1. Taxonomy (NCBI): domain Eukaryota; kingdom Metazoa; phylum Arthropoda; class Insecta; order Hymenoptera; family Cephidae; genus Calameuta; species Calameuta idolon. The sequence continues at coordinate 1,807,711 of JARQSV010000057.1, forward strand.
TTCTTCTATGAGAATAAACAATTAAAAATTCAGTGATTGAATTCTATGCTAATTGAATCTATAGATTATCCAAGCACCACTGTCATATAAATAACATGCATGCATCACAAATAAAAATAATCAAAGCTAAATAATACAGGTACTCGAAGCAATGATCCATGCATTTCCACATCACTGTTTTCCTTTTCAAAGTAACATAAGACACCTAGATTCTCGGATCTGAAGAAAGTTTGGTTAACTTGGGATGCACGTGACCCTATCACTCATGTTAATCGATGCTAAGAGCAACAAAAGTCTGTTCACATAACGAAGGAATATTGTGAAAGCAAATCGATGAATATTTTAATTCCATAGATAAACCCACTTTTGAAGTATTCGTTCGCTTCTTCTTTAAATTTTTCCGCCCTGGCAGCATCTTCGGGGGAGGGTACTCCGGTGATTTCAGCGTTTGCACTCATCCCGCGTTACTTGTCAACTAGAATTAACAGCTCGTCAGGACACAACACAAATGATGCCGGAAGGCAGACAATAAACAATGCATTAAAGAAAGGGCCTATGGTTTCTATAAGTGTGCAGATTTTGCGACCTGCTCAACGTCGTGAAATCGTAACGTAACGCTTACTACCCGTATAAGTGATTTTTCGATGTATCGAGCATGGAGCGTATCGAGCAGAGTACACTCTGCTCCAAAAATGTATCACATCAGGATGCTTTGTGGCGCGCATAGCGCGCTATTACAAACACTTACGTGAAAGATGGCTCGATGATATTTGATAGTAGGATAACTTTAAAAAAAAATTGAGTATCCGTGAACTGTTCAAACAAGAATTTATTTGAAAAATGACTTAAGTCATGATATACATTTTTCAGTGGTACTTTTACATACTCTGGGAAAAAGAGTATCATGTATGGTTAACAGTCCCAATGAAACCTTGATTTATGACATTTGTAACTTCAGAAATAACGCTTTTAAATATCTTGCTTCGTATGTTACTGTCTGTTTACCTTGAGGTATTGTGGGAATTTCTTGAATATCAAAGGGTTGTTCTATAACGGTTTGAACGTCCCTTCCGTAAACTATAACAAACAATCGAAATATAAGAGAAGTATTATGAAGTATGTACATACAATTATGTACAGGGTCATTATAGAATTTAATACCTTCACAGTGTTCTAAAAATTGTATGCATTCTTGTAGGGTAGAGTCCTTAAGTACCACTAGCTGTTTAGCCAATTGCTCGAGAAGAGATAGGAAACATCTTTTTGCATAAAACCATGTATCAGTACCCAATTTCTTATTGTATGGCTCCAAACTCTTCATTACTCGTGATATACCAAACTCATAATTGCCTTTGGAACAATATAGAGTTCCTATAACTAGATTCACAATGCATAAATGGAAGAGCTTTTTATCCTGCTCCTCAAATGATATAGTTTCTTCTTCTTTTTCTATCTTTTTCATCAATTCTTCCGCTTCAGCATTTTGGGATGTCATAATATAACTAACACACAAATTTGCTAATACAATTGCACTTACATCCAGTATCTGTGTTACAAAAAATAATAGTTTTAAAGAATAAGCATTGGTATTCTACAACCCAATATCCTTCAGCAGATACTACATTTTACTTACATTATCATACTTCTTTTTTACTATTGGTTCATAGAATCCTGTAGCTTCTTTAAACTTATTCTCTTGCATGAATAAAGTATGTGCTACATTCAGCTTCCAAACATCATGTTCGTTACAAAATTCTACACTCTTATGGAAAATCTTTTCAACTTGTATATAATTTCCTAATTCCCAGTATATTTTAGCCTGGGCCATTAAAATAGGAACGTACCGTTCCAAAGCTTCTTCATAATCATTTACTGCTCGTTTTACAGCATTATTATCATGGTTCAATCGAGCTTCTTGGACTTGCTTTGTTGCTTTACGTAAAGTCTCAGTATGTTTATTTGCAAGATCATCAAATTTTCGATATGCCTCCTCTGGAGAAGTCTGCTGCGTTATCAAAGCGTCCAGAAAATCATATAAATACTGAAAATATATGATATACTTGAATTAAGGAATATTTTTTATGTATATCCGTTAATATGACTAGTGGCATCTGTGTAGGTACCTTCGTACCCACAAAGTACGGCCCTGACTTTACGCCGGCATCATTGGCAACCCTAACCCCACTTTGCTTGTAATGTTTTTATCGATTAGAATTGTACCTGCAGTATGGTTATAAATAGAACTACCTATTGTAGTATAATTTTGGTAACCAAAAATACAATAAATAATTGAGAAGAGATGACAAGTTGTCAGCTGAATCAGATATTTCGGGGCGAGATTGCTGCCGTTCAAAACTATGGCGCATTTGTGAGAATTCCTGGATGTTCACAACAGGGTTTAGTTCATAGATCACAGGTATATAAAGATAAAAAATTAATTTTGTTTATGATGTAAGGTTGATCATATGTTCTAATTATTAATTATTAATCTTATTGATAAATATCAGATTAGTACATCCCATGTTGACGATGTAGCAGATGTTTTACAACGAGGAGATCGAGTTTGGTGTAAAATAATTTCATTGGGAGATGATGGTAAGATTGGTCTTTCCATGAAACATGTAAACCAAGGCAATGGTTCTGATCTAGACCCCAATGGTGTTCAGCTTCAAAAAGATGAACAAAGAAGAAAAACTATAGTACCTAACAAACGCAAAGTTATAGAACTACAAGCAGTTTTAAATACCACCTGTTCTAAGTGTGGTACTCCTGGACATTTGTCTAATGATTGCTTCATGACTCCTGATGGAAAGAAATATGAATTGCTACCAGAAATTGAAGAGGAAGGTGTCCCACAAAAACCAACCGATACTCAGCCAGAAAAGATACCAAAAAAACACAAATCCAAAAAATCAAAAAAAAGAAAGAAATCAAAAAAATCAAAGCACAAAGGAGAATCAAGTAATGAGGACTGTGAATCAGAGGATGAACAAAGTAAGAAAAAGTGGAAGAAGAAGAGAGCAAAGGAACAAAAACGTAAAAAGAGAAAGCATAGCACTAGTTCCTCAGATGAAGATTCAGACAGTGGTACCAGTACACGTAATACAAAAAATCAAGCAAAGTCATACAGAAGGCAACAAAAAACATTAGACAAAGTATGAATAATTTTAAACATTCCAACTGAGGTGCTGGTTATTCTATTTTCTGCTTATTAAAAACTTAGGTGACTACAATCAGTTTATTTTGATATATTTGATATGGACTGTGCGATCAATACTGTCTCGTACAACACTTAAATTGATAAAATAAAAATAGCACTGAAACTACATAATAACATTGTAACAATCATTCACTTACCGGCGTCAAATATTTATACGTCAAATGCACATTCTCAGCGAGAACGTCTGCAGCTAAATCATAATATTGATACTTGCAATATAAAAGTAACAAATTCGCAAATGTCTCTGGTGGAAATGGATTCTGTTGCAAAAGAAATTGAAATTTCTCAAATCCCTCACTCGGCGTTGTGTCGATGTTTACAAGAGCTTGATTGTGCAATGTAACAGCATCTAGTTCCTCCTCGGAACGTGGTGGCATATCGGTCAGTGCTTCTCTGGCAGCATCATCTAAAATACACGAAAAACAAGAATATTATTTTGTCCATGATGTATCCTTAAACGAATCTTACAATTTTTTAATTGGTACTCTATGGCTGCTTTCAAATTAAATGCCTCCGTTAATGCAGTCTCGTGTAATGTCAAAGTATTGCCAACACTTCTCACTTCAATTCCTTCTGTAGTCATACCAACACTTAGTTCAGGATGTTCTCTTATTCCCTGCTCAATAATATCCGCTAAAATAATAAACTTTTATTAAACACCATTTGTTCTCTGCAATAATATTAATAAGAATACCAGGTGAGTAATACCAATATGTTTTAGAGACAGTGCATATTCTTTAAGTTTAAAATAGCATAGAGCAACATTATAAGACAAATGTGGTCTGAAACCAACAATTTGTAATACTGTTGAAAATTTCTTGAGTGCTTGTTCGTATTGTTCTTCCTGCAAGCAATACAATTTACTGCAATCTGTATAGACTCCAACTATTTAAATCTTATATAAAATTTTGAATTACTTTGTATAATAGACATCCTAAGTTAACATCAGTGTCAACATCCTCAGGAGGACATTGGTCAACTAGACTTTTTGCAGCTACAGTATCTTCTTGACCATATTTTATAGCAGCCTGAAGCTTCCTTACTTTAATTTCCAAATGTTTTTGGTCAATAATACTAGAGCAAACTGTCCATGCTTCCTGATACATGCATGCCTGATGTAAGGATTGTGCATAATACAGCTTATATAGATTTTCCTCTGGGTAAAGTTGTACAAGTTTCTCATATGCACCTCCAGCTGCGACAAAATCTTGAGTGTAGAAATAGCAGTGAGCCAGAAGAGCGAGACATGGTCTTGACTATGAAATAATTGAAGGAAATAAGTAAGCTGTACAATTAATATTAACTGTGCTAATCTCTAAAAAAAAACATACATCAGGATGTCCTTCAAGTAGGTTTGTTAAAACATGAATAGTTTCCATGTATCTTTGCTCCTTTATCTGTAAAATGTTCATAAGAGTTAAGTTTTGCAGCATTTTGTATTTAATTACTAATTCCTTATTTATTATACATATAGATTTAAATCAATCTTTTCTTTAACCAACTCTTGCACGTTCAACAGCCTTTTAAATTATTTTTTATTTTTCAAATTTGATCAGTGGTTTCCAATCGTTAAAAAAATCAAGCATCAAGACTTTCGTGACGTCTCAAAGACAAAATTAAAACAGAATAAATATTTGAAGGTGATAGAAATTAGTGAGGATAAATATTTACACAGTTTAAAGTAAAACTCAAAAATATGGAGTACAAGCCTATCAGCAGAAAAAAGATTATTCTCGAAAATAGTCCTTTGCCGAAGGCGAAATTAATAACTATGATTATTGTTAATCCCTTAATAAATAAATGGGTATTTAACAGAAACGATTGATTAAGGCTGTAAAAAATTTAAGTACACTGATATCTATTACAGATACATCTACTACATTTTAATCGCGTAGCCGTACCATGCCATAAATTGTTTTAGTATATTCGCCATCTTTTATTTGCACGTTCTGTATAAAACTGCTCATCCTCGTTGACTCTTAATCCGTAGGTGAAACAATGTTTTTCTAAATGTAATTGCACAATTTACTGTCTGCACCGCTAAATAACAATACTTAGCATGTAACACGTGCAATCGAGTGTTTTGACAGGACGTCCATACCATCGTCATGACAACGACTTCAGATACATGCCTCCATATTTTTAAATGGAAACAATACTGGCAATAACATTTTATAGTACTATTCAGTTCAAATATTCCAGTTAGGTTTACTGACGTTCGATACGTTGGTACTGTCAAATAAGATACGTATTTGAGCATAATAATTATGTAAATCTTTTTTCATTCATTCATGTGTTACCGGCGAGACACACGTATAACTCTGTTGCATTTGTCAAATCAAAAATATGAAAAAATTTCCAGCCAGACGTACGTTTGTTAAACCTCATTTATAATGCAAAATAAATATACATCATCTCGAATTATTAAGAGATCACGTACAAATAGCGAATTATGGGAAGATTCAATTCATTTAATAACGAACTTCAGAGTGTTATGGCAATTTGAATGCCCTATTGAAGTAGGACAAATAATCGTGGGAAATCATATCGCTACAATGAATAATTTCAATAACAAGAATGAAATTTGCAACGAAATATCAGATGTCTATCGCCGTATGATAAGCGTGTGGCTTATTTTGTTATCCATACGATAGCGCCATCTGTACCAAGGTATTTGCGAGAAAATAAAGTGATAAATATGCCATATGGGCTAGGAAGTGATATTACAAGTGGCTGGCCATGCAGTGCCATTCACGAATTTCCAACGAACTTGCAGCATAATCGGAAATATAATAGACGGACGAACAGCAATCTTAATATTGATTAGAATAAATGAACAGCTGGTGGTTCGTTGTTTATAAGCAAGGAACATCTAGGTGGCACAGTATATACAACGTCGATAGCGTAGCGTGGCGTAGCGGAGTGCGTATGTGACTTTGTTCAGCGGAGAAATGTCGTCCGCACTTGTCGCGGCGAAATAAACGGCGAAACATGTCCGCTCCGGTGGTCAGTCGTGCGCAGACAGCCAACAGTGCTGTATCAGCGGGAATTGTCGGATGTGTTGTTTGTAAGAGAAGCGACAAGTTGTTACGGTGTTCGCGGTGTAAGACCGCAGTATATTGCACTAAGGAACATCAGAGGTTGGATTGGAAACGTCATAAAGCATTTTGCCAGAAACACCCATTCAATTTGAGTGTCACGGTCGAACCTAGTTACGACGCGACTCCTGGTGCTAATAACTTCCTGGAGAAGACGGTGGACAGGTCAAGCTTTGATGCTATTTCGAATTTACGTGGAATACTTTCAACAAATTCGCAACTTTTGGCTAGTTCGGAAACCTCTCAGAAGGATTCTGTCAACGGTAGGTATCGACTCCTAGTTGTTGCAATTTATGGAAGAAATCGTTTATTTGCTTTTTTCTGTTGCTGTTGTTCATGGGATTAGTCTACTAAAAGGTAATCTTGTTATTGTTCTGTCTCTGCAGATAGTTACCTCAAAGGAAACTCCTCAATGAGTGGAGAATTTTTACGGAATTACGAATATACTGAGAAAAGTGTTGATGAAAACAGAAGACATCCTCGTGCAGCACGTGCAGACGGTTGGACGTCACCTATAACCTACGAGGGTAGCTCTGAAGATACCATTCTTGGCGCTAGAGCTGAATCCCTTAATCCTGCTCTGGAAAGCTCAGCGATTTTGAGCACTGCTCAGCACTCTGCATTAGAAATGCCGACACATCATCATAATGGCATTAACAACTTTCCGGAGATACAGCTCAATCGGGAAGAAGATTTTTTACCACCATTTCTGCATAGAAATAGAAATAATTTGGACGAGCGCATTATAGATCAGATCTGTCGGAATGTGATTACGGACATGGACCAATATGGAGTATGTGTAGTGGACACTTTTCTTGGTGCTGAAAAAGGCATGGCTGTGTTGAATGAAGTCTTGAACATGTATAGTGCTGGATTATTTAAGGATGGACAATTAGTTTCTAACAAAGCTGGTGCCAGTGATTTGAAGACCATTCGTGGAGATCAAATTACTTGGCTGGATGGCAAGGAAAAACAGTGCCAGAACATTGGAATGTTAATATCTCAAGTAGATGCCATTATTATGCGGGCGAACAAAATGTATAATAATGGAAGAATTGGAAATTACACAATCAATGGAAGAACCAAGGTGAGTACTTCATATTTAAGGTTTTCTATGCTCGAAGTTCAATCATTGTGCTTAAATGAAAATAAGTTTAATTTTATTGAATTTGTAGAAATCTTATCATTCTCGTAGTGTTTACACAAACAATCTTACTTGATACTCTTTACACTAATATGAAATCTCAAAGCCAATGCTATTTATCTATTATTCTACACTCATACAATTACTTTATTGTGAATCATCATACATACAGAGAATATATTGATAATAAGAACTTGCTATTTTCATTTTCTAAACTCTCCTTGCTGAGCATTGTAATTATCTTGAAGACAATGCAAAGATTATGATGTATCAATAACATGACTATATTTTACTATGCATAATATCTCCAGTGTATCATATATGTCATAATCAAGGAACCGTATTAAACCCACCAGAGTTTACTATTAAAACCGATGGACATTTTAAAATAATTTTGTATTCATTTAATTGATCACAATTAATGAAATTGAACCTTAGAAGCTATCGTTTAAAACTTAAAAGAGCTTCTATTTTAAAAAAATGGTCAAAGAAAGAAAAAAAAAGCTGACCACACTAATATTATATACCAAATCAATTAACCAAAATGACATTAAGTATATTTGACTGGGAATCACGACCACCAACGTTCAACCACTGAGGAGATACTAGTAGAGGGGACCAACCTTATGGGACTTTGTGCCTAATGTCTAATTGGCACAGTAGGCTTGGGTGATTTGCTGGGACTAGTACACACGTTCAAGAGGGGATTGAAATGCCATACAGTTTGTTTCAGACCCAGAGTATACGAAAGCTGGTCCTCTTTGGTAATATCTCCTCCGTATTTCAGTTATCCCCGACCGACATTGATTTTGCACGTTCAAATCCATGCCTGCTGCCGATTAAGTTCCAAGATAAGTGGTTAAAACTCTATGCGAAAATATATAACGGTTTCTAGTAGCAGAACCAATTATTTATGATCTGATCTTTCTCTATTGTGCAACAATAGTAAATATGAGCATTCAAGGATCTTAAGAAAGGTCATACCCGTTAAGATATACTCAACGATTCAAAAGTAAAACCATCACTTAGGGCTCTCTCCAAACGAAAATTCTCGTCAGAAAATATTAAAATCACTTTTTTCAAAATGAATGTCTCGCCAATGAGACGAATGGTAAAGTTGCGAAGTGCAGCCAGTCACGTAGGCCACAGCCGCCCCACTACAGGACAAACGAGAAGTCACCCACGTGTACGGGTGAGCATCGCTAGCAGTGTTACACATTTCGTTAGTCAAAGGCGAGACGTACGCAGGCGCTTCGTGCTATAAACCGAACTAGGCAAATACACCTCACTTTTACCTTCCTAGAGGTGAAATAAGGTGCCAACGCATCTTCGAATCCGACTTGCTGGAGATGGTACAAATGTTCAACGTACAATATGTGCCATTCATTGTCACAACACACAGGGCCAGGTATATGTACAATACGACGAAGGTTATTGTATATAATATTGCACAACGTTTCCTTTTGATTTGAACAACTTATGAGAAACAGCCCCGTTGGCAGTGATTATACCGACACAATTAATATTACAATGCATGACACACTTAATGATCCTTTTCTGGAGGCTTGTTTGATCTATTGTCTCCTGTTTGAGGTATTAAATAAGCCTGATCAAAAGAAAGTTTTACTGACAGCAAGGAATATTAGCATGAGGTGCAACACCATATAGTTTTCTACTGTGATACAAATGCGTGACTGGAATATTCACTATTTTTATCCTCTTTCTTCCTGAAGAAAGGTATGATAGTAAAAGGGAAAGGAAAGAAAAATGAAGAATGCAGTCGGTCTGTCAGCTGTCTCAATTTTCATATCATATTCACCTGTTTAAACATGTTCTTGCTCTTTGGAATATGTAGCATGTTACTTTCGTGCGCTATAAACAATCAGGAATGTTAGTATTTGGTTTATCATTGATTGTTATTGATTTTAGACAAGATGCGAATCTGTGGCAATCCAAGACACACAGCCTTCATCCATTCCTCGCTGGAATCACGTAATATCTTAAGCATCTTATTGGTTTACAGCAGTCTTCTTTTCATCGTGTGAATCTTCTACGTATGTCAGGTTCTAAACTTAGATTCAACAACCTTGAGAATCCCAGATGAAACCTTAGCATTGAACATAACGTGTTTTTACGAACCCAAACATTCTGCCCAGTACTTCCTTCAGTACCGTCTAAACAAAGGGGAAGCATAAAGAACTCTTTATTCTTCAGTCTCATTCAAAGCACCGGAAATGAAAAAAGAATGTTTAGAGGCAACACGGATGCCATTGCTAAACGATTTTTGAGGAGAAGCTGCGAATTGAGAGCGTTACGGTCACTTCTCTCATATAGAAGCCTGACTCGTGAAAATAAGGTACGAACGATTCTATAATTTTGCATTAAAGCTACAAGATAGCTTACACAATTCTTTTCCTTGTAGTATTAGTAATGTTTTTTCTCATAGCATCACGTCCCAGTCGTATTATGTTTAGAAATACAGCGGCTCACAATCGCAATCGTTACGATTAACGTATACTCGCGTACATAGGCAGTTATCGGATATACCCGACACTATTGGCAAATTAATTTTTCAAATCGTGCGGTGTGCCACGTAGGTTTTTATCAAAAGAGGATATACAGTTTCGCCACGGTATTTTTAGAACTGTGTTCTTAGAGAGAGAGAGAGAGAGGGGGGAGAGGACACCAGGAAAATGATACTGATCAGAATATTGAAGATCTTTAATGAAGAAACGTTAAAAAAATATTCTAAGTGTGGATTGAACAAATAGTCTGTGCACACAAGCTGGTACCACGAAGGCACGTAGGCATTTTCATATTAGCTCCTCCTATTTCACCCCTCCTTACTTTCTTTTACGCTTACATTTGTGGTCTCTCCCCTTAACTTCTTCTCTTCGTCAGGCTCTCTCGAAAGCCTTATGAACGTTCCATCAAATGATCTTTCGAGGTGGATTCGTGCTCCAAGGCATGTGCCACATCGAATCGAACGCGCCCATACGTTTCTCCTCTTAAAGCGGCCTTACACAAAACCCTATTACTCATGAGTTTTAAACCCGTTAAATGTAGCAGAAATGACAATGGCAAAACAAAAACATTAAATTCACCTTTTATGATTACGGATTAATTAATATCTATATTTAATGGCACTAAAACATAGATTCCGCACTCAATGACCGCGTGAGAATAGTCTCAAGTAATTGATAATTTTGAAATACTGATAAAAGTCAACATATCAGGGATAATCATCCCATTATACTTTTGCAAAGCATTGCTCAAACCTCAGATCCATCAAGAAATATTATAAGTCAAGACAAATAAATTGACTTAATTGATGAATTATCAGACAAATTAGAATGGAATTTTTGTGCGTACGTCTCTATTTGCAGTAATAATTATTACATTGGTCGCTCTCGGTTGCGCTTTAATTTTCACAAACTTTAATGTAATATCAAGGTGAACCTGATAATTGGATCAAGGTTCAAAAGGGTCTGCGTACAAGGAAGCCCTTGGGTCATGTAAGCAGGTGGTTATCATTCCTAATGTATGTATGTAGATCGTTCTGTCTCACCAGAGTACAATGATCCATGATGAGTTTCTAGCTAAACAACTAAGAGGTGACTTCAACAGGAATTTATAGCGTGCCATTCGCCCGTTAGTATTTACATAAGGACAATGAGCTCCACAGCAGTAACCGTAATGTTCACCGTGGGTAACCATGATGATTTCTTCAACCGACTTTTACTCCAAACGTTACTGGTGGACAATATGGGATAATTTATTGATATGACGATTTCGTCCCAAGCGAAATTAAGGGCGCTGAAAATCATGATCCATTGTTATGTCAAGGGGAAAGAAATGGCCTACGTGACGTAGATCAGGGAGGATGATAAGTTCTTGGCTATATATACAAGGCAGGACGTGACATATAGTTTACGTGTTAGATACATGTTTTCATGTTTTGCGTCTAGGGAAGAAATAGAAGGCGGATTGACAATTCACGAACAATAATATATAACAATGAACAATTCCTTTCATTCAGCGTGTAGTCGTATAGGGGATTTGTTTTTTTCATTTGAGGACACTGATGTGTTTAGAGTAGATATATTCAATTGTCCAAGTATACAGAGATTACTTAAGATTGACTTTTCAATTGGACTTATATTTATACACGTCGAATAGAATATTGTATTTCTGTTTTATTCTGCAATTGATTATTGTTATTTGCTAGGAGCTTGTTTGTATGAAACTACCTGTATTCGTTTTATTTTCTATAAACGATATATAATGTATAGGGGGAGAATTTGGATTGCCGATAACCTGTTTTGCGAAAAATAATCTGTTGATGCTAGTCAAAATGATGAAGTACTGAACTCTAATAATCAAGTATACGTTCGTCTTTCGCAGCTATGACAATAGCGATAAGATAACATTTACATTTATTCAATTAGTCGTTTGGCGAACGATCGTTCTTGTTTGTGATGATAAATTTAAATGACTTTATATCGCTCCATCAGACTTAACTCATTGTTGCGTTACTATTAGCCAGCGTCGGTGTGATTCGTAGAAACGTAAAAGAAGAAAATGTCACCTTCAGTCCAAGTAAAGGGAGAGTTGAAAGTCATTTGTCTCTGTCGATTTCAAGAGAGCTCAAGCTATTATTTTTAAATGCTGTACAAACCAAAGATCCTTTTCACATAGGCGCACAGCGAGACTGATGATTCATTGAAACTCGTTGATAAGTTATAATCAAATATTTTAACTGTTCTCCGTGTTATATCTGAGGGATCAATGGAATGCGGTTTATCATTAATAAATTGTTGATTTATCCATTGGCGTGATAATTACTGGCGCAACCATCATTATCGCATTTTTAATGCTAAATCAATTCAGATTAAATTGCTGGTGTTGCGCGTCTGTCGAATTTGAATCAGGCTATTGTTAAAGTCGTAGTCACTTCAATTTCTTGGAGAGACATTACCACGGCTGATACTATTTTTTCTTGTTTAATTTTGTCCTTAGTTCTTTTCCTGTTACGACAGTCTGATATATTCTCGTCGGATGTATCATCGGCAATGTCAATCTTTTGCGCTGTTACGAGAGGACTTTTTGCGTCGTGGGACTTCCAATAAGAAACCGACGATACAAGTCTATCGTGCTAATTTCTGTATTCAAGCGAAGTTCTGACTGAATTTTACCAAAATTCCTCCTTTGTTTCAGGCTATGGTGGCGTGTTATCCTGGTTATGGTTCCCATTATGTGAAACACGTGGACAATCCAAATCGTGATGGACGATGCATCACTGCTATCTATTACCTTAATAAAGATTGGGATATCAAGGTAAAGACAATACTTGAGTACGTAAGGTGAATAGTTTAGAGGTAATGATCGTTAAGGTCCAGCTTACCATTTAAATTATACTCGAGCTTAACCTAGTTCATTCTACGTTGTTTCTTTATCGCAGTAGTTTTTAATCAATGATTTTTTTTCTTATATGTTTTAGAAAAACGGTGGACTCCTCAGGATATTTCCTGAAGGCTGGCGCGATCAGGTTGCGGACATAGAACCTCTCTTCGACAGAATTCTCTTCTTCTGGTCGGATAGAAGAAATCCGCACGAGGTACAGCCAGCCTACAAAACGAGATACGCCATTACGCTTTGGTACTTTGACGCTGAGGAGCGAAATCAAGCTTGCCGAAGATATCAGAGAGAACGTAAGTGACATTGTTATATGTAGGTTGGATGAGAAGGTTATTTATCAAGTACTTAACACTTGACTTAGCTTTGAATAGTCGTTAATTGTATCGTTAAATATGTCTGTTTCAGGAGAAATGCATAGCCAACCGAAAAATTCGTGAGATATAGAGTCCGGAGGACCGCGTCGCTGTCCGATGACTGAAATTGTAACTTTAATTGATCGATTTATACATCTGTAAATAGTTACGCACCCCCAAGAAGCACCGGTACATAAACTTTATGTAATATTATTATGTATTAAGATATGCCTGATGATCCTACTGGAGGAATTGAATAACGATACGGATAAATGAAACGAAACTGTAGTCTTTAAGGACGTGCAATAGGTTTAAGTGACTTTTTTCTACGAGCAACGCCACACAATTATGAAATTTTGAAAAGTGCGTTCACGTGTCCACATGCAAAACGCGACTGTTACGCGGAGTCGCACGTCTTTCCCATTGAACGCAAAAATCGTGAAAACGAAAAACTTTGGGTATTGAATTGCACCTACAAGTTTTAATGATTTTTTTTCTTAAAATTTTTCTATTGCCTTCGTCGACTTAAACCTTGATAGTGTTGTGTCACTTGGTTGTGTTGACATCACGTATGAATTTTCTTGCTTCATAACGATGTTGGGAATGTGCGATTGATATTTATTTCTTATTTAATATCGTAACGATAAACTGTGCATACGAAATTACCTGCAATTGAAAATTCCTCTTTAGAAGAACGATTTATATATCCTGCTATCCGAGTCATATATATATATTTTTTTTATTTTCATCGTAGTCCGTGCAACGAAGAGAACCGGATTCATCATCGTATCGCATATATTTGTGCGAAAAAGAAGAAAAATAACTCGAATATACGGACGACTTAAGCCCTCAATAGTAATTATTAAAATAAGAGATCCCAATTTCCTTCCGTGTTCACTATTACGAAAATAGTTGCACGCACTTTGTTAAAAACTTCTCTCTTTTATTATTTCTCTCAGTGACACTTTAATTTACAACGACACCACGCGTCTTAGCGCTCTTCGTATCGTCGCTCGTACGAAGTTTCAAGCGCCACGCGTATCGTATAATGGAAAAACTAAGAGAAGATAATTCCGACTGTGGCCAGTAGATAAAATCGATGCTTCCAGTGCAGTGAAGTAAGATCTTTGTGACGCACAGCCTGTACCTGTAATATTGTATGTATATTGCGAAACGAGCGAAGCACTGTGTTTAATATTGTATGTAACTATTTATATAAAATATTAGATATAATAGAGCATATTGGTCTGTGTCCTACATGTAATAAGTCCGATTCGAGGCTCGATTAGTCAACGGGAGATGCAGACTGACAATTGAAGTGAAATAATGGATGAATTACTGTAGAACAATCCATGGCATCGTAATCCAGATTTCTCTGTCAACCGCGAATGAGACTCGTTTAAGTATAAAGACTGTTACGACATGATATGCCATAGAAAACAGGAATTCGAGAGGGAACGAAAGAGACGGTTAGAAGAAGAAGAGGAGAAAGTGAATAACGTGAGGAAAGTGTCAAAATAATTAACGGCGCTCTCTCCTTTATACTCTCGGACACAGAAAAAACCCCGATCAATCACCCAGTATCCTTTGACAAGTGATTATTTTTAATGCTCGGATCTAAGTTAATTGAAACCTAATTGTTAACTTAATACTAAAGTTGTTATACCTAAGTTATATGATTGGGAGTAATGCTCCTAAAGTATTGTCAAAGTGAAAAATTTTATTATGTGCGAAAAACAATAAATACTGTACAAAGTACGTCGTTGTGATCAACGTTCTCCTCTTCTGGGATCACGTGTCCAGGTTCACCAGGTCTGTATCAGCTGGTATCGCGCAAATGTCTATATTATCCATTGCTGGTACATAGGCCATGAAGGAGAAATTATTTTTTGGGAATGATCCTGGATTCATCACTTTACATTCCATGTATTCTGTTGTATAAGATTCGAATTGATCGGCCACAACTATGAGATCTGGTACTGGATATAATTGTAAGGCGTGATCGTGTTTCCAGTAAATTGGAATTACTGGGAGATTCATTGGTGTTAAATGTGTCTGACAGATGATAGATTTAGCGTACTGAAATATTAATAGATACATTTTTTATGTGTACTTTATTCACTGTATTTATTATCAATGTACTGTACTTACATGTTCGTACACTTCACCTTCAGTAGGAAAAAATAGTGTATTTCTGCAAAGTCTGCTCACCATGTCTTCACGGAGAACCACAATTTCTTTTGTACAGTATTGTATTCTACAAGGATTGGTAGCTAGTATTGTCCCAGGAACGGTCTTTATAAAATCCTCCACTACATATTTGGGCAGTGGTGCTCTAGGTAGAATTTTAGGTGCACCTAAATCATAGGGTGCTGGTACTATGATGAATTTACTCTCTTTCTTGATGTCTTCAAAGAGTTCCACTATGTTTGCTAGTCTTTTGAAACCTTCTTTCATCTTCTGTGTGCTTGTTGTATTGGGTGGAAAACTTAAAAATTGACCACATAGTACAAAAGCTATAGGAGGAAACTCTGCATAACCATCAAGCATTATTTTAAATTTGTCTAACACCTCCAGACTGTCTACCCATAATTCAGAGACAAAGACTATCATTCTATCTGGGTTATTTTTTTCATGCTTCTGTAGCTTCTCAGATGTTTTTAAGGAAACTGGATGTGATCCACCGAAGGTGTTTTGATCTCCAAAGGGTGCACGAGAAATATTTGAAGTTTCTGCAGGTGGAAAGCCTATATTTTTGACGTATAATATATTATCGTCGTAATTCCCATTAGCTAGGACTATAGAACCATCCACGATTAGCCCATTCTTGAATTCTTGTGTATGAATTAAGGAAAACAAAACAATTTTCATATTGTGTATTATGGTGAATCAAAGTATTCAATGAATTAAATAATAGATAGAAAAGGATATTGCATTCTTCAAATTAATTTTTACAGCTCCAGTAATGTCCTCCAAGTAATATTGCCCTTCTACAAGTTGAGATAAAAGACCCATCACATATACATTAATTGTTCTTGATTCACTAAGCAGATACTCTATTGGAGTAAGCTTACATCTGCCTATGCTCGTTTCACCCAGCTTAGGAGCAAGAAACATTGGATGCTTCAATGTTCTGTGCCATAGCATATTAAATCTATCTCGAAAAATTAGAGATTTATATGTCGCATCAGGATACATATCAATTCCAATTTTTTCAAGTATAAATTTCCGCCTCTCTAAATCATAGGTGACTTTTGGAATATCCAGAGCATTTATAACATTTAAAATGGTCTCTGTATGTTTTAAACTATTCTCAGGTCTCATGCACTCTATGATTGCTTTTTTTATGTGATCAAGCTCAATGCGTGGATTTTCCAGATTTTGTGATAGTATTTGTTCCACAATTTTAATAAGCCAAGGTTCACGTTCATCTTCTTCCATCTTTTCCATTTCTTTAGCTATAGAAGTACTTAGTTTGCTGTGAAAAAGAAACAAAGATTGTTTCATTCTTAATATACTTCTTGTTCTAATAAATTAATAAAACTTGTAAACATGCAGTTATATACCTTGTTATCATGAGCCCATACAAGGAAAAGGTAGTTTGAACGTTTTTAACAATTTTATTGTCTGCCATGATTAAAATGTATAAGAAAATAACGATATATGAGACGAATGAAAAATTGTTTGGAGTAAGTAAATGTAAAAATTCTTGTTGGCGCCAGATATTAGGGTGAGTGACACCATGGAAGGTTCCGGAATACCACAGTAAATTCCTGAAGAACATAACCTATATCATACGAAATGGCTGAAGAAGAGAGGCAGGCAAAGGATGACAAACTTAAACCAATTTTCCGGGATCTGACGGCTGAGGACCCCGAACCTGAAACCACTCAAATTGAGAGTCTTTGTATGAACTGTGGTGAAAATGTGAGTAGTTAATTTATTATACTTTATACGTTTTATATTTTTGTGTTAGCATGGGTTACACGTTTATTATTTTCCATATTTCAGGGCATCACAAGAGTATTGCTTACAAAAATACCATACTACAAGGACGTTGTGCTTATGTCCTTTGATTGTGAACATTGTGGATTTCAAAACAATGAAATACAAAGTGGTGGGAAGATCGCCGAAAAGGGAATTAGGCAAACATTAAAGGTGTCTATGCCGAGAGACTTGAACAGACAACTAGTCAAATCAGATTACACAAGCGTTAAAATTCCAGAGCTAGACTTTGAGATCCCTGCGCAATCTCAAAAAGGAGGTACATTTCCAATCTACCTTAAGTAATCATAACGATTTCCCCACCTCTAATCTATTTTTTGTTCTATTTACAGAAATCACAACAGTGGAAGGCATCATTGACAGAAGCATAGCTGGATTGGAACAGGACCAAGAGCAACGTAGGAAAGAGAATCCAGAAACAGCAATTGAAATTGATTTATTCCTGTCTAAACTAAGAGCCCTAAAACTCCTGGATGAACCGTTCACTATAATTCTAGAAGATATCACTGGAAATTGTCACATAGAGAATCCAAACGCTCCATTGAAAGATAATCAATGCACAATCACTCACTTTACAAGATCTAAAGAGCAAAATCAGATGCTAGGTCTTTTCTCAGAGAACGATACAGCTCTTCTCAAACCTCTTGAAGAGGGCGAGTTCACATATGATCAACTACAGGGTGAAGTTCTGTCCTTCCCCACAAATTGCCCTGAATGCAACAGTCCTTGCGAAACTAATATGAAAATGACCAGTATCCTTTACAATCTATTATCTACAGTAGAATTGTAGTAACCAGGTTCCACTGTATATATTTTATTTGTTCTTTTAAATTATTTTCTTGTTTTATTTTTCCTTAATCTATCACTTAGACATTCCACATTTTAAGGATGTTGTCATTATGGCTACCAACTGCGAGAGGTGCAGTCACAGGACAAACGAAGTTAAGAGCGGAGGTGGAATCGAACCTTTAGGCGTAAAAATAGAAGTGAAGGTGACTGGGAAAGAAGATTTTAGTAGAGATCTTCTAAAATCAGAGACCTGTAGCATGGAAATTCCAGAACTTGAGCTGGACGTTGGACCTGCTGCTCTGGGCGGTCGATTTACTACGGTGGAGGGAGTAATAGCGGCAACAAAAGATCAATTATTATCATCTACAGCTTTTACCGGTGACAGTAGCGACCCAGAGGTATCAAGAAGAATGGATTACTTCATATCTCAACTACAGGATGTGTTGGATGGAAAAAAAGAGATTTCTCTTATTCTTGACGATCCAGCCGGAAACAGTTACATCCAGAGTCTTTCAGATGATGGACCGGATGACAGATTAAAGATAACAAAATACGAAAGGAACTATGAACAAAACGAAGAACTGGGACTCAATGACATGAAAGTTGAAAACTATTAAATATCCTTTTAAAGATATATAATAATTCTACAAATGAAATTCGAGAAGGCTCAAAAATTTTAGCTACCAAGTACAAACCGAAGGATTCAATTATCAATAGAATATTGAGATCAAAATGATTTGACCTAAAATTAATCTTATGTTTCACTAATGCAGCAAGGTATATCAATCAATTATAATAAAAAGTTGTTTCATGAAATATATCTATGAAAACAAATTTTTTATTCATGCGTAAATTCGTCAATGTACATTAATCTGACGTTTATTCGTCACCACCATGGCTGTAAATAAAAATATTTTTAGTTAATAGTTTTAAACAGAAGTCTTGTATAAAATTCAGTAAAAATATTATGGAATATCTCATACACAACAGGTATTGAGTCGAGTTTTTTTAAAGCTGGCAATCTTCTAATAACTTGGGCGCGCCAAGTCTCAGTATCCATATTCTCACAAATGGGATTATTAATAAACAGCAAATCCTCAAGATGGGGAATCTCTTGAAGCCTATTAAATTCCGCCCAGTCCTTGACAAGATTGTTACCCATATATAGCACCTTTAATGCTTTCAAAACATTGACACCCTTAATTTTCTCTATCATATTATAAGATATCCATAATTCTTCTAGATGCTCTCCCACAGCTTCCAAGCCAGAAAAGGTCTTGATGTAATTTCGACCCAAAGAGAGTATTTTTAAATTCCTCAATGAATTAATTCCAGATATTTTTTCAATCATATTCGTGGAGAGAGAGAGCTTTCTAAAAGTGAATGGTATTTAATAGGAAGCATAAATAGCTCCAGGAAATATAACTAACTGAACATTGATTAAGCCGGCTAAATTGTTATCCATTTTATCTATAGGAGGCCATTGAAAGCATAGTAGAATTTCCTTCTGTTCACTCGCAGTTTCGCCGGTCTTCTCTTCCCACTTCAGAATCGCTTCCTTGCATGACGTTGCTTTTGCCTGAATGATTGAATTCTACGTAAAAATAGACTCTTTCCCCAGAATTGAGGAATATTACCATTCTAAGATTAACTCATTGACTCTTAATACTTATTAATTAAAATTAAAGAGTTAATTGAGAACAGTTTTTAATTAATGTACTGTGACATCAAACAGAAGAAAAACGCCTTTCGTGAAATCTGAAAATCCATCATATTCTAAACTTTAAACAAATTAAAATATTTTTACTAATTATTTAAAATGTAATTCAAAATGAAATGTATCATTCCAGTTCAAGTGGTAGCATATTATATTTCATAACGTATAGTAGAATTCATGGAATTTATCTAATTGTAAGCAGCCAGCATTTCAAGCGAACCGAAGTAAAGTGCATAGCTATCCATAATAATTTGTGTAGGAAATCAGTCGACCATAACATCCGTAATATAAAAGCGTGAATTAGATTTTCTCCTACGTATAAGGAAACTATGAAATGCCTTTAAAAAAGAGGAAAGAATTAAGCATCAAATTTAAAAGAAACTACGAGAAAATCTGCAAAGCAGTGTGCTGCCGAGTGTAGAATGCCGTAGTTTTGCGATTGATGGAGAAATGGCGCGCGTGTCGCTCGACGGCCAATGGCCGCCGTGAACGAACGCCGTGTGTCGGCTGGCTGGCCGCTGACTGATGTACCTTTCAACGCGTGTCAGTCTGTTTATCGTTTGATTTTCCACGATCAGTGTGCTTGATAAAATGCCGAATCGACCGAAGAAGGATAAGGTGCGTTAGCCGCGTGAAACGCGCACTGAATTTTCGTACTTGAGGAGATTTATTCGTGAATGTAAGCCGTGAACCTTGGGGGAACAACCCCGGCGGCCTCAGTCAAGACCACCCAAGGGTGTAGTGTCTAGAATTCCGCGACTTTCGGTCAACTAATTTCACTCAGCATCTTCCGTATAGTTTGTATGTTTCGCGAGTAATTATTTTGCAATATCGCGAAACCTTGTGGGCTTATAGTGAAATTTGTTTCACGAGGATACGACAGCTCTGATACAAGTGGACAAATCGCTTCTTATGTTCCAGGAGTCGGTCAAAAGCAAGGACAAGGGAAAGAACGGAAAAGATCCCGAGAGCGGTGACGAGGTGAGGTTATACTGTAGTTTATATTCTTATCATTTTAATCGTATTTTTACTTAGCCCGTTATACTACTATTATGCACTGGTCACTACTGTCATTTGTGACTCGTATTTTTGACGCGTTGCTTAGCGCGTGTATTGCTTGACGTTTTAATTTTTACTGTGTCTACTATGAAGAAGAACTTATGTAGAGATTTTTAATGTGTAGGACTCTTCTAATATCAGAGCAAGGTTGAAGATGATATTAAATGAACTGGTAGAATATGTATTCATTCATACTTGAAGCAATGGTTAGGCATAAAAAAATCATGGAATAAAAGAACCAGTTGCTTTCTGGGACATATGTAACGTTGCTTCAACAATTGTGCTGGGTTGAGAACCTACTTAAGATTTTTGCAGTACATTAATATTTAAATGTCATTAAGCATATAGATTTTGTTCCTTATTGCATTTCTTACTTTCTCCGACGTAGTACAAGTATAAAGATACTTAATGATCTATCGCAATTATGCAAGATATTAAGGACTTTGTATAACAATTCCTTTATATATTGAAACTTCTTAATATGAATCAATAGAGCTATCTTAGATTTTACCCTAAAGAACTTTTCCTTAGACATAAGGAAGTGCATAGATCACCCCAATGTTTAGAATTCCAGATTCTCTAATGCTCCAGGTTCTTGGTATGTCGAAACAAGATCTTATATTTGGAGAACGAAAAGTATATTGATAACGCTAAGGAGAGCAAACAGAGTCAGTCTTTCCTGTTACATAAACAAAACTTCCACTGGTTAATATTTCTATTTAGGATCCATCTACCATAATCTGTCTATCATATCATCTGATGGTTTTCTGAAAGCATTCTCAGCTGTACCATGAAGCAGCTACGAGAAAGGAGAGTAATCCAGTGATCTGAAATTGCAAGTTCCATACATTTAAGGCACACCCATTGGCAGCATACCACCCAAAATGACAGTCTTGGCATTGACATTGCAATAGATTAAGATTAGACCATTTAAATCTAAGCAATTTCATCCAATGGATTTACATTAAGACATTCATAGAAATTCATCTAAAATTAGTGATCGCACATAAATCAATTCATAAGAACATAAAAACTTTTGTCACTAGTATAGTTCCACCCTGACATTTTAATTGCGACCTTTGTAATTAAAATTCCTACTCGATTGCATAAGAGACGCAATACCGTAGGTGCATGCTATTCATACACAGTGAATTATGATAAAAGTTGATTGTTGATCACAGTCTAGTATTTACCGCCGTACTCGCTGAGTTAGCGAGGTTACGACTACGTTTTTAAATAGTTTGAGAACTTTACGATAGATGGTGCCACATGGGTTCCATCATATACAAGGTGTCACATTGAATCAAATGCCGTATAACATGAATAAAAGCACGGCGTAACAAGATTTCTCTTTGTCATCATGTCTTTCCGTCACAATTCT
The DNA here is from genome assembly GCA_030142285.1 of Calameuta idolon. NCBI lineage: Eukaryota > Metazoa > Arthropoda > Insecta > Hymenoptera > Cephidae > Calameuta > Calameuta idolon. The sequence continues at coordinate 1,829,895 of JARQSV010000057.1, forward strand.
CTACCACGAGACGAATATTCTAAGCCGAAGATGGTTCTTAGTCAAGTGGAGAGAAAAAAATATTCAAAGAAGCGACGAACACATTACAACGATCGTTTACATTGCTTGCCTACTGCTTGTTTTGTAATTCTAGAATCCAACGGATTGTCGAACATCTTTTGGTATGACGTACAAGATCTGCCATTAATACGGATCTCTAGAATTGCTCACCCGTAGTGCTTCAGCTTTACACGTCCATTTTCCCAACCAACGTTTTCTGGTACGCCATGGAATTATCACACAAGGTCGCTGTGTACGTTGATCTTCCTTACAATCATGTTTAATAATTGAGTCTCTCAAAAGTACATGAATTTGAAATCTAACGTTACAACAGATCGACCTTTCTTCCTATGCTACAGAACGCTAAGAAACTTCCTGCGGTACAAAAACCAAGGAAATCTTTCTTTTTCGTCGACCAATAACAAATTTCAGTCAGGAAGTCTCGTGCGTGTAAACGACTCTCCAGGAATGTCAAATAAATACATTGCCATGATCAAAAAATGTAAAATGGAGAGGTAATACGGGACAAATAAATACGATTAGATAACACGCTTTCTCACGTCGTTTGCGTCAAGAACAACGCGTGACAGCCAACTGTCAACTTCTACGAACGATTACCAATAGAGTTACTCCACTCTATGCCATTAACACGTCATAGTTAACTATTTCGTTTATATACCTAGGACGACGGTGATCAATGAAATTATAACTGCGAATAATTCTACTCCCCACGTGCCTCCATGCAGCTGGATAGTGTCTCTATTTTGAGTAGCGTGCAAATAGAAAGCAGGCTAATAATATGACCAGTGCATTCCAGACAGTCGACTGGGCCCGGCTTTTTAGCGACGTTTCTTAAGATCCTGTGGAGATGTACACAGCGTGTGTGTGTGTGTGTATATATATATATATATATATTCCATCTCTCCACTCCTCCTCTCGCCCTTCAATGTAATAAAATCTCTGCTTGTAGCTTGTCTCTGCCATATCGTACGACGACATCCTAATTCTCTCCCAACCATTTATATCATCGGAGGTTCGTCCTGCTTCAAGTTTCGACCTTTCTTCGTTACTGCCCTCAGGAATTACTATAAGTGCCCAGGATGAAGCCGGTGGACCACAGACAGTTTATTACTGTTTAACCGGAAAGATTCGTTTATCAATACGATTATCGTAATTAATGCGTGCGACGATACTGGTGGGGGAGGCACTGAGTAAAGACGGCATGCAGGTTGAAGAGTAACGTCTCTCCAAGAGTTCAGTTATGCCGATGGCACTTGCTCCGTGAACGTTGCTGTCCGACAGATTCTGTCTTCTTTTTTTTCTTCATTTCATTTCCGTCTGCGAGAAATCGATCCTTCACGTAATTGCGATTGTCAGGACTCGTATTTCCCTGAGCACCCCGGGGCCGTGGATCCTGATGACGATTGACGTATTTGTGAGTGCTGAATGTGTTTAGCTGGTTTTCATCACGGTTTCTTTTTTCCTGACTTACCGTGTACATTGTTATAGCGACGTATAGACACAATTTTGCTCGCCACGAATTTTACGTAACGCGCACTTTTGTACTCCACTAGTTTCTTTAGGTAAATTATTCGTTATTCCCAACACGGAATATCGTTTGACTATCGGGATAATTATCGTAATCATTTTTTTTTTAATATCTTTCAACCATCTCCACTTTCATTGTTGAAATTCATTCTTAAGGCGGGAGACACTTTACTTTGAGTCCCTTTTTTTTATTTGAAACACTAACACACGTTTCTTTCTTTCTGTTTCTTTAAAGTGGATAGCTCGTGGAAATATTTATAATGTCGATCGAGATACGGATCCGATAGGACTTTATGCTCGAGACATGTTTCTCTCTTTTCGTATCCCTCCTTCTGTGTGTTTCTTTCTCTCTCCCTCTCCCGGTGAGATACGCTTGTTTTGTCTGGAGTCTCGCTTGTTCTTCTCCACACGACGCCCTTTGTAATCTTTCGTATAGAACCTCGGATTTACACGAATGTTGATACTATGGACTTTGGAAAATCATACTACTAGATCGAGAGTCTGTGACAATATTTAACGTATACGTCATTTCACTTGCGTATTATCTACCAATGAGAAAAGAGGTTAGGATACGCGAGCACGTACGAGTCAAAGGAAAAGTTTACGGAATAAGGACTTCGAAGCGTCCCGCTTGAACCATGTGCTAAACGAATCGGTCAATTGGCTGTAATTGTTGCTATACCTTTTAGCAACGCCAAGTCTCTTGAAATCTAATGCGCAGCTAGTAGCTTCATTGGTCTTTTATGTTTATGACGCTTCCCCTCCATTTCAGTGTCCATTAACGTACGAAACTTTCTGGTATCGTAAATCAGAGGTGACATTACGAGTTGCTGCATTCAGTCTTGGACGTTCGTACGCGACGATTTTCTACTCGAGTAAGATAAAGTTGTGCGGTAACTTTTTAACCTATAAAAAAAGATGTACAAGGATAGTTAATACTACTTTTAATAGCTACTAGTCTTCTCTATATAGATCGGATCAAGCGGACTCTTGAGCCAGTGAAACAATAACCTTGCAACGTGTAGACGCGCTAAACATTGTCCTAGAGATGTAACGCAAGAGCACAGAGAGAGACAGACTGTACCGTGAAGAAGACACAACGAATGCGCGCGCTAAAAACGTGTCGCCTCGTAATTCGATTCTCGGTCACGAGTCCGATCGTCACTTTTATCGTCGCTATTATCGTCGCCCTCGTCGCGTCGCCACCACCGACGTCTCCGTCATTCAGGTGCATAAAAAGTTCCTACGCACGTAAAAACGATACACAACGGGAGGAAGAGACTATTTAAATTTTTGGATTCGACTAATCGAAGTATACTCGTAGAACTGATGTCCGCCATCTTTGTTCGTTCGAGGTAATCGACTTTTTAAACGGCTTCCCCCACCCTGTAAACGGTTTTTCACGTCAAACAATGAATTATCGACAAACTGCACAGACACGTTTTGACAAGTGTAATAAAATAACGACTGAAGAGTGAAGGTGAAGTATTATTTATATATATGTGTATGTGGGTGTATATATATATATGTGTGTGTGTATATATATCGGGTGTAATTTGATGTGCCAGCGGAGCTGCTATTTACCATGCGAATCGACGTAGGAGAAACGCGACAAGTTCGGAATTAAAAATATCCTCGCGTGAAAGTGGCTGTGCGCGTAAATGCGTAAATACATTTAGCGAAACTTCGGAGTGCCGCTATACCGATTCGAATCCTATTGTTTCTGTTGTGTTGGCCGTTTGTATATTGTCATCAGGCGCGTTGGCGCGCGAAGAATGCGGGATCGGGTGCCATCTTTATCTCCAATGGGAGCCACTTCGGATCGATGCCAGCAACATCCTCATGCTCTCGACCACGGTCGTAAGATCGATCGTGTGCCAACAATTTTTCCATAGACGATCGAACGACTGATTTCTCAGAGGCTAAGGGAGGGCGATCAAAGCCCATACCTATATTGGACACAGATGCAAAATAAAATGCAAACCTTCACCGGACTTGCTTTTGGCAACGTTTTCAAGAAGAAGGCAGGTGTCTGCGTGGTCATTTACAACACCCATCGTTCATTTATTATTGATTTACGATATTTGGCAAATATATTGAAAGGTTTTTGTAACAAAAATTTACATTTCCAGAACAGTATGCTGGTATAGTTTTTAAAAAATATTTATATTAAACACGTGCGTGGTAGATACCATAGTACATTTATTCTCGCGCTATAGCCGTACACGGTCGCTTCTTTTAAGCACACGTATTGGGCAATTTTTATGTCAGAAATAGAACTCGAGCGACTTACTTGACATTTCTCTTATTTCGTACACGTAACGTGCTTCTTGCCGATTATTCTTTGAACTGTACTTCGGGCCAAATTTTTGCATTGCACTAAGAGGGGAATAACGGTCACGCTTCCTCTGGGAAAATTTTATTAAGCCTTCACCTATAGTGGTTTTTGTACGTCTGTTTTTTCTTTGTTTGTTTTCGCTAGGTATTTTTTTTTACTATCGCGACGCTCTAATCCTGACACCCTGTATATGTGTTACGTGTCGCCATATACGTCACTAGTAAACGAGTACGCTGAACTGAAAGAAACATGCTCGTTCTTACACAGAGTTAGACCTTGAATCTTATTATTAACTACGGTAAAGAGAGGACGATGTTCGTGTTATGTATGCTTTTAACATTGAATTCGTTCTTTGTATATATTGAAATATTCGAAGGAAAATTTTGGTACCTACCTTTTTGGTGGAAAAGGAAAAGTTAATAAATTCACAATAATTATCGTATCGAGGCCTCTGTCCTCAATAATTAAAATCGTCCCGTCACTTTCAGAATGTAGAATAGACGCGGGATTGAAGTTTAATGGAATTACAAAAGAAAAAGAGGATCGCTCGTGATATTGGAGGATTTCGGTAGTTACCACCATAGCCGTCTCGGCGTCTGATTTTTCATTCTTTGAAATGGATTTTGAATTTTAATTTTCAAGAAAAATACGTCAAAAACTTCGCCGACCTATGTTTCAGTCAATGTCAAATATTCCGAGAATGATTTTTTTTTTAACTAAAAGTACTCGACACTCCTTTGACAAGAGAGTTTGTAATAATTTTTTTAATCCAGTCTTTATCATTGTTGATTACCGCGGTCCTTGTACTATAGTGTATATGTGATCTTTGACGTATTTTTATATGATCGATCGCGCGCGATTATTTGAATCGCTGATAAGACGCCTTAGCGATTATCGAATCTAGGAACATTTTTTTTAAGACCCCCTCCAACAACATTCATGAAATTATGTGGGTTTTTATGAAGCATTTTGAGAATCTTTTGGCCATGTTATTTTTTTCCACTGATTTTGGCTCGATGCATTTATTATCTGATTGATAAGAGGCCAATGGAATCTATCTAGGTCTCTGGATTTTCTCGTTTAATTTATTTTGTATTCGTTTGATATATATATTTTTCCTATCCTCTTCGTATTATTCGTTTCATCTCTTCTGTGTCGACGCTCATGTTTATTTTACTCTCCCAGCTTTCGTCTTCTTGCCTTTTGCCTTTGTCGTTTACGCATTACATCGACGTGAAAACACCTGACTGTATTACGTTTCCAAGTAGCGACAATAAGCAGAAGAGGAAATAAGGGAACGACAGGCTGTCTGACAGCGATACTTTTGTGCGAGGGAGACTCGAGGTAGTGCCACGTGTCTGTATAAAATCTTTTATGACCGGCCCGGGAAAAAAAATCTGCCCGAAAGACGCAGGAGCGGAAGGGGTTATTTTTATTGGTTCAAAGAATAATAAAGTAAGGAATGGTATGGGGGGGGGGGGGGTGTTATCGAAACAGTAACAGTATAACAGTTTCTTGCCTCGCGATATATTCTTGTGGTTGTAAAAAGATACACGCTTGTTGAAAGTGGTCTTCAAGACCCTGGTACCATCCACCATCTTCTTTGTACTCGATCGATATAGCAGTTGGCGATTTGCGTACCGATTTTTTCATTACTCACATGTTAATTTTTCATAAAATATAAACAAACGTTCAATCGCCTCGCCGTTCTGCACTTTTCACTCGGTTACCTTTTAATAATCTCCGCTGTTATCTTCACAGACGAACAAAGTGGCGGGTGGTACTTCCGGGGGTAGTACGACCCCACCTCCCCCCACGCTGATCAACAAAATCAAGTATCAGCAAGGTGGACCAGTAATAAAGAAAGACAAGCGTCAGAGCAGCTCGAGATTCAACATATCCAAGAACCGTGAACTTCAAAATCTGCCGGCATTATCCGGTAAGTGGAACAAGGATCTATTGTCATTTTTACCTGAAGAAAAAAAAAAGAAAAAAAAAACATTGTCTTACGAGTCTAGAACAAGGCAAGCGGATCAAGGTGCAATCTGACGTCCAATCAGCCAGCCAGCTCCCCCTCCGAGTCCAGTCCTAAATCCTTACTTGAGTCAGCCTCTGACACTCTCTAGGTAAAAAAGACCTAGGAGATTCTCAGTTGCGGACTTGCATTCCAATCAAGGATCTTCATGTGCTCTGATACCATTTGTCTTGACTGACAATGAGACGCGTTTGCGAGATGGAAGACATATATGTGTCCTTATTGGACCAAGGGAACCACTGGCGTAGCCTGAAGATTTGTGAAAGGGGGACGCGACGGATGTTCAACCCACAAGATTAGGATGTCTACGAGAAAGACACAGGGAACAGTATTCTTCAAGCGGAGTCCTCGTGGATGGTCTTTGGAATTTCATGATACACTCGTCACGTTAAAAATAATTCTATGGTTCCTACCCTTGACAAGATACTGTTATCTTATTTATACTGCGAGACACTTTCAAATGTCTAAATAACAATGACCACGAGGCATCGGCCGAAGAAATTACCGGTGACGTCTTCATCCTGTTTCGCTTCGCTCTTAACGTAATTCTATTTACATCCACCATCTGCGCTACTGGTCACGATTTCGATAATATTACTGTATCGCATGTATCGATTGTACTTCGTTTATTTATTTGGTCCAGATATTCTCTTGTTCTTCGTTATTTATGGCGAGCTTGAAAAAGTGAATTTCAAGAGACACTCTTTTCTTGGCTATTTCGACTATGACGCTTCGTGTCACGCGTTGGCACTGTACATACATGCGTGTCCATGTGTACGTATATGTGATGTGTGACAGTTTCTCTCGAGGCTCGTTCGTCAATGTAACATGTACGCGAGAACTCAGTAAAACGATACGCTTGCATACCATCCATTATCGCGCACTATCTTATCTGGCATATTCGCACGTTTGTGGGCTCAGGGGATTTAATAAATGTATAGTTTTCTTTTCCTCTTCAACGGTTATGTCATTAGGGTCAAACGATCTCTCGGCGCATCGTGAATGAGCAAACGAGAATAATGTCTTAATCGTTCATAAATACGACTACCTCCGAATTGATATTGAACGTGTTTGTCATTGCGAACGTAACTGGCGTGTCGGGCTGCTGCTCGGCTATATAATCTTTTTTCTCTTTAGTTTTACCACCCCCTCGGTATAATTATTTATCTTTCTTTTTTTAATTCTCTTTTCCCGGTGAAATTACGTGTCACGGTGCCATCCAGGATGGCTACACTGTCGCGTAGCGATAACGAAAAAGTTTCGACGGATCGACCAAGCGGCGGGTATATCTACCTATTGAGATACGATAATCTCTGGATAACCCCAATCGCGTTTCGAACCTCTTCTTGTCTACCTCGTAACGCCCTTTAATCCGAGGGAAAAATGTTCCGGGCGTACTTTTAATTCCCATTCGGTGCGCCCGGTGCGAAATTACAAAACCGCTCATAATCTCTGAATGAAAGCGAATCGAGTCTCCTGGCCTTTCCTAACGCAGTGCCGTATCAATCGGGGGTGCACGAAAACGTCACTGTGAATATAATATCGATTGGCAAAAGGTTGACGCGTGCGCGCTTCTTCCGACGTCCCCCCCCCCCCCCGTTCCGCTTTACCCCTCTCCGTTCCTTTCCTGCTGTACCCGACGTAAACAGACGTGCCACCCCTAAGCGTTACCATCCCTACGATCTCACAACGCAGTTCTTACTTCCTTGCCGGTTACCGGCGTCTGTGCTCGTCCTGGTCGTCGACTCTCGCGTTCTCCTCGAATTACCTATTGTTCCCTTTGCGTTATTCATTGATGTTATAACGGCTGATTCGTCGTGCAATTGTGACTTTTATCTTGAGCTTCTTAAACTCATCCGCTCTGTGTTTTCTCTTGGACTTTCCTAGCCACAGGTGCTCATTATATAATCCAAAGACTTATCTTTTTCATAAAGATCAAAGATCAGTGTTCCTATTTTTTTTTTTTTATTAAATTTCATGTCTAAAGGCATAGGGCTTTTACGTGGGGAAAAGTCGTGAGGGTGATTGCCGCTCTGGTGAGGGAAGCAACAGATAGCTAGGGGTAGTTGTAAACAAAGATTTATATGCGCATCGCAGAGCTTTAGGATTTTTGGTTTATCATTCAGGGCTGGATAGTTTTGTGTCGTGATTTGACGGTGAACGGTGACGGTGTGAAGATCCGGGTTTTGTTGTTCAGATTCGTCAACAGCTTCTGAAATTGCAAGTTTTAAAAGAGACTAATAATTTATGATATGGTTCATGTGGGTGGTATGAGCCCTTCTCTGGGTGCTGGTCTGCCCAAGAGTCCTAGCTTTCATCAGGGTCTTGCCTTTGCTGCTGTTTTGCCATACGAGTCGAGCAAACAAGGACCTTCACCATCCGCTCTGCTATATCAGCCCTTACAACCTTTGCTCATCGGTAGACCAACCCTGGATATATATATATGTGTTTATATGTTTGTTAATAATTTTGCCATAGATAACTTTTCGCTTATACGTAATTCTTCATTTTATGTTCTACAGAGGCGCAGCAGGGCAACGAGAGGGAGGAATTGTTCATTCAGAAACTAAGACAATGTTGCGTCCTATTCGACTTCGACGATCCTCTCTCAGATTTGAAATGGAAAGAAGTGAAGCGGGGGGCACTTCTCGATATGGTCGACTACGTGTCCAAGAACAGGAATGTTATCACCGAGGCCATTTATCCTGAAGCTGTCAACATGGTGAGTGAGATATATATATATTTTATTTTGGACCATACGCATTTTACTATTAATTTTTCTTGTTGTTCAGTATGCGGTTAATCTTTTTCGAACGTTGCCACCCTCGTCAAATCCCAACGGAGCGGAATTCGATCCGGAGGAGGACGAGCCTACCCTGGAAGCAGCTTGGCCCCACTTGCAACTGGTTTATGAATTCTTCGTGCGACTCCTGGAGTCTCAGGATTTCGAACCGTCCATCGCAAAGCGCTACATAGATCATAAGTTCGTACTCCAGCTCCTGGAGCTTTTCGACTCCGAGGATCCCAGAGAGAGGGATTTCCTCAAGACGACTCTGCATAGAATCTACGGGAAATTTCTTGGGCTCAGAGCGTACATCAGGAAGCAAATAAATAATGTTTTCTATCGATTTATCTATGAGACGGAACATCATAACGGCATTGCGGAGCTGCTCGAGATCCTTGGAAGGTGATATTCATTTTTTGACATAACGACGAAATTTGATTTTATGTAATCTCAAAATTTGATTGCTTGAACGTATTTTTTTTTATTTTCAGTATTATTAATGGATTCGCGTTGCCCCTGAAAGAAGAGCACAAAGTATTTCTACTGAAAGTGCTTTTGCCTTTGCACAAAGCCAAATCGTTGTCGGTCTACCATCCTCAGTTGGCGTACTGCGTCGTGCAGTTCCTTGAGAAGGATCCGTCCCTCACGGAGCCAGTGATACGTAATCTATTGAAATTCTGGCCCAAGACTCACTCGCCCAAGGAAGTTATGTTTCTAAACGAACTTGAAGAAATTTTGGACGTTATCGAACCGGCCGAGTTTCAAAAAGTTATGGATCCGCTATTCAGGCAGCTGGCCAAGTGCGTCTCGTCGCCACATTTTCAGGTAAGCGACATTTCCCCCGGCAGCCACTTGACAAATCATCATATTGGCTACAGTGACTTCGTGACAAATTGTACTTACTATTTCTTCGATACGGCAGGTGGCCGAGAGAGCTCTCTACTATTGGAACAACGAATACATAATGTCTCTGATATCGGATAATTATTCCGTTATACTTCCTATAATGTATCCAGCGTTATACAGAAATTCTCGCAATCACTGGAACAAGACTATACATGGTCTTATATACAACGCCCTTAAACTCTTCATGGAAATGAACCAGAAAGTATTCGACGAGTGTACCCAACAATACTATCAGGTACGATTCGAATAGTTCTCTTCGGTTAAATCGAAAGAATAAGACCCTTGGCCGAGTTCTCAACATCGGAAACCTGTCTCAGGATCGACAGAAGGAACGCAAGCTCATAAAGGATAGAGACGAAGCATGGATTCGCGTGGAAACTTTGGCAATGAGGCATCCGAATTACACTCTGGCCAGTAACATCTCGACGACGAATCATCCTTACGGTTTACCGCAACATCTAGACAGTCCTCCCCCCGACGAGGATGGCGACAATGACAAAACACCATTGACACTGGAGAAGATTGAGGCCAAGGCAAAAGAAGTAAGTGCAGATATAACAATTGATACTAAGGATGACTTCTTTTCGCGTATATTAAATGAGTGGGAGAGAAAGTGATAGTGATAACGAGAGAGAATGGGGTTAAGCATGGAAACCCGTGAGTGTTAATTCTCAGGCATATAAGCTCCATAGGATGAACTATCCTTTTCGTAGGCTAGCGAAGTAAAGCGGCCATTTGATTTCGATGCGCAGGCGAAGAAGATGACTGGCATGAACAAGGAGAAGCCGCTACTGCGAAGAAAGAGTGAATTGCCGCAAGATTCGTACACGATGAGGGCCTTGTCCGACCATAAGCGTGCTGACGAGTATCTTGTAACACCGCCGGAGCCCAACAACTGCTAGTCCCTAGCCCACATCCTTCCATACTATCCTTTCTTTTGCTCTAGTGACACCGGAAGTTAGCTCGCCCTCCTCTCTTTCTCTCTCTCTCTGTCTATCCGGCGAACAATCGGTACCAGAGAAGAAGAAAAGCATTACCGACCTCTTTCGTGTCTCGCGGGAATCTCGCTTCTCTCAAAGAAATGAGGGTCCATTGGACCCCGACACGCCTATGCCAACTTTATCTCTAGATGAAAACGCGTCCCGACGGCCATTTATCTCTGTGACACGTGTTGAAGGAGTATTTACAAGCAAGAGAAAAAGAGGGAGAGAGTATGCAAGACACTTCATAAACAAAGTCACGATGAAATATCGTTAAATGCAGATGTCTTGAAATCTTAAGATCCTCCTGGACCAATCGATCCTCTCTAATATTCCCAGGATCTCCTCCGTATGAACTGTTGCACTGTGAACGCATAAAGAAGACACAGAATGATACTGAAGAATGGTCAGACAAGTGACCTTTACTATCGCAGAGGATAGCAACGTTTTCGAACTAGTCGTCGGTTCTGCCTAGTGTAGAAGAGGAGAATATTAGAGAGACGAAAGACCTTGAAGAAGAAATATTCAATCCTCGATCACCGTCTAAAATCATCCTGAATTCTTGTTGCCTACTAAGAAAATCCGGAACGCGTTACCTATTTCACAGTGCTGACGTTCAAGTTGTCTATCATTCATGCGATCGGCGGATCTGCTACTACGTGCGTTTTAACGTAATAAATCCAGGGGCATTTCTATAGCGTAAGGATTTGCGCATTTCTGTTGTCATCTTCGTCGCCTAAATGTGTTTGCAAAAAAAGAAAACCGAATGAAAAATCACCTATACATCGTGTTCGCGTACAAACGATTGTTTTCTAATGTATGTATTTTGAAAGTTTTCTTATTTTTTTTGTCACGAAAAAAAACCTAAGAATGACATGTTAACGTTACATCGTATGGCTGCTTTCTCGATGCGGAGGCACAGGTCAATTTTAGAGACTGGTAGCCCTTCGACTCTTCTTTTTTTTAATTCGATTATCGGATCAACCTTAATCAGAGTGTTGTTGTGGCTAAGCTACAGAGAAATGCGATAGATGGAAGAGATTTTAACAAGAGAAAATAATTGATACCGGAAGCAGACAGATGAATGGGGAGAACGAGGGAAGCGAGAAAGAAAAAGAGAGAGACACGTACACACAACTTAATATGAACATGCATATAATACACACATTACATGTAGTCTTCGCGCTGCTGGCAGGCTGTTACGTTAATATTACCGATATACCTTGTTGAAGATAAAGAAAATACGATAAGCTCTTATATTAAATATTACGAGAAGGAGAAGAAGGAAAAAAAGATTTAAAAAAGAAACTACAAATGAAATAAATACGAAGTTGATTTACTAATTAATATTCCTTCCGAAGGAATGGCCATCTCTGCTAAAAGTTGATTATTGGTAGAATTATTACTACGATTTATTATTATTATTATTATTATTATTATTATTATTATTATTATTATAATATTAGATATTAATGTGAATAAATATGGAGAACACAAGTTAGTGCGTTTAGAGCTTACGAAGCGGCTGGCGACGCGTCGCAAATTTTGACACGTATCAGGCATCAGTCGCGAAATTCGTCCTTTCCTGCGACTGTGCTGCTTTTTCTTTTTAATTTTTCCTGCACTTTGCCACTGTTTGTGATATCTGAAAATGCTTCAAGTCACAATGATGAGTGTCGCAATATTTTCTGTAATTCTTTCTCGTGGTAATAATAGACGGTGGCGCGCGAATATTTCATGGTCGTCGCTTAACGACTTCCTCGTGAATTATCGGTACAGTCGCGTACAGCAATACATTATATTGTATACAGAGACAGTGGATTGTAATAAATGAATCTGAAGAAGGAAGGTGATGGAAGGGCGCGACTAATGATATGCAAGCGTATGTAGATATGGGGAGTATTTATAAAGTGTAAAGAAAAACAGTCTGAATGAAAAAAAAAGGAAGGGAGATATAAAAATTTGCTCGTACACTTGTCAAGGAAGTCAGGGAATTAATTGTCAACGCAATGGCGTGCGGAGTTGTTTCTGAAAATCGTGGGGATGGTTTTTTCCCCCCTTCTTGTTATTGCGCATGACGAAAGACCAAGAACCGTGCAGTTGTTGTAGGGACAAAATGGAAGTGGCGACTCACAGGGCGTAATTTTTGAGACTGTTTGATTGGGGAAAACGTAAATATTTACAATTGTAAATATCATGTAAATAGATGTCACTGGCTCTAACTGGAAGTCCGTTTAGAATTTGGCCGTAACGATTATTCACGAATACGTCGTCGAAGCTGATAGAATTATCTCAAATTTTCATTGTTCTCAGAGCGCAATTTGTTATACAGTAAATGTTAATTGACGAGGATAAGTTGACGCTATTTCTCGTGGACGGAATTTCGGAAATGTTATTTTAATCTGAGCGGAATTTTTGGTTTTGCACTTTGATTTATTCTTTTGGCTCTTTTTTTTTCCTTTTTGTTTCTGTTTATTGCGACACCCAGTCCAGGATGCTGCGTGTGCTGAATACTCTTGCGGCGCGTAGTGGATGCACGTAGCGTTTAATAAATGATGTAAAAATAAGAAAAATCTGCCACAAAGTACGTAGCTTTTCACATGTGGCTACAGTATTAATAAAAATGATTATCCGTGCCGAGATGCGCTAATGTCTCTTTGCATCGAGACAGATGTGTGAGATGGAAACGTAAAACAAGGAAAGAATAAAAAAAACAGAGAATTGTCACACCTAATATCACTGTAGATCATTAGAAAAAAGTATTTCCGACGGTAATGAATAATATGGCGAATGAACCGTGCGCTACGTATTTTATATAGTGTATGAAATTTGTCTTGTGATTTTTCTTACAATTAGTATCCGTCATGCAGTTATGTTGATTCTTTTGAGTAAAATCGAACCTTCCGTTCCTTCTGATGCGGTAGAAAATGAGGAATTACTTTGTATCTTGTGAAACAATAATAATGATATAGCGTGGGTTACGTTATTAGAAAATAATCTTAGGTAACTGAAGAAAAGTGAATATTTTATAAAAGTTATTCTTATGAAATTTCCTCATCTCTCCTCGTGTCTTTATACTGTAATATTTAATTTCCTTTTTTAACGATGCCCTATATACGTAATCTACTCTATTTCATACGTGCAACAAGTTTCTGTCTGTAATTTGTTGAAAGCATAGTTTTATAGTAAATAAAGAATTACTACAAAACAACGAAGAATCTTATGCCAGGAGAACAGCATGTTTCCATCTTCTTCTTGACTTGAGGCATCTGGACAGACTGAGAGGACAAGTTTATTTTTGAAAACGGTAAGATTACAAAATTCTTTTTCATGGCTTGACTCTGTCAAAGTGTTTTACAAAGTAAGAAATAGTATAGGAAAACGATAAACTCGTCTTTGAGATGCACAATCATGAATATGAAGAAGCAGCTCAATTTGTTGTAAGTGAATGATTTTTAATTTAAACATTCAGCCGACATTGCACGTAACTGAAAATATATTTACTTGATCTCGTAATGACAATCCTTGATATACTATAAACATTTAATTGCCAACTTAAATGTAACTTTGGACAGCCCGGAATTCATTTTCTTAAGCCTTAACCGAACAGGTAACTCTATAAGACTCACAGCTATGTAAATATTGCAACCTTTCGCCGGGTGCGGAGGTCAACTTTGAGCCCTTGAATGTTTTGCTACTTGAACCAACTACCAGCCAACTTCGACTATCCGTCAAAATGTTATAAGAATTCCAGTTAATTAAAACTACCGGAAATGGTTTTAACAAATTTCTGTGTGAGAGCTACTGGAAACCCACCTTGTCGATAACTTGAGTTCTTTGAACTTTCTGGTTAGGGATTAATATATTTATAAAATATCACGTGTTACAAATTGAATATTAAATGTCTCAAGATGATCCATGGTATATTAGCATATTGTATAATGCTTTAAAGTTAATTGCATGCACTTTTCAATTGAACCTATTAAAATTCATTATTCACGGAGTTATAAATTCGTTCATCGCGACACTTTTATTCTACAAAAGTATGAATTTTTACAAGTTAAAGTCGTTTAAACAAATATATACAATTCATGAATTATCCAAATATTGAATCAATACGTAATAACTTATTCAAATAAGCTTATGGTATTCAATGTATCAATAACTATCATTCACTGTCATAATAAATATATGCCTTTGGTATCTTATTCCGTGATTAATGTGATCGACCAGCGATACTATTAAATGAAGTACGTGAGAGACAATCTCAGGGCTTCAGATAACTCAGACTATCGGACATAAATAAACTGTCGACTAATTAAAGGACTTATACAGTCTTAAGAGCAGCCTCATAATATGGCTAATCTTAAAATATGCGCACGATACACGCATTGCATTGGTAAAACTTAGTAATCGCAATTTTTCACATGAGCACTTGTTTTAATCATTTTCAAAATCTCCACTTCCTTCATGATCCAAGATGATGGTGTTGTGGTTGTCTTCTGGTAGAAGAGTATCCTGACTTAGTGCAGGTACTTGCCGTGAGAATTCACTGGTTGCCCACAAAAACAAGTCCAGGGTTTGTTCAGTGCACTCGGCAATAAATCTGACAAAAGGTCTTATGTCACCAGCATTTGCTATTTGTAAATTCTCGTAGTATTTGTGACGATGTTGTTTATGAATTATTACTGGAGGATAACCAGCCTGCATCAGGATCATGTTCATCAGTAGTCGGGACGTCCTTCCATTGCCATCGGAGAAGGGATGAATGTGCACTAATTTGTAATGCGCCAAGGCTGCGTATCTAAATTTAAAATTTGGATGAATTTTATTTATTGAAACGTGAATTTATTTTTTTTGTAAAAGCGAGAGGCAGAATTTCGTGGTGGAATTGTGCTTTGTATTTCTTACCTTACAGGATGCATTCGAATGGCGCTTTCGCTATTTAGCCACGAGGCAAATTCCTCCATAAGGACATGTATGTCACCAGGTCCTGGAGGTATGTGACCGCCTACATATACTTGTGTTCGACGAAAATGTCCACTCTCCAGAGGATCGACATGTCCCAAAACACGTCTGTGAATTTCTATTATATCCTTTATAGAAATGGATCCCACTCTGAAATTGTACAGTCAAATGCGAAAATTGAAAATCTGCGATTCAGATTCAAGTAAAAATTTATTGCTGAAGAATTTTCCGTCTTATTTGAGAATTCAGGACTGGTGTTTTTTACATTTTAATGAGTGTGATTTAAAATGAAGAATATTAAAATAATATATGAAACATTCTTAATTAACACATTAAAATATCAAACAGTTCATACCAATGACATAACAATATGGCTTGAAACTCCCAATCACATAGAATGACACTGATTTGACATAACGGATACATGTAAATACTGATGTTCCTTGCAGCAAGAAAACTCTTAAATTATATATAGTTAATAAGATCTGTACGATATGAGAGAAATCAATTAACGATATAAAATTGGGACACTTGTAATGACATGAAATTCTATGCTACAGAACTGTATAAAAGGGCTAAGTATCTAGTGTTTCTATGTTGCACTGTAGCTCAAAACATTAATTACACCTAATTACATAATAATTCGTGCATTCATTAAAAGTGTGTGATCGATGTTACAACTTCTGAAGACATGTGCTTTGATCTGTGTATCATAAGGGCTTCTGAAGCTAATAAGAAGCTGTCAAGTTGAATAACAATTAGTCATTAATTAATATATGCGTGTGGCGATAACACACCAGAAATATTGCTGCAGGGAACAGAGCCCATTAATAAACTTTTGAAAAATGCTCACGTTTGAAAAGTCTGTTCACTCTCAGTGCCGCAGCAAGCTGTGTTATAAACGTTCCAGTCTGGGGCGTTTGATCTAAGCAAAAGCATTAGGTACAGCATTTAGCCATGATCAAATGATTCGTTAACCTGTTGCAGACAATGCAATAATACATTAAAGGAATAAACCACTTAAATTGGTTTGAAATTTTCAATGATATTATGACTTTGGTTATACCATGAGGAAGACATACCATTCAATCGAATGCCTTAAAGAACAATGTATACAAAAGAAAAACCAATGTAACGAACGTGCTTCGAATATCAGATGAAGAGATTACTTGTTATAAAGCATATACTGCACTAGAACGAAAATATTGGTCTGTTGATTCACCTATTTACTAATGTTGCATTAATGTACTTCATGGCTGCATCTAAACCCAGGATTTCATTGTGTTCATCTATGCTTTTTCCAGCAACAGCTGTTCTTGTTTCTACGATGGCTCTGGTTTGTGCAAGATTCATGGTGTTGCCTTCAATACCAACTGTATGATAAATATGTTGAAAGTAAGCTTCCTTTTTGACTCGTATCAATGCAATATCATTTTCTGGAATTGCAGACAGAGCATCACGCTTCTCATCTATGCGTCTTAGCATCATTTGGTCTAGTTCTTCGACAACTCTTGCAGTCCTCTGTCTATTCACTAAGGCACCTTCATGAGTTGGTTGATATGTTAAAGCTCGGACATAGAACTCATCAGCTTTTATTATATCCTTTTGCATATATTCCAAAAATTCACCATAGTGATTCAACACATCTGGATGTTTTGGTGCAAGAGCGACAGCATGTTGAAATAATTTCACAGCCTTTTTTTGCTTCCCTGATAATTTCATTTCTAATGCTAAATGCAATGAGGTCAAAGCTTCCGATACCGAGGCCACATTCTTAGTTGGATTAAGTGTTTGGATTTCTGAGATTTTCAGTGCTCTATTGAAAGTATCCTCTTCATGAATGTTTAAAAAACTTTCTGATGGTAATGGACTAAATACACGGCGAAGTTCACGACCTGAAATTGAAAAATAGATTAAATTTAATAATATAAAGTTATCTTAAATCAAAATTAATATTTAACGGATAGAAAATCTTTTAAACAAGTCCCTACCTGTGAATTCAGTGGATAAGCCCCGTAGATATTGAGACGTCAATATTCCAATGACAGCAACACCAATCCCAGAGAGGAAGACCAAAAATATTCCGAGCCGATTAGGCTCCATACTCTTCACGACATTCTTTTCACTTGTCATATGCATGGATTGTGCGAGAGCCGTATAACTCTCGCTTCCACAATACGGAGGCATTTTAACAGAAATTACTTAATACGTGAAATTTCTCTTGCCTTCTACCTCCCGCAGGTACTCGATCTTCTTTGAGCCACATGTCACGAAGCACATGTGCTTCTCCAGCTCGTATCGCTCAATTACAAATCACAACTCTGATCGCTAATTAACTTTCATGTGGTTATTGCTGATTGGTCGAATGCATAACCTCTAATTTTGTTTAGCAATTATCACTGTTGCTCTGGCTATGATAAATTATTCAAATAAAAATTGGAGGTTTGCCTTCAATATATTCTTGTAGAACTGACAGGATTAGTATTGATAAAAGAATTTATTGAATTTTATAGTTTGTTGAGAATTTTGGTTGGATATATCCTGTAAGTAACCTGTTTTAGATGATATATTTAATAGTAGCTTATCGCAATGGTATGTGCTGCTTATGGAATTATTGTACTTTCAATAATAGTAGACATAAGTCGTTATTAAATTAGGTGAAATTCCGTAGTGGGATGTCGACCAAGCAGCCAAGAAATTTGAAGACTAAATTTACGACGTTTCGACT
>JARQSV010000057.1:1864577-1940128 GCA_030142285.1 Calameuta idolon
CCAAGAACGAATCCTAGTCGACATACTTTCTTGTACAAGCATTTGACAATTACCTGATGGCGGTACTTTTATATTCTTTGGTAACCATTTATATTTGTTCAATTTATAATCAGGTAATGCCACATCAGTAGCATCTTGCATATCAGGACTTTTCATTGCGATGGAGTGTTTTTTGGAAAGATCACTGCAATCAGAAGAAACCGTAGAATTTATACTCCTGAATTTGTGTGGAAATAATTGATACTGAGCAAAATTTTGAATTTGGTGAGTTAAAGGTTTTATCACTACTGTCGACACTGGTAAAATATTGTGTTCTGTAAAGATTTGTAGTGATTTGGGCGTTTCATGAGAAACATTAACCAATTTGTTATCAAATGTTCCATATCCATTAGAGTTCTCATTCCTGCAAAACTTTTCATCCTCAATTGCTAAAGCACTGTAAGAATACTGTATTCCAACATGTATTTTGGATTTGGTTTCATCAGGTAACAACCATTGTGGCTCTTCTAATGTTCTGGATATTTGTGACACACTTTTTCCAGCCTTTAATTCAGTCATTGCTTCTAAAATATTAGCTAGTTTTATAGCAGTACCGTATTCTCCAAAAGATCGAGCTAAGCTACTTTGTTTTTTTAATCCAAATATAGACATTTTAGCTGGTTCTTTTCTTTCGTTAGAAATTAGCTGTAATGGCTCTTCCTTATAAAATGAATTCCATGGGACTTTACTACTGTCATGCCATATATCCTGAATTCTCTCTGAAAATGATGGCCTTGTACCCTCACAGTTTGCTTTACTTTCCTTCACAGATTTACTATACTTCTCTAATGTACAGTTAATATTATCTACATTGGGATCAGTCAGGGAACTCAAAGACCTCTTTACTTTCTCTGTTCTTACCGGTGTCGACATTTGTACACCATTTAAATGCGTCTCTGCATTTAGGGTGTTCATTTTGGCTCTCAAACTTGTTAGTAAAGTATCGAAGCAACTTTCTGCTGTCAAAGAGAACTTTTTTTCCTGACATAATTCATTAGACACTGTTATTTGATTCTGCGTCTTACTGTTTGTGTCACTATCAATTACATTCACTTTTAGTGAATCGACGTTCTCATCTTCTAAGTTCACTTCTACATTTTTTTCTGGTTCATCTGGCCTTATATCTCGCGATTCAAGGTTCTTATTTTTGACAGATAAATTTTCCTCAGCTGTAGAATGTAAAGAAGATTCTAAAGATAAACCATCCTTCAAATTATCATTGGAACTTGGATCCTGAGATGGTATGTCTGATAATCGTGAGTCCCAACCGTTTTTTTGAAACTTTGCGTCTATTACAGAATTCGTCAAGTTTCTATTACTTTGTATCGATGATCCTTCTGAAATTCTGTTCTGCCTAGTCGTACAAGTCAAATTCTTAGAAACATCTGATGCATCGACATTAATTTTAGTTGAATGATTAGAAAAATTAGTCATCTTTTGATAATCATTCCTATGAATATTGACTTCTGATCTTGGCTTTAAAGATGTTGGACTTAGTCTGTCAGGAATTTGATATCCAACTAGATCCTCCATTCTACGTTGTCTTGTCTGATCACACTCATTCCAATACACCGGATAATTCCTAGTTTCACAGTTATGGTACCTGTAACAATGAAATTTGACTTTATAAATGACAACGAATAATTTTTTCTTAATTAAACGTACCGACAATCTGTCCTAACGCCGTGTTGAAAAACTTCAGGAATGTACATTCTAGGGCCATTATTCTCATGATGAATTCTAGGTAACATCAGAACTGGACAAGGAGCAGAATTTCGTAAGAAAACATTTCCTGGAAGTTTTACCTCGGGTAGCCGAAGATTCCTTTCCTCAATGACACGATGCTCTTCGGAACCATCGTTTCCACACGGTAGATCAGAAACACACAAATGCCCATGTGGTATTCTATGTCCACAGGTTGAATGATGCCCATGGCTAATGGACTCTTCTTCATTTTCTACAGCATCGTTCAAGGTAGTTACTTCATTGCTGGAACTTTCATCGCTATTCGTCTCTAAGCTCTCGTCGCTGCTGCTGGTACGTGAACTCGGGGATACTCTTAGAAGATATTTTAAACGTGATGTAACGTTGTTCGAAATTGTCCATATCTGATGGAGCCAACGACAAAAAGCTTGATCCAATGTAGCCTCGTTACACTCCTCGGATGTCAATGATTCTGTACTCTGTTGCACCTTGTCAGGCCATTTTGACAGATCTTGTCGTTTGTCACCTTTGCTTTTTTGATATCGCATTCCTCGAATGTGAATTTTGATCTTTGATTGTGATTTTATATCACTTGTACAATTTATGTATATAGTTTGAGAATCTAGGTGATGTTTTCAAGAATTTTTCGTTTCTTTCAAAAATGCCAAATGTCTCTGATCATGTGACAAATTCCTTTTTGACAATCGATATGTACTATAGGTATACAGAGCCTTTCAACTCAAAGGCGTTAATACAATTTGACAGCTGTCATGTCACTGCTGTGCTTAAGCAGCTCAACAGATCTCTTCTCTATATTTATAAATATGCATAATCAATATATATGATATATTGACATACATAAACATAAACATTGCAAAAAAACATCAGTTCGTTCGTTTTTTAATTTTTAAATAAAAGTTTTCAACGTATCACAATTCTTGTCCATAACATCTAAAGACATTTACAGATAAATTTAAAATCACGAAATTTAATTTTTCGAAAAGTGTCGTTTTCTTGGCGAATTAAGTAATCTGGGAATTCGCGAAGCTTGTTTCCTACGACGATTGCTTTTCTGTCCTGCAGACATATTAAGTTCTGACTTGGAGTACCAAACGCTTCCAAAACAGACAGTTTGAATCCATTTCCCATTGTCGATCGTTGAACAGTCACTTTGATCTTTCAAATGCATGAAATTAGTACGACTTTTTTCCGACTCCCCATTTTCGGATTCACTTTCCTTCCGTTCACAATTTTTAGTCTTTCCTTGGACTCGACTTACACTATTATCAATAGGAGTCTCAAGAGAACAATCGCCATTAGGATTATTCGATTTTATATTCATTTCGCTGGTCGATTCGCGTAAATGATGTCCGTCATGAATGCTGCTGCGCTTTCTGTACAAAGCATTGTATTCATCATCAAATCTTGAAGAAAGTGAACTCTCGGTTCCCTTTGTAGAATTTATAATACGTTGATCATTAATGAACTTCTCTTGAACCATGCAATTTGAAGTCATACGTTGCATAACATCTTGATCCTTTGATTTAGTGCCTGATGTACAGTAATTCTTTGTCATACGAGCTTTCGAATAGATTATCAATGTGGATGACCTTTTTTCAGATTTACTTGGTCGACCCTCCCGCCAGAAAGTCTTTTCTTGCTCCGAATCCGTATTTAATACACGGTTGCTAGTGGACACTAGGACAGGCGAAGCAGATCTAAGATAAAGTAATTGAAGAACATTAATAAGTATGCTATAGATTATGGATTGCATAATATTAATCAAATTAGGACCTGGCTGCGTAACTCCTAAGCATTTCTAAACGACGAGCTTCTTGAAATATGCTTTTGAAACGTTTAATTACGTTATTCCATAGTTCAGTGATCCAGCGTCGTATATGCAGTAAAAATGAATATCTTTGATAGTTGTTTGCCTGGCAATCATTCATTCTGTGACTAGATTTTCTCATGGAACGGCCAATTATAACACCTGTCGGGAAATAATTATCATAATTAAACATATTGATTAATGTTGGTCTAGTGTTGCTGAATAATTTATAGTATGAGTAACAGAATTTAACGTACCTCCAGATACAACAGGATTGAGTTTTTTTGAATTACAATCATTTGTGTTAGCCATATATTGGCTGTCAGTATCTATCATCTGAATTTATTATGTCAGCAGGTACAATCTGAAAATTAATACCTTTAAGGGGTTGAATGTTTTTTAATTATTGTCACAGAATGTTACAGGTCATTAATGAATGGCTCACAGATTAAACTTATGGGATTAATATTAATACGAAAAATTTATAACATTTTTCACGGGTATGATTACTTATTCTCTACTACTGATAATCTTTAAAGTGCAGCATTATACGACTTTGAAAAAATAGGCTGAGGTTAAGATTTCAAAAAATGAAGATCAAAGTTTGGATATAAAATGAAACAAGATGAAAATCGTGAATTTTCCTTTCCAATAAATTTCTATTTACTATTCTTATTATAAAATGTTATTACAGTTATTTTACTAACTATTCATACAAATGTCTCAACAAAGTCCTTATCGTTTTATGCGAGCAACCTTAATCTTATCCTCTTTTATGACTAGACGTGAGCTTTATGAGATGATATATATACAATGTAAATATGAATAAATTATGTTCTTTTACTATTATACTATTTGCACTTGCTGTATTCCTACAGCAACCACTAAATATAATACATATTCTTTAAGTCTTATCAAATGAGATTTGTAGTGTGAAAACTATTCTGATAAATGCATTATTTAAAACTAATAATTATGTTTCTGATAAATTCATCCGACTGACTATTAATGTAATACCAAGTTTCGCAGTCATTGGCTTTGTACCAAACTTTCACCCAACAGTAAAATTATTACAACAGATTGCAAAAACATATTAAAAGTTTATGGAAGTTTTAACAATTTAAAATTTCATTCTGTTATCCTGTTATGCTCTCGTCACATGTGCTGTATGTGACGATACCCATAATGCTACACAGACGTTTCGCTATTATCTAATGCCATTACTGTCAACGTGTTAGGACGCGAGCCACATAAAATTTGGTCATCAGGCATACGCATCCTTGGTTCTAGAATATGTCTCTTTGTTTCAACATTCTTCTTGATAGGTGTACGGCTTGGACTTGACTTTCTACTGCTTGGATATGATTTCAAGAGACGTGCACTATAATAGTAATAGTATTTGATTATTCCACAGTTTTCAATTACCAGTGTTTCTATTTTAATTCAGAATAATATCTGTATACGTACGCATCAATGAGTTTAAGTAGTAATCGAGAGTATACTTGATATTCCTCATCAGTAAATTCAGTTGGATCATGTCGTGCATGCTCATACAAATCACAGAACTGGTGAATAAGACGTTGGCCACTACCATTTAGTGGACCAGCAAGTGTCATCAATAAATAGGCTCTTAGATTTTCAGATGGATGACGTTTCATGCAATTATCATATCGAGTAATTTCAGCCTCTATTGTGCAAAATTTAATGTATCATAAATCGTATATCATTTAATAAACTCATAGCTGTGTACCTAAAGTCTTCACATCGTCAACAGCTTTCATTCTATAATAATGTGGTGGGACTTGACCACCAGGTGCCATTATGTATCTGGGATCGCTTATGAGTTGTGGTTCGTATTGTATTCTTGGTATTACTTCTATCCGTCTTTCAATTTCTCTCTTCAAAGACTATCATCGACAAACAGAAAAAAAGTAATTACCAAATTTATGTATACAGATTAAAATTACATATATGCATAACTACAACTTGTTTAATAAAAGATATATAATAAAAATATTTTTTTTGTAATAAAATAGATCGTTGATTAATTTCAATCAAAAATTCTTTACAAAATGATTTGTTAAATATATATTTTACAGTAGTTTCACAGTGTTGATAGCATTTATACCATAACCTAAAGTTTCAGCTCACCTTTTTCGCATCGTGACCGATAGGGACGTGAGGACCTCGTCGTGATCGTAAGGCGAATCTCATT
Organism: Calameuta idolon; assembly: GCA_030142285.1. Lineage (NCBI taxonomy): Eukaryota > Metazoa > Arthropoda > Insecta > Hymenoptera > Cephidae > Calameuta > Calameuta idolon. The sequence goes on from JARQSV010000057.1 coordinate 1,870,364, forward strand.
ATTTGCCTTTTAGCAAATATGAATAATAACACTATTGTTAATACTCCAGCCGCGATAAATATTACAATAGTAACACCTGAGAGTTCTTCTGTCATATTGAAACTCGTGATACGTTATACTATTGCGGTAACATCGGCACTATATACATATGTGCTAGCACGCATATACTATATTGTCCTCATGTTGATTTCGTAGAATCGTGTTACAAATTAATTTTGCTTTTGAAAAAAACTAATTGTTTTGGGCTTGTAAAGCATATTTATATGCTTATATACGAATTATAAATTTTTAATTATATTTTCAATGGGCCTCTTAAATACAGTCTTATTAACGTCTACTATTTGTTTCAGTAAACTAAGTTGTTCCTCTGAAAACGGCGAACACGTCTTTGAGAAGCTCAGAATGAACTTTCCATAGTTTTTGTCTTGAGAGAAATGAAGTGATTTTTCAAATAACAATTTAAGTAGTTTGCCCTTTGAATTGTCATCTATGTTAGGTGTCAGTAACTTCTGTAGTATTAAAATGTGCCATGATTTCAGTTCTTTTACATGAGTGATAAATTCCCTGCAAAATTAAAATAAAGTTTTACTGCAGTTGAGTCATTTGCCTGAACCACAATCCAGTTTGAATATTTTACCAGATTCAGAGTATACATACAAGAAGAGTACATGTTGTTTTTGACTGTTAAAATCATTTATAATTGCAAGAATTGCTGTGGAATCTTTTAAATTAGCATTAAGCATTGGCACAAATATCAGTTTCTGTATATCTTCAGGAAACTTATTAATACATTCCCCAATGGCTGATACAATTAATCTAGATGGTTCCTCCAGATCAATCAACTGCATGAAACAAAATTGAAATTGAAAAATTATAATGTTCATAATGTTTGGCTATCTTCAATTATTATACTATTGGAAAAATATGTAATTTTTTATCTTCTTTCTTACCTTTGGCAACAGTAAATGTGTACATATTACATTTGCATATTTCATTCTTTGATCAATCTCAGCATCACAAATGGATTGACAAAGATAATAAGTACCCTTTATACTTAATTTGTCTCTCAGACCTTGTACAACATCCAAAACTTCATTATCAGACAATTCATCCATACATAAAATACTACATTTCTTATTACTGTGCTCCAAGTCTTCATAAAAAGTGTCTAAAACATATGACTTCTGAGATTCAATATGTGTCCTTTTAAGATTATCTGTTCCTTGTGATTGTGTAAGAAAGAATTGCGTGGCAGGAAATTGCATTGATCCAGCCAGAGTATTTTTCTCATCAACTGAATTGTCTTCGTCGCTACTACCATTTTCATTACTTTGTGCATCCTCATCCTGGTGCTAATAATTAAAAAGAAATATTCTATAAATATTTACGAGTTTAAAAACAAAAAGCTGCAAGAAAGATGACTTAAAAAAAAGTTCAGATTGATATATAAAAACCAAGTACATTTCAATATTATTGTTCTTTAATTTATTTTCAAATATTTAATGCAGGAATAATTAAAAATATATAAATATAACAAATTATGCAAGATGGTTAAACCCTAAATACAATCTAACCTTTCCACCTATAATCAACCACGCAGGATTCCCCTCAAAACGAGCATCACCTGTTAATCGGCCTCTTATACTTTCCAGCTTGCTTAATGTGTCATTGGATAAATGATACGATCCAAAGTAACTTTCTTCATTCATAATCAAACCTACGAATTAGAAAACCTCTTCAAAAATTGTAGACTCCCAACCAAGAAACGCGCCAAATATACACGCTCAGCTGTCAGGCTATCAGCATAGATATAGAAATATAAGGACGGGGAATAACTCTGCGGTGCGGAAGCCGTTTAAAGGGGTCGTGCCGCGGTACATTACGCCTACTTGTGATTGGTTACTATTGGAAGCAAGTGGAGTATGTAAAAGTGCTACGTAGCTGTCGTTTCTTTATACGCACAAGAAGAACCAATCATAATAAGGCAAGGTCCAGCTTGAATTTGATTGGTTATGAAACGAACTCCCCCCCTCATTTTGGCTTCACTCCCCTTGTCAATATATCAGTTTATGCTTTTTACCTGTATTTCTATATCTATGGGTTATATGCTTAACACAAGTGTCGACAACCTGACCCCCTCTCCCCCCTAACCCTTGCGGGTCGCTGGTTCGCTGGTTCGCTGTAGCTACGGCGGTATTTTCTAACCTACGGATAACTAATCACATTTGACGTGATCTTTAAGCATATGCTGCCATCGTAATGGTTTTGCTAGAGAATGATATGGTAAATTTGTATTAAAAAAGTATAGAGCAAATGTATGGTTACTGATTCTCTCTAAATTTTAGTTTTTAGTGGAGCTTACGCGGCTGTTTGACAAATCACGGTTATCTGGTTCTGTGGCCCTTACTATAAAAAGATGTAAGTAGACTCTGTTTTCGTTTTTATGATATACATAATGATGAAAATAATATTAGGAATTTTTATGAACCATTTAGTTGATGGACACAACAAACCAGAACCTCGTGAAGGCAGGCCACGTTTACCAGCACCGTCAGAATACCTCTGCTTAGTACGTGCTTCATTGCGCTCTAAGAAAATTGCTACAGTTGTGCGTATGAAATTACTTGCTCAATTCAATATTGCGATGTAAAAGAGTAACACCTTCTATATGAATCATGCATGTTTTTGGTCAATATAATAATATGTGATTAAAAGTATCATAAAATAAGAATGTTTTTTGGACACTATTAACTTTCTATTTACATTGTAGATTCATTCCAAGGATGTAAATAAGTTCCAGCAAGCATATTGGAATTTACTTAAAGCAAATATAAATGGACTTAGGAAATTAAAGAAAGTCAAATCAGCGAAACCAAAGGCACATTGACATCCTTAAGCCATTCGATGGAATACTTCTGACATAATTATTCTGTGCAGGTCCCAATCATCTTTTATACCATATACTGTATAATCATCTATATTATGTACGAGTGATATAAGGTGCATAGGTAATAAAATACATTTTATGTAGATATGATTTTATAAGGTTATCTCCAGTTAAAATATACTCACTTTATTTATTTTTACATAAACAGAAATAAATGGTTACACCGAAGTTACAAGATTATTCAACTTATTCAAAGATATAGCGGCTATCCGATATCAAATATAAGTTTTAAATCAAGCATACAATATTCCAACCCAGATTAACGTTTGTCAAATGTCAGTAATCCAAAGACAGGGCATAGTGTTGTCCATTCCAGTCCCATCACGCCGTTATCCCTTAATAAACATTCATTCGCGCAGTTCAGGAGGACTTCTCCCTAAATTCCAAGGAGTGTTTTATTTTATACAAAAATTGTACTGGTACCAAGGATAAAAATATAACAGATATATTCAGGAAATTCTTCGATACCTTGAAGCAATAATCACAACTGAATAAGCATTCATCCACAGGATCCAAGGGTTGTGCATGTGTCCAATATAAAAGGGCAATCATCATTAAGACACTTAACAGATGAATACCTTTAGAAGAGTAAAAATACAAATACCATGAAACAATTCTGACATTTTATGACTGCTGCTTACGCATTATGAAAATAATTTGTCAGCTAAACGACAGTACTTACCTTTAACTTGCATCGTGGCTAGACTTGAAGCTAAATTTCTTTGATAACAAATTATTGTAGCACCCTGTTAGTAATGACATACTTGCTAACCATGTAGCCAGTTTATATACTGTTAGACTAATACCCCATAAACCTTCAATGAAGTTTATACTGACCATAGGGTACAGTAAGGACAAAATTTCAAAACTTTAATCCATTCTCAATTGTATCTTATATCTCTTTACTTTTTCATATAAATAATTTCTCTAAAGTAAATATATAATATCCCATTAATGTATTTTATTATCAATACAAATTTACTACGTTTCAGGTACAAATGTCTTAGTAATAAATTTGTATAACATTTTGTTTTTGCCGATACATGCGACATAGATACAAAGATCCATTGACCACCCTATGATTTACTACTGTTAATATCGTCATGGCGTAAAAATAAAATATTAATCTATCCGCTAAGCATTAAACCCTTGTTTTTTACGAAGCTTCTATAATACTTGCTAACAGTATATTAATAATGTAAAAGCGAAAATGTTCCTATCAATCTGCATAAATTACAATAATTCATATTAGTTAAAATGTAAATTCAAATTTCCTTAGACTCGTTCGTTCGGTCATGAATATTTCCCTGTTTAAACCTTATCAGAAAATTACAATGAAACATAGCTAAATTAATTAAACAACGTGGAAAATCAAAGTTCTGTCTAATATTCCAGAATTTAATTATAAAATACAAGAAATATTCACGTGTTGCGAAAATGGTTTCCTATTATCTACATATGGCAGCTACAATTAAACAGCCCGTACACTGTAATTTTATCATAAGTTTAGGAAAAGTTGTAATGTTTCAAATGCATCAATTATAAACATATTGCTTATCAGAAATGCGTAAAAGGCTTCAAATGTTAACGAGTCATGTAAGAAAGAGGGAAAAAAATCGTCTCGGTTTGTAAAGAATCAAATGCATGAGGGTTTGCTATATGAACGTGACCAGAGAACATATGTATATGTAATATATGTTCTCTGACGTGACATAATAAGACGTATGATGAGCATTTTAAAAAATAAACGAATTCCCGGCGTTAATTGGCACGTGAAGCAGATATTGTGAGGAAAAGAGGTCCTCTAGTGGATTTGAGTTCATTGAAAAATAACTAATTGTAAGAAATACGGTCTGTGCAAATTAGTCATATAAACTTTAAGTGAATAATTTCAGTGAAACTCTGCTAAACTTTCGTTGATGTTCACAAAGATTTTTAGTGCAACAGTAATGCAGGATTGTGCACTTTGTTACCAGAATAACTTACTATTCAAGGAGAATATCAGATAATATTTTGCTTCTATGGTATACAGAGATTATTTATCAGAAAATACTACTCATTGCTTGTCGACAGATCTTTTCCTGTCGTGCTTACAAGTGTGATAAGATGACAGATTAGATTTGATTAGGCTAATGGTTAAATTTCTTGGCTACGAAGTTGTGTTTGAGAGATACGATTGATTCGAGAAGAAAAATACGCGCCGAAAATAAGCCATCCTTTAAAATGTTGCAAGAGACGAATATATTATGTGGACCCAAGGAAACTTGTAAAATTCAGAAAGCATCATGTCTTGGAGAATTGTTGCTGAGCCAACTTGCTATACATGGTAAACGTGTTGCTCAGGTACTAATTTTAAAAAATTTGTAATTTGGGAATTACTGTATAATTATAAGTTAATTATTATAAGCATGTACTTCTCATATAGATGAAGTCATAAATCTCATGTAGATATAGATAAGGAATAGGAACAATAATATTGGGAACAGTTGATACTGTAATTTTTTTAAAATGTTTTTTTACAGGTGGATGCGGATAGTGGGATGGAACAAAGTTTTGAAGAAATTTTAAATGCGAGCCGGAAATTGGCTATTTGTTTAAATAACTATGGCTTCACAGAAGGGGATTGTATTGCTGTTTGTGGAGAAAATAGTCTGAACTTTTGTATTCCAGTATTTGCTGCAATTTATCTTGGTGTTACTACTGCTCCGTTAAATCCTCTGTATTCAGACAGAGAATTTTTGCATGCTCTCAATATTTCAAAGCCAAAATGCATTTTTGTTTCTCCATTAGTGGCTGAACGGATGATGGGAATAGCGATGAATCTTTCCTGGTCACCCAAGCTCATACTTTTAACCAATTTTCCTGATATCAATTTACCTAGTATGAGCCAATTAATATCAAATATTCCTGATTCAAATTTGAATAGATTTAGAGTTCGAAAGGTGAACGTTGAAACACATGTTGTAGCAATTTTGTGCTCAAGTGGAACAACTGGTCTTCCAAAGGGTGTTATGTTAACGGATAAAAACGTAGCTACAGTTATTAATCACTTAACTGATCCTGCCTTTGGATCACTAACTGAAACCGTTATCACTTTGGGCTTATTACCATTTTTCCATGCATATTCCTTTATCACAATGATCGCTAAACTTGCTATTGGTGTAAAGACAATTGTGTTGTCGCGATTTGAAAATGAGAATTTTTTAGAGGCCATACAAAAGTACAAGATTCAACATTTAACAGTAGTACCTCCACTTATGGTGTTCCTTGCGAAGCATCCTTTGATCGATAGGTTTGACCTGTCCAGCATCAAGAATATTTGGTATGTTTAGATACAGCTAAAGAAACACTCATAGTACTGTGAATATTCGTATATTACTTGTTATAGGTGTGGAGCAGCACCTTTATCTAAAGAAATTCAGGATACCGTAATAAAAAGATTAAAGGTGTCTGAAATCAGACAGGGCTATGGTCTTACAGAGACCACATTGGCAGTGATAATATCACCAGAAAACAATAAGCCTGGTAGCATTGGTACACTAGCTCCAGGAGTTCAAGGTAAATTTTTTATAAGCAATAACTCCAATTATTTTGCATAAAATAATATATAAACTTATACTATTGAATGATACAGCAAAGGTCATTTCAATTGGAGAAAATGAACCAGTAAATTTGGGTCCAAATTGCCAGGGAGAGTTATGTTTTAAGGGTGACCTAATAATGAAGGGCTACTGCGGAGACATATTTTCGACTGAAGCAATTATTGACAAAAACGGTTGGCTGCATACAGGGGATGTAGGCTATTATGACAATGACGGTTATTTTTACATAGTCGATCGACTAAAAGAACTGATTAAGTACAAGGGTTTCCAAGTTCCACCAGCGGAATTGGAAGCAATTTTATTAACGCATCCTGGAATTAAGGACGCTGCAGTGGTTGGAATTCCAAACGAAGAGGCCGGTGAGTTGCCGTTGGCCTTTGTTGTTAAGCAAGTTGGCTCAGAAGTTACAGCTGAGGAAATTATTCAATACGTCAATGGTAAGTTGTGAAAAGTCGAACTGTATAAATGAATGATTTAAACATATTTTAAAAAATTCCTTGTAGAGCGTGTTTCAGTTCAGAAGCGTCTTCGAGGAGGTGTAAGGTTTGTGGACAATATTCCCAAGACAGCTTCCGGAAAGATATTACGACGGGAATTGCGTAATATTCTTAAATCCAAATTGTAAATTTAAACGTAGAAAGAAATTGAATCTGTAAACTATCATTTATTGGGAAGTAATATTTATTAATACAATTGTGACAAATAAAGTGATTCAGTGGTATTGCTATTTTCTGTCGGCTCCGCTTTTTTAAAATATATAATAAATGAACAATCCATCAAGATAAATGCAGTGTTTATGAAATGTATGTTTGGGAAGTACCTACAATTTCTTAATTTACTTACGTCAAAGATTCCGTTGTTCCTTGAATTATATTTTTTGTTATAACTCCAGCTTCTAGTAAGCTACGTACAATACGTGTTCGAATTGTATATTCACATGTACATATATAATTACTTGGTGCTAATTGGAACACGTGAACAAAAATTATTGTAGCTTTTGCTTCACTTCGTTTGGAATGCGCGAAAGATACCACTGATGTTCCTGACCTGGTGCAGTGGCCAGCACACCACCTTTGTTAGGAAGATTCGTCTCCGCATTGTACGGATAATACTCTCCATGCAAGTTTGTTAAAGTACCACCGACAGCATGTAAAATAGCTTCTGGTGCACATGTATCCCACCTTTTGCAGCCTCCACTCGCGAATACGTAAGCATGAGCCTTACCTTCTAGAAGAAGCATCACCTACGAATATGAATAGAAATAATGAACAATGTAGGTACAATGCAATAAATTAAACAAAACTTATAAAATTTGAAATGCACACCTTATGTCCTGCACCTCCCACTCGCAAAATTTCATCAGGTTCCATAGCGTCCAAGGCTGCCTGTACAGTGGCATTCGAGTGAGAACTATAATAGATAATGGCATTCTCAAAAATATTTCTATGCGTGGAAATAATTTTAAAACGGGTGTAAATTATACCGAGTTGTTGTTATAATTCTCTTTCCTTCAGGAGGAGGAATTGGTTTGAAACCACCATATCCAACTCCCTCGATTCCCCATAAGGTTCTGCCTAACATGCCAGTTTCTTTGTTGGTATAATAAGGCTGATGGATTACGCCTCCAATTGCTCTTTCACCCAATGCTACACCCACGAGTACCGTAACGTGTTCAACAAGACCCTGAGTATATTCTGATGTACCTGTAAATTTAATGAATTGAGGTACAGATATGTGTATATGAAGTGAGGATTAAATTTGTTATGAAAATAATAGATCATATTACCATCTAAAGGATCAACCCAGACACAGAGATCCTTGGCATTGATGTTTTCCAGATGCTCTGGTAATTTTAGTTTTAGGATTTCTTGATCCATGTCTGTGACTATCCAGTCAGAAGGTACTTCACAATTTGAGGGTTCTTCCTCACCAATGATTGTTAAAGTTGGAAACTGACGATTCAACGAAGCCACAATACAACGTTGTGCAGAACGATCAGCTTCAGTTTGCAAATCATTCTTGCCTTTTTCAACAATATTCAAGTTCCCATGACTCATGATATCTCGAATAATTTTGCCAGCAAGAGTAGCACATTTTACTGATGAAGCTACTAAGCGTATAAGTAATGGAGCACTCTGAGCCATGTTATACAAGTATTTTGTAAGATTAAAAATTAATTTTGAACGTTGACTAAATCAAAATATTTAGCACAGTGAAAAATCTGGAACAGTAAACCCCGATAGTCAGACAATAACTATTTTACATTGTACATATAAGACACAAGTATATTGCAAGACTATTCAATAAAAACCATTAGTAAAAAAGTTAGAAACCTTTTGCTCAAGGTAATACTTTTACTAGACATAAGCCATTAAAAACCTTGTTGAAGGCATTCAATACTTTGCCCTAAATTTAAACAAGAAATGCCAAATGTCCTTGGATTATAAAAATTAAATAAAAGGACAACGATAAAGTTATATAATATTAATAATTACATGTAAATAATAACATATAACATAAGTAAACAGTTAATTATAATGAATTATATACCTGTTATACAATGTGTTTCCAATTAGAATATTATGTATGGAAACAGAATTAGATAAATTAATGCACATTGGTATCAGTGAACTACTAATCAAGCTATATTATAAATATTAGTTATCTAAGACGATATTTGTAAATAATATATATCTAGATGTCCTCAAAACAAGATCGGTAAGTAAGGACGCGAGTATACCGGCTGGAATGAAAAGTGAGTGGCAGAAGTGAGGAAGTGGTGCCTTTAGCAATATTGAAAAAGGTGAGAAGGCCAAGATGGACGCGACGCGTCGTGACGTCGTTCGACGCCGATAATCGTCAGTCCCCTCTCTTCTCAACCACTAAAGGAAGCGCGCCGTTATTTCATGAAACTCTCATGCCGTCTCCTAACGAGGAAAACGTCAGAAGAAGAATCGACATCAAGCGAAGGAGCTTGTACGAACATTGAAGATTCTACTAATGGCGGCCTTCCGTGCGAGAACCAACACGAGCCACGACATCGGCGCAATCTATTTCGATTTGGACAACACCCTCATCGAGACAAGAAAGGGAGACAGTCTCGTCTGCAGAAAGGTACACGAGATACGCTAGATACAATTACGGATTTCAGCTTCCCTTTCCATATAGGTTAGCCTGGCGCGAATTATTTGAGCCACCTTGAAAGAAGGTTGCTCGAAGGGCGCGAGAGGTCACGCGCGTCAGCAGACGACGCAATCGACAGACGAAATAACCTACGTAGTAGAATTACGTTTCTGAGACGCGTTTGGTACGAAAACGCGTGGCCGCGAGTTTTCCTTTTCTCATTTTATATATATATATATACTGATTGGAAACTCTGCTGTGGGATCTTCTTGCCGTTCGAGTCTCTCGTTGATTATCCCTCGTTTACACTCGATCCCTTTATCCACGAGACGCCAAGAATAGACGCGCGTGTAACGCGAGCCGATTCCCAATATAGTGCTTTCTCGACTCCGACTATTTTCGGCCAACCACACGAGCAACGTGTTTCTCCTCGTTCTCTTGGCGCTCTATGCTGAGAGATCTGCCTGTGGAATACAACGTTTCTGGAAGTTATTTCGCACTTGGAATTTCCCAGTGTCTTACCAGGTTCTTGGAATTTCGCTGTGAATACTTGGGATTTACGTGATTTAAAACATTAAATATGTTCACTATGTTGAAATTCTGAACTATGATTGAGTATTTTACGTCATACGTATGAAAAGACTTTTGTAGGACTAAATCTATCAATGCTTTTCTTCTATCGAGGAAATTGTGATAGACTTAAATGGTAATGTTGGTACGACACTAATGCTGCTGTTCAAAAAAACAAACAACTGAAAGATGTTGTTTACTTAAAACCCCTTTGCAGAGCTGGAAAAATTCTTTGTTGTATGTGTTTTTTATCAGAAGTGCATTAACAAAGGGGAAAAGCAGATGTATGGTACCATTGGAAGGGCTTTGCCAGCATTTTGACTCATTTCATCCATTCAGCTATCTAGCACTAAGAGGATACACACTACTTGGGTGCGCAGTACTTCACTCTGTCTGAAGTTATTTTTGTATTTCTGAGAGAGTGTGTCAAAGGGCAAGGCTAGTACGGAGCAGTCTGCTTTGGGAGGAATGCCAGTTGGCTTTGAGCAGCGGTGTGTGCAAGGCATACCATTGAATGAAATATTGCTAAATATTGTCTATTTCTATCGATTGCATTAATTTAAAACTTAATCAGTAAAATTCAGTTTTCTCAGCAAGAGCAAGTTTAAAGTTTGTGAAGAAGAAAAGTGAAATACTGATTGAACTTCGTTAACGTTTTTTACCTGCATATTGAAACTATCACAATGAGTATACCAGAGGGAGTGAAGAAATGTGTTGCCATTTTAAAAATGGTAAGCAGCGATTCAGAAAAATTTGCTGCTTTATTCATGGTTACAAAATTGGTTGATGGAAAAGATTGTACCCCAGCTGCAAAGAAACTACTTTTCGAGGCAATTGGTGCTAAGTTTCTGAGAAAACTTCTGTCCAGTGATGATGTTCCTGTGGATTGTCCGCCTCAAGTTTATAAATCAGTGGCACTATCAATTTTATCAGCTTTTTGTGGGGATCCCGAATTAGCCGCTCATCCAGACATGGTTGGACACGTACCTGCACTCCTTGAAATTGTTTCCCAAGCTGATGAAGATGCTCCTGATGATATGCTGATCATCGTGAGCGAGGCTTACACCTGTTTGCAAAATATTGCGCAATATCCACCAGGACAGAAAGCTTTATTGGAGCAAAAGGCAATTCCCAAAATGTGTGAAATTTACTCAGAAATGAGCTTCCAGACCGATGAGGCTCTGAACATTTTGGTAACTCTTGTAGGAAGGTTTGGTCCTGATGCTTGGGACGCCACAGATACTGCACCTTTCCATGCCATCATAAACAAAATTGCCCTGGACTTTGAGACGGATCATACAGAGAGAAAATTTGAGCTTTGCTCAATTCTGCAGGCTCTTTTGTTTTCCTGTAGAAGAGACGCTATTTCCTCAACGGCAAAGGAGGAATCCTGGCCACAAAGTATTTACAAAGCTTTGAATGATATTCTTTGTTCAAAAATTGGAAAGAACCAACGAGATCCTGCACTCAAACTTGCATCTGTCATGCTGGATATTCTTGGAGTTGAGTGGGCCTTAGCCGATGAAGAGAAACCAAAGGTATTTTTCCTCTTGCTGATACAATTAGCTTCCATAGAAGTCAGAATGCAACTTGAGGGAAAACAGCTAAAAACTGTGATGGGAAATGCCGACCTAGTAACAGCATGCTTTATAATCTTGGAGATCTCACTTTCATACATCACCACTGATCAACTGGATCTGGAGCAGAAGGAAAAGCAATCTCTGTACACTGCGTTGAAGGGTGCATTTGCTGCTGTAATTGGACTTCTCACGTCTGTATCTAAAATGAAGGAATTGACTGACATAAAGGAACGTATTTTTGTCTGCGCAATGGTCCGCGTTCTTGCTGCCTGGTTGGCTCAGGAAACGTCTGCCATGAGACCTCAAGTATATGCAGTCCTACCATTTATGTTAACTGTAGCTAACGATACGTTCTACGCCTGTCGCAATAGAAAGCTTGCTGAAAAAGCTAGGGCAGCAGCTAAACCTGGAGAAGGTTCATCGTCCGACGAACCTGTAACTCACGATCCCTTGAGTCAAATCGATGTCCTGAGATTGTTGCTACCAGCTCTTTGCTATTTAGCTGTTGAAGAAGACGCAAGAAAAATTCTACTGAAGCATAAACAGGATGAAGTTCTTTTCGAATGTTTGTCCTATCACTGGACTATTGTTCATTATAAGAAACCACCTGTACCGAGATCTGAACGTCTCAAGGCATTAAAAGAACCGGAAAAGGAACTAGAACCACATGTACTGGATGAAATGAAAGATTCAAGGGCTGCTATGGTCTCCATTTGCAACGTACTGATGAACATCACCGTCCTGGAAGCTAAATTAGTCGAGGAATCACCCACGTTCATTTCTCTCCTAAAATTCATTTTCAACAATCTTCCAGAACTCAAGCAGATTCCCGAGAACCTAGTCCTTCACGGACACCTGGCTGTTCTTGGCCTCCTGTTATTGAAGCAACAAGCTAAACGCGTGAAGAAGAATGATTTCTCAATCTGCCGTTATATTCAAGCAACGATAAGGTTCCTCTGGGATGCTTACATCATCGACGAGAGCAACGACCCTACCGTGTTAGTCGTTGCCATGGCCTATAAGGAACACTGGATGGAGATCATGGAGCTCTGGTTTCTCGGGATGCAGACGATGGCAGGAGTGCTGCAGATGGTTCCTTGGCTATCGGAATTCGCTATCGAATCTGGCTGGGCTGAAGGAATCATAGAGTCTCTTAAAAAAGTCAAAGTTGGCAGTCTACAGCCTAACGTGAAGTCAGCCTTTGAAGATTTGCTTTGCCACTTGGTGAAGGCTGACGAAAGCGTCGCTGGAGTCCTCAAGAAGTGTGGCGCCCTGGCCGTTTGCAGGAATCATCGTATGATGGAATTGGGAAAGCATCTCTTTGGTGATTAAAGCAAATCGTGCGTTGTGATTGTCCACGGTTTTCAATAATGTAAAATACAATCCTTATTGTTATACGTAATTAAGAGAAAGAAAGAGAGAGAGAGAGAGCGTGAGAGAGAGAGAGAGAGAGAGAGAGAGAGAGACATGTCAAACAGAGTGCTTTTTGTACAATCGTAATTCAAAAATAACAGACACAATATATTTATCCTGAATTGCATGAACTATCAAATTAGAATGAACGCCCTATTGTATCAGACTTTATTTAAAGCTTTTTTATTTATAAAGTCAAAAGTGTTATTATCTACTCAGGCGAGTGTTAACTCTAATTTCTCTACTAAAAATTACATACAGGTATGACAACTACATTTCGAAAAGTTGAAGCCACGTTCCAACCAACTGCAGAAGTCCTGAGAAAAAGTCAAGTTGGACGCGTTTCGGATTTACTATGAGCATAACGTACGTCAGGCATTGCACTGGCCCGACGTATATTTAGACAGTGTCACTCCTGAAAATAGAGTCGCCTGCTGGAAACTTACTTTGAAATATTACTTACTATCTAAAAGGATGACGGATCTCAACCCACCGTCTCTGATTCCACGTTTATATATAGCGTTCTACTTGGATTTCATTTCACTATGCAGCTGTGCTTCGATCTCATGAAATTGGCAATTGTCGAGTGGCTGACGCGGCCATTTTTCTTTGTCCGTTGCCGCTAGTGAACGACGCTAGTCAACTATAAATATATAGAACTTATATAAAATCGAGGACAGCGTGGGAAGCCGTTTCCTTTACGTTGGAAATTTTCTCTAACATTTTCTTTCTGGTTTTTCTTTTCCATTTCACACATATTTTCAATTTTTTTTCCTTTTACCAGTTCTCATCGACTGGCCGCCATCTTGGCATCGAAGTTTTGTTTCGGATGATTTAGCGGTTTTATGTTTTTTGCGTGCGAGACTGACGCCTTTGCGGCTGTGTTATTACTCTTATAAATTGGTCGAACGCGATTACGATTAATTAGACAGATGATAATTCTTTATTGTGCGTTTACTCTCCTTTACTATGATCAATTATTCGCGCTATACGTATAATAATGTATTAGTCTTAGGCTTAGGCGGGGCGTTATTCTATTGTGAAAAAAAAGTAACATAGCTGTCTGACTTTGCTGTTATGAATTTGTATTTGAAAGGAGATTTTTCAATTAAACAAAAGAATAATTTTCTAACGTGACCTTTCATTTATTTTCTCATTTCATTTTACTCTTCCATCCCTTTCTTAATGACACAGTGAAAGTCAATTTAATCAGTCGGTCAGCTCATGATTATCATGACTGATGTGTCTGATTTAATGACAAATGTCTGTGAATGATTACTGGACAGTGGCGAGACTACGTACGAGAAACGCAAATTGATATCATGAGCGTTGTTAGATAATCAGTCTCTTTTCTTCTAGGGTAAAAAAGCATCGTAGAAATTACAACGTAAGCAAGTCACTATAAACAGATAAAGAATCCTACAAGTAACTCATATAGTGTCCAGGAATCTTCACGCTAGAACTTTTAGGGTTTGGAGTACCATATAAGTCTGTTGTTGGCACAACTGATTTTGTTGTGATTACAGCAGCGTCCGTGGGTGCCACTTCAAGTGACCAATAATCGGCTCGAGTATTTCAATGAATCAATGCATTTTCTAGGTAATCATTAATATGAATTAAGTGTCCTAACTGACCATTTATGTCCTTTATATCCTGATATCGCGCTTAAGTTAAGTTGTATGCCACATTCGATAAGATAACCTCTAAGTGCGAGCTGTCATTAAATTTCGATTGTTCTCTCCGTCTGAAAAATGTTCAAATAAATACAGAGCACTCATTTAATGTGCACGATAAATTATAGCACAGTGTTTTCGTAGTCTCTTGCCTCCTTAACGAAAATATCGATACATATTTTTCTTCCGATTAAAGTTTCTAGAAATTCTCTCGAATGTGGCGGACTGCTTTTATTCTCTTTAGTCATTCCTATTACTGATTTTCTCACTGCAATGCTTCCTAAAAGTCCGTCGGTAACGGGACTTACAAAAATGGCTAAATGTTTCACGTGTATTTTTCTTTTTGTTTAAACGATTACCGTCAGCTTTCGGAGGAATTGACACAGCAGTATGGGATACCGCAAGAAGAATCTTCAAAGATTACGACAAATTATCTGAAGCAATTTCGCAAGTGTCCAGACAACGCGAGCTACACTCTGGACGTATGGAGGACTTCCCTCTGGAGCAAAGCCTTCGGCGACAAGTACTCCTACCTGGCTAAAAAGACTTACGAGAGATGGCTGTATTTAAGATACCGTTATCTGGCGCTGGCGCCAGACATAGTTTCCATGCTGCGACAACTCAGAAAGAAATACGCCTTAGGTCTCATTACCAACGGGCCCTCGAATGCCCAGTGGGAGAAAGTACATAAATTATCCTTGGAGCAGTACTTTGACGTAATACTGGTATCCGGTGATCTACCTTGGGAGAAACCGGAAGCCAGGATATTCGAGGAAGCCTGCAAATGTCTCAGAGTCAGAGCAGAAAATTGCATGATGATAGGTGACAAGCTGGAGACCGATATTATAGGTAATTTTAATGTGTTAAACATCCTCAGATTTTTGTATGATCGATTATTCGTTTATTTATAAATATTTTATTTTTATCTTCCAATATCCTCAATTGGCTTTTATTTTTGTATTTTTTTTTTTTTAAATAGCCATCTTTTCATTGACACACTAATAATACATTTGTCCAATGTATCGCAGGTGGAAACGAAGCAGGATTAGCTGGTACAGTGTGGATACCGACTGCTGAGAAACCACGTTTATCGGCTGATGATCCAAAGCCAGATTTCACGATAAAACATATAACAGATCTGTTAAAGATATTAAATCGAGGTCCGGGTGCACCGGAATTAGAAGATTCCTCCTCGAATGCATCCGACGGTAGTTGATGAGAAGGTAGAAGAGAATATTCGCCGAACGATCTTGATCTCTGTAGAAGAATACAATTAGATCACCCCTTGCAGAAATTAATATCAATCGGTAATTATTCTTCGCCAATGTAATTGGATTACTAGAAACATTTTTAATTAGAATCTACACCCCCCCCCCCCCTCTTTCAATGTTATCCACCCTTAAGAATTTCACGTTACACGCGTAGTACATTCCGTTTCATAAAACTACGTCGTACCGTACAAAAACTTTAATATCTAGTAACGGGTCAATATTTTTCACAAGCGATTAGTATTAAAGGAGGGCTATGTTAGATAGTGGCTTGAGGAGGGAAAACGAAAAATAAGAATAGGATACGTCAATAACTAAAAAAAAATCCGTCTGATACAGAATTGTAAAAGAAGCACGTCAAGCGTTAAGAGAAGAAATATTTTTGTTTATTGAGAGTCAGCAGCCTTTACGTAAATTTTACTTAATGAACTAAGAAAAAAAATGATAATGGAACATTGCCATAGTAGTTAATAATCAACACTAGATCCACGGAAAACCCGTAGTTATTAAGTATTAAGACTTCGCTACCTGTACAATGGCAGTTATAGGCTTACAATCGGTTTGTAGACTGGAATAATTAGACTGCCGCTAGACGTATATATATATACAGGAATATATCGGGTGTGCAATAAATATGTAAGTGCACCTGTAGAACGATCTTTTCGATTATGCGATCGATTTTAATACATTTCATCGGACACTGCTAATAGTTCATTCGAATCGCTAATCTGATACTTTAAGATACCTCGAACGGCAAGATATATAATTCTAGCTTATTGTCAGAGTATAATTAGTTTCATTGTTACGTCACATAGATTCGGTAATACGAAAAGCCGGGTATACCGATAGCCTGAACAGAAGAGAAATATTTTTTTTTTGATGAAGCTAAGAACTAAGAGAATGTTGGACGTAGTCAAGTACCTCTTGAAGATCCCACTATAGTGATAGTCACGTAATTTTCATAAGACATTGTTTATTTTTTTTTGTTTAATGCAACTTATTCCTAATTTTTATAATGTAATACGCTGTTACATCCTTACTGTTGATTAACCATGAACTTACGATGGATTAATAATATTGATCCCCCCCCCAAGCACACTTGCAAAAAGAAGTAACGTAGGTACAAAGTTAAAGTGCATAAAAGAACAAAAGCTTAACACAAAACTATTGTCAAAGAGCTGAACTTGATGTAAGACAGGGAGAAAGATAAAACAAGTAACCTGAAGATACATAATACTATATATTTCTTGGTGCAGTTAACGTATGCTACCTTACAATTAGTCCAAAAGTTTCTGCACTGTATTTTCTGTATGATATACAACGGCTAACTGTATTGTACAGATATATATAAATATATGTATATATATTTGGATTATGTACAGTTGCGTATGTGTACTGGCTATACATATTACATGTGTTGATATATTATATTTTTTCACTATATATTTTATTATTGTTGATAGTTCACATATGTGAGCAGCTCTCGCATGGGAAGCCTGAAGATAACCTTGAAAATAATGCATACGTCTATCGGTTAAGATCTTTTTGTCTATTTGTGAATAAAAATCCCTGATATCGTAACGTTGTAAGTTTTATTATCTTTTTTCTCTATGTTCTGTATCTTTTTCCTCCATGTCATCTTCATGCGATGACGAGTCAGACAGTATGGTCGAGTTCGTATATTTCTTCATATACAAATTCTTAGCTGATTTTGAAGCCCACAGAACGTTCGAAGAGGTGGATAAACGTTTCACGTTTCTTGGGACAACGTTTATGTCAGATTGTGATATTTCCGAAGTGTCGAGAGTGGTCGCGGAGTCCTTTGCTTGTGATAATTTTTTTTTGTGAGAGACAGCCTGATTGGTGTCGGATTCTATGTCTTCTTTGGGCAGATTAATGGACTTTGGATATTCTGTCCAATTGCTGCTGGAATAGCTGTTGTTCAAGTTTTTAGAACTTCTAGACAGAATCTTGGCAGCAGCTTTTAATTTTTGGGGATCTTTGAGGCTCGACTTCTTTGGAAGCTTTGCTGGTGATATTGCTGCGTCAGAGTCTGAATTTTCAATAATTGGGGTCATGACGATTGGCTTTGTTCTTTTCCATGGCTTTTTCATTTTCTTAAAGCAATTGCTGCAATCCTATAGTTTAAGTCAATTGGAGTGTTGAGGGTTTAAGGTTATTTAATTTTATTTCAAAATCTACCTCGTTACTACTTGAACTTCCTTCTTTCACGTTGCGTGTTAATGCTTCTATATTACTTATGAATTCTTGTTCAGGACTTTTATTACCTAAGTACAGTTAATAAAGTGAAATAAGAATTTTTCGTTTATCGGCTTACTCCTTCGATGAGGACAGTATAGTTAGGGGAAAAGAACATTGTCAATGTCTAGTCTGATCATTTTATTTCAGAGACAGTTTTATTAATTATAAGAATTTAGATACCTTGAAGATGATCTTTAATGAGACTGTTAGACTCAGATACTTTATTTGAATCACTTATTATACTGTCCGAGTCTTTCTCTTTTTCAAGTGAATTCGTTTCAGATAAATTCGAGTCATTCTCAAAATTTTCATCAATATAATTGTCTACTTCCGCGTCATTCACTTCAATCTGTTCTGGCACAATTTCGTGATTCGATAAAGTTTCTGTGTGATGACTTGTTGCTGAGTCCTCCCGAGTGGAGCTTATTATGTCTGTTTTCCAGGTTATTAGACTTTCACTGATGTTCCCTAATATTTCTACATTGTCTCCAATCAATTCATTCTGATCTACGTTCTGTGATGCAGATTCCAATTCGTCTTGATCAGTCAATTGAACTAATTCTTTTACCTCTGACATGGCTTTCACAATATTGACTTTATCTTCTTGCGACATTGTAGATTTTCGAAATTTCCAATTTTCCTCCGATTTCACATTATCAATTTCAATTGGTTTAGCAAATTTAACCTTTTCCGGAATCGTCGTCGTTCCTGTATTCTTATTCAGATTGACATCATTGGGTGACAAGAAGTCATTGTCAGACGGATAAATGATATTATCTACAAAATAATGGTTACCTCACGCAATAATTAATTATTCACAAATGTTAATATCGATTAGAATTAAAAAAAAAAACCCGAATCATTACCTACCTGGACGTGTCGAATCTCCAGTGTCGGTGGATTCATCATTTGCTCGAAAATTGTGAACCTGCTGATGCTTTTGGCAAGATTGTATAGGTAATCTAAAATCATACAGAAATGAAGTAAAAAAAATCATAAATAAATAAACATATCAATACCCGTTATTGCAGAGACAACGATGATTTTTCTTAAGCATTAAGCTATTTTTAAAATCCGACTGTGGCTCAGTTTGTACCATCTCGTTTTTCGTATCAATCAAATTCGTAGTAGAACTCGTAACCCCTAATGAGATACATCCATTTCGTGACTTCTCAGAGCTTCGATAACTGTTCGGAACATCCTGTACTGTGGAAAATCCTTTTTCCTCTGTTTTAGACTGTCTTATACAATGTGACTCAGCTTGTACTTGTGCCTGATGAATAAATAGTTCTTTTTTTAAACTCGGTCGATGCTTTTCAAATATATTTATCTCTCTACTCTCTATTACCTTACCGTGTCGATGAGCGACGTATCTCTGCTCAAGTATTGAAGTTTCTTGCAAATATTCTGAGCCTGCTTAGGATTCAAGTTCATCTCCATCAGGATGAGGAGAACGTCGCGTTCAGTAACCAGCAAGTCAGGATTAGGGTCTACGAGGACAACGTTCTTACTGCAGCCGGAAATACAATTAGAACTTTTTCTCAGATACTCGTCAAGCTTCTGAAAGCTTTCCAATTTCGAGAGGATTTTATTTTCATCCAGAACCTTTGGCGGTGTTGGCGGTTTCACCACAATACATTCCTCATCTCCGTCGTCGTCATCCTCGTTGTCGTCGTTTTCATCATCATCGTCCAGCACATTCAGAGATACTTTCAAGCGATGAATTTCTTGTAGCATCCTAGCCTAAAGTAACAGTAAAGCGTGTGTGCTGTTAATAATAAATAAAATACAAACTCTACCATAGGTGTGTTCCAAAATTTACTGACAGTAACAGCAAAACTATAGTTACGTTTATCTCAGACACGTATAGCTATACTGACAGTATTGTACTAGAAATAAATTTCTCTCAGACACGTATAAATCAATAAAGACTCAGAGCTGACTTGTATATACTGACAGTATATACTATAAATAAATTTGGGAACATCCTCTATGTAAAAAAGGATCTAACTTTGTTCAATAGTCCTGTATTTTTGATCAAATGCTCCCTGAACACTTTTCGCAATTCTTTATCAGTGTACAATCCACTTTGCATTATTTCTTTGGTAATATCATAAGCAAATCGCGTGTACTTAGCATCCTCCTCGCAATTGCTTGTTATCTTTTTAATCTGCACACAGACACCATATTCGTCCTGACTTCCGGAATCAGTTTTAACTTTTCTTTTATTAATGCTCTCAACATCCGAGTGTTCGTTTTGCTCTCCTCGTGGAGTTCCGCTGCAGGACGCGTTCAGTGAAGATTCAAAGCTCGATGGATAATTGTAGAAAACATCCTGATTCTCGTATCTACACTTTCTCGACCTAAGTAATAAGAAAATGATTCACCCTGCAAAGTAATGTGATTTAATAAAGTCGAAATTGGCATACCTTGGTGCTTTACTCTGACGCGATTTATTATCGGTCACGGAAATGGGCCTAGCGTGCTTTTGTTTTTCCTGAAATAAACTTGACTCCTCAAAACACTTTTTATGCCTCTCGGACGAATAAGTGGATTTACGATTCGGTGAAGGTGAACTTGATTTTTTGCTGCTTGCTCGCGAATTCCAATTTCGAGATTCAATAGGGCAGGTGCGATGCGTATGGGAATTTGCGCTAGAGCAACAAACATTCCAATGATCTTGATAATGACAACGTGCACTGCGATTTTTCCTCAAGTCACTGCAACTCATTCTCAGTATATCCTGTTCGTAATAAATTCAAATACATATATTAATTAAGTATGAGTCTGTAGGTTATTGATTAATTAATTAATTAATTCAATCGATTATTTTATACTCCTTACACGTAGTACTTACGCATGGATGATGCTTCGTGTCGTAAGCGAGCTTGTTGATTATATCTTGAGAAATATTTTTCTCTAATTCCATCGAACGACAAGACGTTTTGCATTTTTCTCTTTTTTGACGAATGTATTCGCGATTCTTCGTATCCACTACACTCTTGGCTAGTAATACTCGACGCAGATGCGCATTCATACAATTGTATGCAGACAATTGCTGAAAATAGTTTTGTCCAGTTTGATTGTAGACTGTAAGCGAATAGAAAGAAATGTAACTCAATGGGAAATAAATTCGGGAAATCTAATAAATTTAATTTTCAAATCTAACCGTTACGCACTTACCTGAACTTTTCAAGTTGAGTCTGACGTCTTCGTCATTGCATCTTGTCATTCCTGAAACGTATCTTATTTCGTGAGATAATTAACCAAAGAAAGTATTTCCCTATCATAATAACGTACGTTCGAACAATCAGAATGAGTGAAACGTAATTCGTCTTGAAGGATAACAAACAAACAAAAAAGTAATAAAATCAATAACTCTTGGATAGTTTTCAATAGGTAATAATCCTCCAATTATTTTGAGTAACGTTATACTTCGATATATATCAAACAAGACGTATCCCACCGATTGGAAATTTGGAAATGTCAAATTCTCGAGGTACGGAGATTTCCTTAACGTTTCTTGCGCCGTCGTGGCTGCGCCATTTTCCTTTAGAAGCGTTAAAGTTTGTTTGGCATTTCGTTGCCAGGGTAACCTGTATGTCTGATATAAATACACGTGCTACCTGGGGTTGGATTGTATTTCATATCTTACTGCCAGACTACCAGCTGCTACGAGTATGGTCGTCTCTCTGTTTACCTACATGCAATTGAGTGAGACACAACAATACCCACAGGAAGTTTTTTGCCTTGGTAGTCAATAGTGAAACTGCCTAAGAGAATATAAAGTAATTGCTTTACTTTACCGACTGCCAGGAAAATAACCTTAAAAACCAACTAGTGTCGCTCCACTACGAGTTTCAGCTGCTCTTAAAATTTCAAAAGAGGTTATGGAATAAGGAGTGAAAATAAAAACAAATTTGATTCTCTTAACCAATTTATTATTGGAATGATATTAGAGAGTTAGTCGAATAAATAAATTACATTACTAATATCTGCGCTCAAAATATTCTCTCGATATTTAATTTATCATTAAAAGATGAGAAAGAATGACGTTACAAATTTGTCATTCATCCCATTCATTTTTCATTACGAATTTTCCGCCATCTATTCAATCTACAGTCGTTCGAGCATCAAAAAGGACACGCGGACAACTACGTCGTTTTTTTTTTTTTTTCAAGTTTCTGAACCTTGACTAAATCGTGGGAAAATTAAGAAAGAAACGCAAGAAAAGGACACGAACGTCGAAGTAAGCACAACGTAAACGTAACTACAGTGCAGTCTAATATTTACACCACTCCACATAGTTCAAACAGACCCTCTCTTTTGTTTTACGGCGACAGCAACGTCGATTCTCTCTTTCGGTTAAACTTCGGAGTGAAACTCTTCGTGGAAATCCAGGCGTTTCGTAGAACGGCGTCCGTTATAACGGAATCTTTATTTTAAAATTCCGTTTACTTACTCTTTCCAATAAGCTGCGTATGAATGCATCGAGCCGTGAACGTGTCCCATTTACAAAGTGCGAACGGAAATAGTATTTAAAGAAAAGAATAAAATATTCTCTGATATTATCGTCTACAGAAACGCAAGGATTTCGGGCGATGCTTTCGCCGTATAATGGATAAAATAAAATTATAATAAATATATCGATTCCCTATGGTATCACAATATGTGCGAGAATAAAGAAGAGGATGATCGATGCTCTCATTATATACTAATTGCTATGATGATCGCATCTTCTGAGATGAGTGTGAAAGATTTTTTTTTTGTGATTTGCCGTGTATACGAGATGAATTTACGAGAGATTTTTTTTTAAATCTAGGCTTCCACTGCAGTCTCGGATATCTTGACTTTCTCCTGCATCTGCGCCTCGGCCTCTTTTTCCTTCTCGCCCTTCTCCAGGCCTGAGATCACGTAAACCGGCTGTTGACTGTATGCCAGGAAATGCTGGTCCACTGGTAACGTCTTAGTCGGATCTTTCATTTTCATCTGGAATATATGAATTGGAAAAAAATTGTTAAAGAATTTTAGGAATTACTGGATCATTAATATTTTAATAAGAAAAATACGAAGTTTACCTTTTTTCGATAAATCATTAATAGGATCAAAAGACTGCTAATGACAAATGCACTAGCTGCTGCAAGGACTAGCGTAGCTGTTTGATAAAGAGGCGTTTCCAATTGCGTGAGAATTTCTCGTTGTTCCAGAGCGACTATTCGACTTTGAATCGAGCCGGAAGTGGCTTTATGTGTGAAACGTGATGACGTAGCATCCGCAGTAGAACCCAGTAGTGACAATTTCTGGAGTCTTATCAGTTCTTCCAGGTGAAAAGCCACGTCTACCTTGTTCGGTCCGATCACCTCGAAACCAAGTGTCGCAGAATCCTGATCTATCTCTACGATTATCTTATCCTTGATCCTTGCTCCAAAATCTTCTAGTAAATTATTAGCTTCGTTTGCGAAACGGTTAACATCGCTGTGCAGGAAGCGACCTGGGAAACGTAGAGTCACTTCCACGGCCTCTACAGGGGTTGGTACTGGAAGTAAATATGCGAAATTAATTATTGAAAACTGCACGAGCAAATTTGAGTTCTTTGATTTCTCATTGACTTCCTCCAGGATACTCACGACATATTTGGGATCCTTGTAAAAATGGTTCTGATCCAGCCAATTGATTTCCAGCTTCATCAACGCACCAGCAAGTCTCACCGACACATTGAGTAGGTTCGAACCGTCCTTGCCTGTCGCAAATAGCGGGGATGTGACCTTTATCTTTCATAGCTTGACACCTGGTGCCCAGGACTCTTCTGACTTCCCTTCCTTCTGACCCAGTACTCAAAAAAGCGGTATCCATGTAAGCCTTGATCTCTGGATCAACATCCATTGGACCTCTTCCTCTTCTAGATTGTCTGAAGTTGCACTTTGGCTCTGGTCCCCTGGTCAAGGAACCCTTGATAGGTTCACCCCGTTTGTCGACGCACCAGCAGACGCCAACATGTTCCAAACACTGAACAGGTTCCCAGCCACCAGTGTCAGCATTGCATCTTGGTAGGAAGGTAGGCTGCTTCAGCCTCTGAGACGTCTTCAGGTTCCTCTCACGGAGTCTCTCGCACTGGGATAGAACTGGGCAAATGGTGTCGCAGACTATACGACTGGAGAAATCATTGTGGCCAATGGTGCATTCTGTCTTCTGACGACACTCGTTACGTTCTGGGTCAAAATACCAGCTGTCAGTCCCATTGATGCTCTGTCCAGGTGCACAGGCTACCTTCTTGGGTGATTCAAAACAGACGTCTCTGGGCTTCGGACAGCAGACGGCATACTCGTCCAAGGGCGACAATTCACATTTGTGTGTTGACGGACAGTGAGATCCATGAGGACCGCATGTCACGGCTGTACCATCCTGAGCGAGAAGTGGTGCCCCATTCGGACAAGGATTGTCTTTCTTAGGAAGACAGACTGGTACAGGGGGACACGGTGGATCACTGCAGGCAACTTCGACCATTCGGCAGGCTTCGTTCTCACCACGACAGGTCACGCTTTTGCAAGGATCTCGACAGGAACACGTTGGACATCCTGTTTCTGGATCCAGATCCAAACCTTCAGGACAATTGAGTGCGCAGTCTATTTCGGGACAATGAAGAGGAGTGCTGCACTTGGGTACGATTCCTTCGATGACTCTGGTCCCAGCTGATTCGCGACCTTGGTCGTCCACGCACCAGCACATTCCCGCATGGCACTGTACTGGTTCAAAGGCCCCATTGGCGTCGCACCTGGGAATGTACAGTCTTCTGGCTGGTTCACCAGACTCTCTAGCTACATGCTCAGCAAGGGCCCTGGCATGTTGGCAGGCTGTGGCTACTACTGGCGCTACACATTGCGTTCCGCATCCG
Organism: Calameuta idolon; assembly: GCA_030142285.1. Classification (NCBI taxonomy): domain Eukaryota; kingdom Metazoa; phylum Arthropoda; class Insecta; order Hymenoptera; family Cephidae; genus Calameuta; species Calameuta idolon. Next base: position 1,895,694 of record JARQSV010000057.1, read on the forward strand.
GTGGAGCAGCACTTGTCACGTCCTGTACATTCCTGGTCACTGCTGCACTTTAGTTCGCAACTTGATGAACTGGGTACCAGATAAGGACATTGCCCTGGTTTAGCTGTCAGGCATGCTGGTACCGGTGGACAGTATTGACCTGGACCACAGTTCACGTCCACCATACTGCAGGCTTCGTGAACTCCACAAGTGACTTCCTTGCAAGGATCTCGACAGCGGCATTCCTCACATCCTGAAGGATCCAATTCGAAACCGTAAGGGCAGTTCAGATCGCATTTTTTATTTTTACACAGAATCAAAAGTTCTTTGATCTCTTTGCAATCGGGCCATTTCGTTAGATTACTCTTGAGGGGGACGCCATATTTATTCACACAGGTACACGTGCTTCCGTGACATTGCAGAGGTTTGTACGATCCATCTGGTTCGCAAATAGGTGGTGGAATAGCCAGTGCCATTCCTTCCCTCGTTCCTTCCATTCGTTCGTTAAAGTCTCGAAGATATTCGCACACTGATCACAAAAATTATATCCAATTTATAAAATTTCCTCTACAATACGTACCAAAATTTATCTTGAGTGATTCCACACTTACTGGTAGGTGGCTTCATGGGGTAATTCGTCGCCGCGCAACATACGGATTGTCCAGCATCCGGTACTGTGGTACACTTGTAACCCTGAGGGCAAGTTCTGTTCCCAGAGCAGGTGACAGCATTGCCTTCCTCGTCGCTCAATGGTGCACCCGTGATACAGGGACTCTTGTAGGTCTTCTTTGGCTTGCATTCTGGCTTACTTGGACACAGAAAATCTGGACAGCCATCTTCACGACGTAGGACGCATTCTTCTCCTACCGGACAAGGGTACCTGAGGTTCAAAAAATTAATAGGTTAAAATTCATGGGTTCCCAAAGGTATAAGTAGAGAAAAACATATTTATTTTTTACCCTTCGCAAGGGTTGTCACATTCACACGTAGGACAACCTGAAGAGTCTGTTTTGAATCCATATTGGCAGACCTGAGCACATTGCTGTGGAGAACAAGAAGATGGCAGTGATCTAGCCTTGGCTATCGGATTGCACTGAACATTTTCAGATGGTCCCATGGACCCGTCAATTTTTCTTCCATCAGCATCAACGCACCAGCAAACCAAACCATTTCGGGAGCATTGTCTAGGTTCGTATCCACCACCTAGAAAAATCATTGTAGAAAATATTATTATAATTCTATGTCAGCGTCTGTATCGTCGGTTTCGTTCAATATGGCAAATACCTTCTTCACACTGTGGAATATACCCGCGACCCTGACGTTCAGAGATACTCAATAATTCAGCGAGCATTCTATTCTGATGACAGGCGCTAAGACCAGTCGGAGCCGTGCAGAATCCACCACCGCACCTTTCGCTGGCACAGCACTTCTGCGGAGCCGGACATTCCAGGTCGTGTTGGCACGCAGAGCCACAGAGCGGAGGTTCATCGACTGGACAACTTCCAGGTCGTTTTAGATTGATGCTAGATGGACAGCAGACCCCGTACTCCTGACCAGGTTCTACTAGACACCTGTACAAGGGCGGACAGTTTGGCTTCCCAGGTGAATCACCGCAGAGGAAGGGTCGTGGCGAGTCAGTGATCTGCAGAGGTTCTCCAGCTGGACATATCGTAGCAAGAGACTTGGCTTTTCGGCAGCTTGGGATAGGAGGACAAGGAGGCCGGGAACAGGACACGTCGATCAGTTCGCACGATTGACTCATTCCTGGACAAGTTATACCCCTGCAAGGATCCCTGCATTCGCATCTGGGGCAGCCAGAGTCTGGATCGATCTACAAAATAGACACTTCAGTATCATCCATCCGTATAAAACTACCAGATCATCTGGTGCTCCGAACAATGCAGTACCTCAAACCCAAGAGGACACAGCATGCGACAGCTATGAGCTGGACATGGTCTAGGATTATCGCAGTCAACAAAATCCCTACCAGCTGCCCTGGTACCAGGAAGTTCATCCCCATACTCGTCAACGCACCAGCAGGACTTCTCCGGAGCGTCACACTGAATCTTCTCAAACTCCCCAGTCTCATTGTTACACCTGGGTACCAGCTGAGGTGGAGAATTTGGTCCAAGTGCACGAGAGCGTCTGGTAGCTGCCAATGCCAATTGTTGACAGCCTGTCAATTCAGCAGTGACACACCTGAGGCCACAGGCGGTACTGCAGCACCGCTCACTTGGTGTTTGACACTCAAAATCATTCTTGCAGTCTGGTGCCCTGGCCGGGCAGACGTTTTGCTCCTGGAATGCTGGACATTTTCCGGCAAGCTTCAGGGACGGATCTGTAAAAGTAAAAATCGAAGACTCAAATAATTCATCAGCCTCATCCGATCAACCTAAGTAACACTGGGAGCTTAGGGGGACGTGACATCGTGTACCTAGGCGGAGTGAGCAGGAGGAAACAAAAATAGCCAGAGTCCAGATAACGGTTCCTTGCATCCCACTGCCACACTTACTACACTTAACCAGGTACTCGAGCACGTCCGACTCCGTGGTAGCAGCCAGAGTCAGAGGTTCGCGTTTATTCGCCGAGTAGGCGATTCTTCCGAGGAAAAAGGTCGAAAGAGGTAGGGACTAGGAAGAGAGATGTCTTAAAATGCGCATTTTCTCAGGTAGCTGGATAACCGTAGTCACGCAATTACTGTGCCACCTTATGAATCCGCGTTACTTGACTCCTAGTCGATTGGTTTGACCTGATTAGTAATCAATGTAGGTGTAACAGTCATTTTTATAAATTCTCCATCTTCTACTGATTTTTTACAAGTTCGCGGATCCGTTGATCTCAATATCTAAAATTGTAAAAAAAATGAAAAAATTTTAGAGAAAATGAAAAAATTTCTAGAAAATTAAAAGTTTCTCCACTGATCTGATAGTCAGGAACCAGGATGGTCTGAACTCGTGGCTTTCTAGCGAAAGTGCTTCTACGTCGTCGGCCAAGTGTCCCGCATGTTGAGTTACTTTTTCTCTTGATTCAATATTTTAGCATTTCGAGAGTCCATGGCAAATAGACGCAATCAATAATACAGAGAATAATTTATAAATTCATATAAAACGTCATGACCGCCATTTCGTAGGTGAATTGACTTTTAATCCGTACGACGAGAGAAAACGAAATATTTTTTTTGACTCAAATTAGTACCGCGTTCTTATTTCTTTCCGCGCTCGATCGCCGCCAACTCTTTCTAAATGCAGGACGAGTACGTTGCGACGGCGAAACTTGGCTTCTTTCTGCGCCAGAGAAATTCCATATCGCTATAACGATGCTGCAATTTTACATTATCATTTCAATGCGTATAACGACAGCCATTCGATGCGCGTCACAATTCTGGGCTGGTCGATCAGATTATAAAATTCTATTCACGATTTTCATTTTAGGAGTGGTTATGAGCATATATATGTATATACATTTATCATTCTATATACTATCAATAAGCATGTCGTTATAAGTATGTCGATATGTATTCCATCCTCATATTATATACGTGGTGGGACATTTATAGCGATCAGGTCGATTTTTTCGAAAACGAAGCCAGATCTTTCTGGAAGTCTGAAATACTTTTTTTACATGTGATTTCGTCTCCGAAAAAATCGACCTGATCAGTATAAATGTGTAACCCTGTATATACAAACATTTTTATGTCTACAGACATACCAGAAGCACCATTTTATGTACTGGCATAAGTACGCACACTGTATAGATATAGTATACTGTTATAAGTCGACATCGTTTACTGAATTCGCGTTTCGGGGACACGAGAGAGTAGGCGAGAAGTGCGACGAATTTGCCGCTCGAATGTGCCAGAAAAAAGAAGTAGAAAGAGAAAGAAGAAAGAAAGAAAGAGCCAAGGGTCACTCCGAGATCGACATAATGGACTCTTACGAGAAGGCAGATGTGTATAAAGTGTCCATTATTTGAACTGAGAGAAAATCGTTTTGTTACCGATGCTACGTGAGACTCGACTCATATGCAAATGTGTAATAGGAACTGTCCTCGATTTCTGATTCGCCTCGATATCCTGTTGTAACACATCGCGAATCGATTAACCACGAGGTTCGAGTAATCGATCAAATAAATATAGAAATAACCTAATAATTTTTTTCAGGTTCTATTTAGTATACCGTATGAAATTTGAATGCTACATCACAGAGCCATATAAATATGTATAGATACGTAATAGAAATTTGGATCTTTCGCAACAAAGCGAATGACGACTAATCATGAGTCTCATTGTTACATAACCTGAAAGCCGCGATAAAAAAGATTATTGGCTAAATTCACGTCACGTGTCTCTCGGTACAATTATCAAGGCATGTTTCAACACGCATAATTTTATGGATGGATTTCCTTTTTTTTAAACCCCTCGTGAATATCCTTGCCATTGTTTGGTAATCCAATGCGGCGACTGACATCCGTAGGCAACGCTTCGCTATTCTTTCGATAGATGTTGCGCATCAACGAGCGCATGACTTACCAGCTACTGTTGACCGTATCGAAGAGAGTAAAAGACAAGTGCATGTCACCCACAGAACGGCGTAGGCAAGCCCCCCGTTACAGAAATCACGTCGCATCATCAGCGCATCCAGTGGTTTTGGATAAACTTGTCACACCTGGAACAATGGATGGTCTACTTAGAGATACGGATAAGCATGGTCGGATTCTTGGATACAAAAGGATCGACTAGGTAAAATCGTAATTATTACTATGAAGCTTCTACGACGATGCATAAAATAAATGTGTTTCGTAGTAGGTACGTCGAAGAGTTAGTGGAGCGACAAGGATTTCAAAAGCCCGTTGATCACGGTGCTAGATCTTTTGGTTTTCTAACCTAAATTTTCAGAATCATTTAAAAGCCATCGTAGGCAGAATCTCCTGGATGACAATGGTGGTTTAACTTATTCTTTGCACGAAACAAAATACTCTAATGCATTATTCTACTTTATTCATGAGCCAGGAGGAGATCCGTCTGCGTAGATTCTCAAATTCTGTTTTGTCTCTTCTGTATCGACTTGAAACTCTCATGGTAACTTTTTCCTTGCTGTTTCTATTTCTGTTACTCTTATACTAGCAGTCGCTGCTGGCACGTATCTACTTAAGCTAAATATCTTCTTACTGTGCTTCAGAAGTAAAAGTTTTGACTTATCAATGAGATAAACTCTGTCCTGACAATGTTATCCTAAATTAGATATAATTGGCCTGCTGTCCTGCAGAGAGAAAAACTAAACAGGCATGGCTGCTGAAGGTTTACGAACGTGACTCCAGAATGGATTGTCGAATTGCATTATTCATGAGAAGAGTCCCTAAAGTTTGTCCCCTGGCTGGGCCTTAGGTAATGTAAATCAGAAAGAACGCCAGCACGGGGATCATGCTTGATATGAAATTCAGGATCAAAGTCCTAAGTTTCTCAGGGTCAATGATCGAGGATTATTTTTTCTACTAGATGAATGGATCTATATTAAAATTATAGGAACTTCTCCTTTACACTTAAAAGTAAAAATCATCTTTCTCTTTAGAAATTCCTTTGACTTCATCTCGTCCAAGCTGGTATATACTCATCTTGCCCTAAATGTCAAGAGACACGATCGCCGGTTCAATACTGGGACCGGATGTGGGTCAGTTCCTCACTCGTGTTCCCTTCCGGGTCGATGAAGCACCTCCTGGTACCACGAGGTAAGGAACTTTCTATTGTCATACAGACGAAACCGCATCAGACATCCTCGACTGCGTCATCGGCGAACAACTTTCATGAAGCACCATTCAAAAACTGCGAAGGTCTTGCCTACACTTGCTTTTCAAGCAATAGAGAGAAAGAGTCTACATATGAAATCATCGTCATCACTCGTCACTGGATTTACCATAACGAAGTCATCTATGAAATTCCTATTATACCTTCTACAGCGTGTAGATCCTATTGCGATAAAGTTTCTGTCCCAAATATTGTGAAACTTCAAATCCGTCACAGAACCTAATGCGTAGCTGAAATATGATTCAAATAATATCACGACGCATTCAGCAATTACATTGGCTCCTGTGGTTTTGGATTACTGCATTGTTTCAAATTGGGTAGCGTAAACTAAGTAATTCTATCTATTTAACTGTCGATACTAGTACGGATGTTGTTAGTAGTTTTCTATGTTATCTCATCTTTCTTTTGAAAGCGCTTAGAATTTGATAAGGCAAAATTCGAAATTATTTTTTTTCTTTAGTAATTACTTTTTACATTTAATCAATTATACTTTTACAAATTTACTGACATTCAAACTTTAAGTTGATAATATTTTTTATGTCCAAAATTCAACATTCACATTATATATGTGCAAAAAAGCTCTCACTTGAGACACTAAAAGAATTCTTTATCGTCAGCCTAAGTGATCCTAGGCGACGTTACACTTGCCGTTATGCCTTGCGGTATATTTCATAAAACTTTAAAGCCAGCAAGCTTGGACTATCGTATTTACGAAAAGACGTCCATCCAGCCGTATACTTTGATGTTACTGATAATATCAGTAAAAAAAAAAAAAGAGAGAAAACAGTGAAAGACGTTATAGCATTATCTTTATCCTAATAAAGCTTATAGAATAAAAAATTGATTGCCACTTATATACAGTTCATAACATAGATTGGAAGTTGAATGTAATTTGCATTAACCCAGAATAATGATCTTTTTGCTACCAAATGGTCAATCCACAAACGTATAGTTATTATAGGTGCTAATCGAAGGGGGCCTAGAGTAGGTCAAAGCAGAGTACACAGTGTGAACATGTATGAATACAGTAGCCCGTTCAGTATTATAGGTTGAATGCGTTGCAGGGAATTGGTGCCAGTAACTACACTAGAACGGCTGTTGTTCCGATCTGGTTAACTTGCTGATATAACATCTCAGTTTCCCATAGTGGGATGCTGGTTGCTACCGTTAACGATATTATCCTAGATAACGGTGGCTGGAAACTTGTGCGATTGGAAACGCTCAATGCGATACAGATGCAAACCAGAATAAATGGTATAGCAGTAAGACTTGAAGAAAAAAAAATTGGAGCGATATAAGAACATTACCATTGTTTAAGACTAAATAATAATTCAGTACCAGTGGAAAAAGATAGGATTTTGTATAATTGGATATTATCAATGACAGTTAAATTTAATATACTAATGATAGCACGCTCTGATTACTATAAATAAGTGGGTATTAATTCTTGATTAATGGTATATATTAAAATACATTATCGGTAACGAGTGGGTTAATCAGAAGCAATAAAAGTAATGATATGACTCACTTTAAGTTTGGTTATCCAAAAAGAAAAAGTACGCGTACACACACGACCTACTTTCGTGTCGATCAATGTAAATAAATGTTCTCTTGATTTAATGAAATTATTATTTAATTAATAACTTAATGCACTGCCTTGTAGAATCTAAATCTGACTTTGAACACGCTTGCAAACTCTATGCTTGCTCACTCCGCATCGAATGACGGCTGAGAACTGTCCTGACTGGAAGCATCGGCAGAGCGTGCTCGTATGATGACCCCCTTCTATAATACTTGTGGCTCCGTGAATCTACGCCACTCTGTTGACCAGGATGATGATACCGACCACCAGGAAGGGGATGGCTCGTAAATCTCATTCGTAGAATAAGAATAATTTCATCGGATGTCATTGATGATTCGTACCTGTTGAAATTAAAATTCATTATTAGAAAGATAAAAAATTCTATGATTTTTGTAAAGAAAAAATGTATTTATGTTAATAAACTGAACTCCTGGTGATCATACTCCAGGTATTTCAAGATTTATCATCACTCCAGGTTGGATTTTCACGCAAGCAGGAACTTGGAATTTCCGGTTCCAGTGCTCCTGGCTTTACGGTACTTCCTGCGGAAGAGACCTGAGTCGAAAATAAGTTTAATGCACTCGTGTAACCAGTGCATTGGGATCGTAGGATCCGTTGACGTAGTCGAGGAACAGGTCTGGCTCGGCATTCCTAGATGCCTCCGGGCGCAAACCGAGAGCCGTCAAGAGGAAAGGCCCAGTGACCGACATTCCCATTCTCATACTTCCTGATCCTGCCTGCGTGCCGATCGCGCGTTCCGATCTGCTAGAAGAATCGTTTATTACGCCATGATAAGTTGAATGTGAATTTCAAAAACAAAATTGTCCATCTGTGTCTACATGCAAATATTCTTCGTCTCACAAGCTTGCCGGATGACATAGCAGCTACGTATGACCTCAGTATATGAGAGACGATCGATAAACAATTTCCCTGATTTGATTAGCTCGGCGAGGGAAACGCTATTATCGTTAATTGCAATTACCAAGGGACTTCGTGTCAGTTGGCAAACATTGATAATTTCACGCTAACCTAACCTCCGTCTCACCAATTACAGTTGACTGCAGTTAACTGAACGATCCTACGACCGGAAGGGACTTCCTAGTTACCAAAAATTCCGGTAGGTGTACTTCCCAGACTGTCTACTCACATATTTACATGGCAGGTGCAAGCCAAATACAGGCTACCTGCGGCGTCAACGTTCCACTGCTCCTGGGATACGCTTCGATGACTTTTTCAGGGAGCCCAACGAGGTTCCTCGTCCGACGCGATCGACTATGCTTTGCGATATCCATAGAGGCGTGTTAACCGTGTCACTGACGCTTCATGGAAGTCACCCGGGATATCGTCATCGGCTGAGACCTTAATCTTGTCAGAAAGCATCGAGACGTATGGACAAGCAGTAGCTGTACAACGTCAAGATTACACTAACCTATAAGTCAAATGAGAGACTTACGAAAGACTATTGTTAGACTCCAGACAAACTGGGACAATGAATGATTTTTTTTTAAAGATAGCACATTCTACTTTTCTCGGTTGGAGGATTTTGCTGTAATACCGATATCGATCAATGACCCGATCAATCGATCGATCGATCGGTCAGTGCCTGGGATGTTGTTCTGGTGGATGATGCATGTCGTGTTTTTTTAGGCTGTGTAGGCCGGTAGGACACGCCTGACGTCACTGAGGTGGATGCCCCCGGACACGATATGCGTATAGAAAGTGCGACCGCTCACAAGGAAAGGCTCTCTCGCTCATATAAACGAAGCTACGTATTCACGCACTTTTACCTACACACTGGCCAGAGTATCCGAGGAAACTCTCGAGACCCACGCCTTGTGCTCTTCTTTCATGCTTCGTCTACCTCTTTATTAGTTGATGAGCAACCCTTGGACTTTTTACGGGATTTCCTAACTCTTGATTATACAGGTCTCTATACGGTGCGGTACTCGGTACCGTTTCGCTTCTTAAGAAGGATGCGATTACGCAATCTCTTGGTTTCGTGGGCATGCAACTGTACTTCCTATTTCCGATCTGTATTCCGACATCTTGTCGATAACGTAAATGGGAATTAATTCGGTAGCTGCTGAATTCTTCCTGGTTTGTACTTGCTTTTGGTGTTTATTCTATATATAATTTGCGTGACGTAATAATGTCTATATCAAATAGGTGGGTATTTTTAAGGTTAGAAGTGACGCTTTAGCTGTCGCGTTATGAGGTTTCAACAAAAGTAGATCATGGCTCTTTGCATATATTCATCCGGAAGGTCTCTTGCTAATCGCATTACAGCTTGAGTTGTTGTGTTTTTTATTTGTGATGAACAATTAGTCAGGGTCATAGTGGATGGAGGTTGATGTGGGCACCGAGACCTTCATGAATTATGTTAGACATGTTTGTTCAATGTCAACATTGAAAATAATATTCCGGTTTAGGAACATTTAAATACCTTTTATTCGATGGAGTATTATATTATTCTGGATAATAATTAATGTAGATACTGAATTTCCTTATAAGATTACTTTCTAGCAGTTTGTGGAAATCGCATGAATACAATGAATATGAGAAAGTAAGAATCGCAAAAAGGAGTAGGGCGATCAGAGATGAGTAGGGAGATGCACAACGTTACGGTTTTACGCGATACCAAAAACATTGCGCTGAATCGTAGCCTGATCATCGTCTCCGTCGATAATGCGTATCCCGTGGTAGTCGAGTTGAACGTGATCACAAACGTATGAGTTGAGGTTATTATTACAGGTGAGTGAGAACGAGTGAGGTGGACCCAGCTTGGGTCCTGACTGTGTCCACCGCACTCGTTTTTCTGGGGGTTCTTCAGAAAGGATGGTCCGATTTAATTGCGACTAGGCGCATTCGACAGCCCTTAAATAGCCCAAAAATATGATATATATAATAAGTTGAGGTTATCATTACAGGTGAGTGAGAACGAGTGTGGTGGACCTAGCTTGGGTCCTGGCTGCGTCCACCGCACTCGTTTTTCTGGGGTTTCTTCAGAATAGATGGTCCGATTTAATTGCAACTAGGCGCATTCGACAGCTCTTAAATAGCCCAAAAATATGATATATATAATAAGTTGAGGTTATCATTACAGGTCAGTGAGAACCAGTGTGGTGGACCCAGCCAGGACCCAAGCTGGGTTCACCAGACTCGTTTCTGGGTGGTGTCTTCAAAAAAGAGTGGTCCGATTTAATTGCGACTAGGCGCATTCGACAGCTCTTAAATAGCCCAAAATTCTGATATATAATAAGTTGAGGTTATCATTACAGGTGAGTGTGAACGAGTGTGGTGGACCCAGCTTGGGTCCTGGCATCTTTGAAATCATGTTCTTGCTCATTTAAGTTGAAGTCTTCGGAAATCTTAGCGCCCTAATGAACTGTAGATCTTACACCGGAAATGAGGAAATTATGGGTTTCTGTCAAATGATTCTGTGAAATGGATCTTCTTTATGTATGCTCATTGAACATTCGCATTATGATGTTAAATTATATTTATATCAGGGAAAACAAGTTTTTTTCTACTCAATTGCTTGGTAAATTTATGTGAATTCTGAAATTTTCTAATCCTTCAAGTTAAACGAGGATGGTGTTTATGCGCAACGCGGCCGGTTTTTGGGTTACCATTGCGCACGTGCTTCCACGTATGTCACAGTGTCGTGCATAACCTCCCGGGCGAAATAAAGACTGGGAGTTTTAATCTTTTTGATTTGCAACGGGTTTTTGGAATAGATAATACGAGTGGTAGCTTAAGAAATTACCAAAATGGTGTCCGTTTTAAATACGGTGGACACTGCTCACGAGGATATGATCCACGATGCTGAAATGGATTACTATGGTTTAAGGTTAGCAACCTGTTCCAGTGACAATTCTGTGAAGATTTTTGATTTGAAGAATGGCACGCAGAGCTTGGTGGCCGATCTTAAGGGTCATATAGGTCCCGTCTGGCAAGTTGCTTGGGCACATCCGAAATTTGGGAACCTTTTGGCCTCCTGCAGTTATGATAGGTATGATTCGTTGTAAATATTTTATGGAGTCTTTCTTATTAGACTTTTCTACTGCTTATCAGGAAGGTCATAATTTGGAAAGAGCTTGGAGAATGGACCAAAATCTATGAACATACGAGTCATGATTCTTCCGTTAATTCCATCGCCTGGGCACCCCATGAATTTGGACTCATTCTGGCTTGTGGTAGTTCCGATGGCACCATATCTATTCTTACTAATAATGGCGATACCTGGGAAGTTCAGAAGATTCCTAGTGCTCATACTATCGGTTGTAATGCTGTTAGTTGGTGTCCTGCCATAGAGCCAAATTACGATTCGAATTCACCTCATCAGAGAAGTGGACCAGTGAAGAGGCTAGCAACTGGAGGTTGTGATAATTTAGTTAAGATTTGGAAAGAAGAAGGAGACAGATGGATCGAAGAGAATAAGCTAGAAGCTCACAGTGATTGGGTACTATGATAATTCCTAATAAGATTACTGACAAAAATAGTATAACGGTTATATAAACATATTGATCGTTATTGCAGGTGAGAGACGTAGCCTGGGCTCCAGCAGTAGGACCGCCAAAAGCTGCTTTGGCGTCCTGCTCCCAGGATCGACGCGTGGTTGTTTGGACTTCAACTGATTATATCAGCTGGACACCAAATGTCCTGCACGTGTTCGACGACGTCGTCTGGAACGTCAGTTGGTCCCTTACAGGAGGTATTCTGGCAGTTAGTGGAGGAGATAACAAAGTATCTCTGTGGCGTGAGAATTCTGAAGGCCAGTGGGCCTGCATTTCTGAATTAAACAAAGGTCAAGGAAATCTGAATAACGCAGATCAACGAGCTCTATAACCCCCTATCACTAATGCTGAATTCCACTAATAACAATGAAATGTATCATAAAGGTTCATAGACATAAGCAAACCTAAGATAAAATAAAAATTGTAGCTGTTTTATAAAAATTAATAATCGGCCATAATTTTTCACTATCCCCTCGCTATTTAGAGGAATGGGTCTTAAAATTGTAAAAGACATTTTGTAAATTCAATTGTAAAATATGCTTCGGTGATGTACTTTTGTGCAATGGCACAGTACGATACATTCCAATCCTGGATGTGTTAATATGCAAAACAATGAGTGTACAATTATGCAAACCCGGCAATACAGGGCGAATACAATTGAAAATGTCTTTACAAAAATGCATAAAGACTCCTATTATCGTAGAAAAAGAATCGGCACCGAAGACAGAGGAAAGAGAAAAATGATTGCAAAAATTAAAGAAACTATGTACAATCGACTCGCCGCTCATTCTTGAGTATATAAAGAAGCAGCAAAAACAATGTCCCGTTTAATAGCTGTCGAGGCTTCCTCCATTTTTTCTTTAAGGACAGGGTCGCCGATAATTACAGCTGCGTTCTTCACGTCGCGCAGAGTTTCGTTCAGCTGCTGAATACATCTAACAATAATTCCTTCCTGAACGTCTGTTAGTTCCATAATTTTTGTAAATGGTTTTTCTCGTGCCCACTCGTAAACGACCTCCACCAAGTTAAAATTCAAAGGTTCGGTCGGATCTACCCCAAACTCCTTTTCCACTGACACAATAGCGTCGTATACCTCAGTTAAAGCTTTACAACTCTGCAAAACAAGAGGTGGTTAATTATACGCTCTAAATTTTAATTATCCAAAATGCATACCTTTTGCAATGAATCCAAATGATTAGGAAGTTTAAGTTGCTCGTTACTCCTTTGCTGATAAACAAGTGCTGACAGTAGAGCAGCTATCTCTGCTGGTGGTAAAACTGTCAGGATGTTTCTGAAGACCAATTCCGTGATGAGCAACTCGTGGGTGCCCATTTCCAACGCAACTCTACCCTTTAGTGCCACTGTGACAAAAAATTATTCAATAATGAAAGTAGTCGCAGTCAGTTCTTTTAATTTCTAGATGAACATATTTCAACCTGTATGTCCATCAGCTGCGTAACAAAATTATGTTTCCAGTACGATGGATGATTTTTCAGAATACAAAAACAATCATGTATCGTTGAAACTTCTTACCTCTCTCATCCTGATCTATGTATCGAAGATGCCTGAGCACTTCTACTTTGTTCTTATAATCTGGATAAAATGTTAAACTCTCATCACTGAGTGCAAACTGAAGTTTTGCTCTACGGTCCTCAAGTTCCTTTCGTATGAAAACCAGCTCGAACTGTTCCTCAAAGTTGACAATGTCTCCGTACTTGAAATTACTTAATTTTCTTTTCAAATTCTCCAGATACGTCATATTAGTTAGGAGTTCATGATCATTCACACTCATGTCTGTGTAAGGTAAAAGGATCTCAGGATTCGCTGCAGCATTTAAAGATATTGTTGTCAGTTCTTGTATGGCTGCTTGACACGTAGGACCAGGTGGAGTGTCTCTTTAAGAATAAAGGTACAAAAATTAATTAAAATAAGAAATCCTACAACGCTCCCACCGGGATTTAACAAAGTTTCCTAAAACATACTTGAATCGTGGTATCAGACGTCTCTCCCAGTCGCTAATTATCAAATTACTATCAACCTTTATCGTACAATTGGTAATTTCTAATATATCATCTGGAGGAATCTGTAGAACTTGATGCGAAGCGACTCCCTCAGGAACGAATAATTCCTTTTTCGTTAATGCAATCATCTTATAGTAATTAATAGACTTGAGATTAGATTCAGGTTTCGAATCTGGAGTCTCCAACTGTATATCATCGCTCGAGGGTGTCTCTTCAGGATTGTCCAGCACCAGTACCTTGTACTGTAAATCTACACCCTTTGGTATAATGCGCAACAAAAGAGCCAGCTTATTATAATGATGCATATGAGATATAATCAGGATCCTGCCGACGGTTAAAGCCTTGGAGGGTTTCTTCATGGTGAACATCCGGGGTTTCAGTGACTTCAACTCCTGAATATATTCCTTGGCGATAGTATAAAATTCAGCAATTTGTTTCTGAAGATCACTCAACTCTGGCAAATCTGCCAATTGCTTCTCTATCTCGTTAAGGTCTTTCTTAAATTTCTGTTGTTTTGATATCAGTTTCGATTCCTTAAATGATCTCCTCATCATCCCTTCTACAGTAACTGCTTCACTGATTCTTCGCAAATTTAATATCATCGAATACGTAACTCGGAATTGGGACTCTAGATTCTTTGGTTCACCGCACATCATATTCTTCAACTCCAGCGGAGAAGGTATGTCGTTCTTACACATTATTATCACGGTTCCTGTAGGATCCAAACCTCGACGACCAGCTCGGCCAGCCATTTGGATGTATTCTGCAGGATACAAAGTACGAAATCCAGTTCCGTCGTATTTTCTTACAGAATCAAAGACGACGGTACGTGCTGGCATGTTAACGCCCATAGCGAAGGTTTCGGTAGCAAATAAGAGCTGAAATATCAAAAAACCTAATTAATTGGGAATAGAGTTACAAACTGATGAAGTAGGATTACAGTTTATTTTCAGTACCTTGACCACTCCAGTCTGAAACAATATTTCTACGATTTCCTTGAGTATTGGCAAAATTCCACTATGATGCACTCCGATACCTTTAGAAAGGTACATCTGCATCCTCCTGACTTGTGGCAGCATTGTGTCCGATTGTTTTAAACGTTTTATACACCGTGTGAAGAAAGTGTTAATGGATTCCTTCTCAGTTTTCGTTGTCAAATCAATAGACTCCAGTGCCTCTGCATTCTTGTCACAACGATTCCTAGATAAAGTAAACGCGACTACCGGCAAATTATTCTAAGGAATAAAATTGTTCTTTATTACAATGTTTCATGGTTACGAAAAACCTGGTTAAGACATTGGAGAGTACCTCGCTACGAAGATGATCTATAAAAGCAAGCCACATTGTTTTTTCTTTATTCTGAGGCTTTCTGTCCGTCTTATCCATAATTGGCTTTGTGTTTCTACGAGTATCTGGGCCGTAAGGACCTTTTTTCTCTTCAGCAGCAGTTTTTGCAGCTTTGGCTGCATTGTATCTAGACAGAATATTGTTTGGTTTTTCTTGTTGTAACAGTATATTAAGATCATGTAAGAAACAGCAACCTACCCATCCATTAAAAAATCTCCTTTGCTGTTAAGAATGAGGAATCTTTCGTTTTTGGTCTTTTTATTCGTACCGGTGTAGAGAAAGTGTTGCAGCGGTACAGGTCGTTTCAAAGTACTTATCACGTACATCTTTCGTTTCTTTATTTGACCTACCCAATTGGCAAATATCAAGGGATTCGGTACGGTTGCTGATAGCATAACGATGTTGACCGTTGGTGGTAACAGAATCACCACTTCCTCCCAAACGTGACCACGCTACAATAATCCAGGTCAGTCAACCAGGCTGAATAAATCAGAAGGACTCAATGCAGACTTTTTACTCACGTCCTCATTGTTGATATAGTGCACTTCGTCGAATATGACGTATTCCAAATCTCTAAGAACCTCGGAAGCGCAGTAGAGCATTGACTGAAGAATTTCAGTAGTCATAATGAGACAAGAAGCCGTTTGATTGATTTGAAAGTCGCCGGTAATTAAACCAACGCTGTCAAATTTATTCTTAAAATCGCGATACTTTTGATTCGAAAGGGCTTTTATAGGTGATGTATAGATAGTTCTAGATGGGATGTTAGATAAATTAGTTAGAACCATGCGTTTGATTCACTCCGGTGTAGATTTACCTTGTCATATGCCTTTGACTCAAAGCTATAGCATATTCTGCTACCGTAGTCTTTCCAGCAGATGTGTGTGCTGCTACAAAGACATTGCAACCCTCCTCGAGTTTAATAACAGCCTGTTTTTGAAACGTGTCCAGTTCGTAATCATACTTGAATGCTAGATCTGGGACCTTTTCTTCAAAATTGGATACTGGAACGGAAACATCAAGCATTTCTGCCCATTCCATTTCTGTTTTGAGCGAGGTACTCGTCGATGTTATATTCAAAACAGAAACTTCGGGCTTTGCCTGAATATCCGTAACCTCGTCCAGCTCTTTTAAGTCAATTTCCACGTCCTTTCTACTTGTTTCCTCTTTCTTCGTTTCCAAAGGAGTCGACCAGAGTCCAACTAAATTCTTCTGCTCATGAACCATTGCCAATAAGTTCACTTCTTCAGATTCTACTTCAGATTCCATGGATTCTGGTGTTGGAGAAGCTGTCTTTTCAATTTCTTTATCCTTTGGAGTACAGTTATCACTCTTGAATTCGATCCCTGCGCTGAAGCCTTTCGCTAAGGTTCTAAGATTATTTTCAAAATCTATATCTGAAGTCATGTTGTGCTTCGTTGGTTCTAGTTCTTCGAAACCACCAGGCCAGAATATACAATTGCTTGCACTACCTGGTTCACATTTTCATAATACATTAAATTATATTATGAAACAATGCAAGGTAAAATAGTTGGTAATAAATATAATACCCTACATACCTCTGACTCCTTCTGCCGGTGGGCCTGGTGCTCTGCTCATCGACATAGAGTTCCTTGCAGTCTCTCCTGCTCCTTGTAACGGGACTTCCTTCATATCTTTTATACTGCCTGTTATAGGATCTCTGTCAAATCTTAAAGTCGTGCCAACAGGTGCTAAGTCGGAATGTAATAATGAAAGAATGTCAGGTTCTCTTGGCCAGTAACACTGTACATTTTCAATCCGGTGAATGGGGAGCCTTTCAGGACACTGAATGTACGCACGTAATTCGGATTTTATGTCGCTCAGTATAGGCGGTGGACCAAACGGCATCTAAAATAAAGTTGTACATTAATAATTTATATATTCTAACATCGGTGTCTATTTACTATAGCAATTTAAACATATTTTAATTTGAACTTTTAAATTGGAGCGCAGTTAGTAGCGCCATCATTATACAAAAAAAAATAGTCATAAATATGCACTTGTATACTCCATAGTGTCTATGCTTCTTAATTTTAAGATTAATTTAGATATCTTGCATAATGCTGATTATAAAAGATTCTACATATTTTGGAAACTGAAAATGCTGGCATCGATTGAAGTGCAAATATAGGAGGTTGTGATTCATAAAATCTATCTTGTTGTTCCAATAAGATTGACTGGCTGCAATAAGGATTCTTTTGTATAATATTTAATCTCGAAAGTTACCTCCACGTTACATTTGCCTTTTGTGTCGCTCATCTTTAAATAAAAATATGACTTGTTGAGCGAGGTTTATTAATGTTTACAGCAGTTTCGAGGGTTCTGATTGACGTTCAGAGTGGTTCGAAGTGACAGAAATTCATTTGATGCACTACCGCCATCTGTACCTTTTGATGAAACGTATTACTCTTAAAAATTACTAAACGTTGATAGGGAAGGACCCTTTTTTACTAAATGATAATAAAGAAAATTATCGCCGCTCGCTGCTCCCTCTGAGAGCAATATTGAAAAACATTATTCACATAGAAATCAATGGAGGATTGTGTGGTTCACAGAATGCATTGATGAATTATTTTACATTTAATGAAAGAATCGATATAATTTTACAATTATGAGTTGTTCCGGTATCTTATCTGCATTTTCCAGGTAGATTTTCATGTTTTCTGGATGTGTCATTCTTATTTTTAAATAGAATTCATTTAGGTCATATTATAACCTCTTGCTGTAGAAAATAATGTTATAATAATTTTATTTCAGAAAATAATTATTTTTGTGTGCGTTGATGCCGGTAGCTCCTTTTCAGTATATAGAATTCTTTTAAAAACTACCCTGTCTACATAATTTATTTGCTTGTCATAGAAAATTCAAATAGCAATGAAATTTATGTAAAGCAATTCGGGCAATTTGAGATTTATAATTACTATTTTCAGGCTAACAATATACAACCGATCCAATCCAGTAAGAAATATTTCTACCAATACAATACCCCTGTTCTTCAGAATCACCGATTCTGTTCTGTAACTATAATACTTTATCTTGAGCTTGTTTCTGTAGATAGTAATAATTTCATTGATCATAAATTTTTACTTACTCAATTACAGAGCAGAGCCTTTGAAGAAGAAAAAGAAACTTGACCCGGCAATTATTAAACAAAGAGAAGAGAGGAAAAAAAAGAAATTAGAGAAATTAATTAAAAGACTAGAAAAGCATGCGAAACAGTTCAAACCAATAGATGAGATGGAAATTCCTTTAAAATTAATCGATGAAAGAAAGTAAGTATCTGTCACATTATCAAATCATATTTCATATATTAATACAGTTTCTGCTAACCTATTTTTATTTAAGGATACGTCTCAGACAGATCCCACCGCTATCTCCCGAAGTAATAGAAGAGAGAATATTACTGCAAAAAGAATGGGCCAGATATAAGCTGAGCCAGAATTTAGCTAACGTACAAAAGTTAGATAACATAATGTATTCTCAACAAAGAGCTCTGGATGAACTCAAGGCGGTATCCGAAGACCTATATAACGAAGCTATACAGGTAAACAAGATGAAGCAACAATTGGAAATAATCTACAAATACTATATATTCTTACAGCTTGATATTCGCATGCTACCACATTCATCGACTGGTCCTGTGAGAACTCCACCGATAGAAAACTACGAGAGTCCAGATGGAGACTATACAGACATAACTCGTAAATTTGAAGGAGAGACGTGAGGATACTAATAGACTTATACCTAGTGTCTATAAAAAATTAGATCATTGAATAAAATATTTGTCACCGTACAAGGTCAATCCCTTCTCATTCCAACATCTTACGCACAATGTTACACATCGCACTGTTAACAATTGCAATCTAAGAAAAATCCACTACGAATCGATTTAAAATATTTTTATTTCTTGGGTAAAAAACAACGGTACAATTATATACAAATAATTTATACGATTTGCTACGTGACGAACGTGTTCGTAATTAGACACTATACCAGACAAATGTACGCAGCCTTTGGATTCTGTAATTGCAGATATGACGTGTCTCTTCTACGATATACAAAATTACATAAAGATTAACGTAAGGTGTCATTACGGATACGTTGCAGTTTAGGATAAATCGTAGCGCAAGGATATTACGCGAAACAATAAGCTATTATGATAATGGAGTCAGATACAGTAAGCGTAATTTGTTAATCTTCCGTACAAAAGAAGAAATTAGAAAGATAGAGTCGGTGTAAGCATTGATACTAATTAATCTAGAACCTCGTTCGGCAAGTGGATGCGTGCTTCGTATAAAATGACAACCCAAATTTCATAAAGTCAAATTAGCATTTGTATATCAAATGAGATAAAGTTGAGAAAAAAATGGAACAAACATATTTTCGTAAAGACGATAGCTTTGAATAAAATATTGAATAATCTGATATGCTAAATCAGATAGCTCACTAGTAAATATAATTGGCACGAATTCTTAATAATTTACTGATAAAATAGAAAGGTCATTCGCAGACCGCATAAACAGAAAGTACAAATAGAATCAGAAATGCATCCTTATTTGCCGAGCGCTGTTCTAGCCATTGGAGTAAAGATACACGTACCGATAGTACCCAGCAAGCGCATAACATTTTATGCAATGTATTTATTATGCATAAATTACATGCAAACTATTGATTCCTACTGAAATAAATAACACGTTACATTTACTATGTGAATAGACACACAGGTCACGTATCTAAGTATGTATTGAAATGTACGTATGAAAAAAAAATTCCAGCAAAATTTTCTGGCGTTTCTGCACACGCACTCAATTTTTTGCACAAAGTGCATAGTCAGGTAAGAAGGCAACATTGAATTTACAAAAAAAAATGTAACGTGTTACATATAAGAAGGCAATATTGAATTAAAAAAAAAATGTAACGTGTTACATATATTGAGTAGGAACTAGTAGGTCGCACGTGTAAAAGTTACACGCAATAAATATAAATATGTTACGTAAAATATTGTTTGCTGGGTACATAAATATAGAATACGACTGATTACATTATCACAGTAAAATTAAACTAAAGGAATATGCGTCTGAAAGCTAAGAATTTAAAATTCGTGTCTGAGAGTGATTAAAATCATAATCGCCATGGTAACCATTGCATACCATGAAATTCCAATAATCAAGACTCTCAAAAGATGGAATACGATAACAGATACCGATCGATGAGTTGCGATAAATAATGAATCCTAAGGTATCGCACGATTCGTAAAATCAATCGATCGTGTCTAATTTTCGGTATCAAAGAATTTGAACTTGTAACCGGTATCAGTAGAGTTCACTATAAAATGCGAAAGTCGGTTTCCATCAATGCCGAAGAGTCCTATTGATATGTATCGAAATCATTCAGAGGATTTGAATGATTTATGAATCAAATCCTAAGGCATAAGGATGCTCCTTTAACGAGTCGTTATAAAATTACGAAAATTGCCTGTCTACAATTTAATAATACGACATGAAAAAAAAAAGAAAAGAAAAATGATCCTTACCTATCAGAAAGTATCAATTAGACTAGAAGCATCCGACTGATGATTGAGTTTACAATTAAAAACGTAGGTCTTGATACAATTTAAAGGACTAATCGAATTTAAGCTCGCGCTTACACATGGGACACTTGTCGCTAGTTTTGAGACACTGTCTGAGGCAATCCGCATGAAAGAGATGATGACACGGCGTGACTCTAGCCTTCTGCATGTTACAAAGACATACAGCGCACACGTCATCGAATCTTTCAATTTCATCCATGGTGGCTTTTCTATACTGATTCAGGACCTCGCGTTCCTTTCGCAGGACAGCGCCAGAGTTCTGCAGGAGTTCCTTCGACCTGAGGTAGATGTTCAAGTAGGAGGCGACAAATAGGAAACGCCAGGGTGCTGATGGGAGCAAGATCAGAGTGAAGAGTGTGGACATGCCAATGGTGAAGCAGCGCAGTATCACCGGAGCATAAAGATTCTCAATACATTCGAGAGCTTCGAGCTGAAGGAAGCTCAGGATCGGTGGGAACATGTCGACGAAGACCTTCTCCGTCGCTGAGTAATACATCCAGGTGATGACGGTGTAAAGTGTCGAGGGTCTGTACAATAGTGAGGTGTCAATTGATAAATTAGATCCAATTAATAATTCCTTAATTGCAATCAGGATACTCATAGACTCTTTCTACTTACTTATAGTGCTGAAGACCCTGTTCCAGGCCGAAGACCAGGAGCATGAACGTCAAAGTCACGACGAAGGTCACGGCCTTGGTCCACTCCAGGACAATCTTCGTCGCCGACATGGCAAGGTGTTTTATCTGTGATCTCTCAGTCAGGGTGACGTACGGCGACCAGTCCTCTTTCTCTATCAGTTCCTTTATGTAGCTCACGCAGTAAGCTATCACGTTGTAGAACATCAGGGTGTAGAGGCAGGTCATTCTCTGCTGGGGCAGCAGGACTTTGTCGGCGAGCATCAAGAAGACTATTTGATTGACCATTATGGAGATATTTTTCATTTTCATAAAAAGATTCTCAGCCTTGTCCACCGGGGCGTAAAGACGTTTCAGGAATCTGTACAGAGGATTCCAGGCCTTTTTGGCTCCATCTGTAAGAAGGAACGACGGCGTATTTATTTATATATATTGTTGCAAGTTCTGATTATATTCCTTATCGTTGTACCTTGATATAAAACAATTGTAAAGCGAACTGCCGTTTTTTGACCAAAAATTAACTGGATAAACGACCGCAAAACGACCACCCATCCTGACGGTACCGTCACTTTCTCAATAAATGATCGAAAAAAAAAACCGTCCAAAAAATCGCCAATATGATCGTTTTTCAATATTTTTTTAAACACAATATCTTTCCACTAACCACACGGAAGCTTTTCTAAACATTCGCTTGTCAGTCGCTCATTGAAAAAGCGACCATACGATCAGGATGGTTTTGCGACCGTTTGTGAGCTGAATTTTAGGCCCGGAACGACTCATCGTTTTTTGCGGTCTTAAACACTGCCAGAATAGTATAATAATATTTAGGGAATAAACGAGTGGAGTTTCCTTATCTACATAGTTTACATATGCATAATACGTATTGTTATCAGCCATTCGGTAAAGACATACAATAATAGATACATCAATCATTTTCTCTCACAGCGGAAGGACCAGCTGTTATCAATTGACGATATTAAGCTTGAGAATTTTTAAGGAGCTAAATGATTCTTTAGCTATTCTAATTACGTGCATATAATAGTATGCTACTATATATGCATGTAATTAGAAAACTCAGACAACAGATAGTCAAGGGTCCAAACTGCAACTTTATCAGCATTAGATATATGTATATACCGATTTACATTACTATTGCCATTCTAGTTAATATCTCCAATGAATAATGCACGTATGTCCTAATTTATAATAAAATTCCAAAGAGAAACAATAAACCGTTTCTTAAGCACATAAAGTCTGCATTATTATTCTCGAACCATCAAACTTTTCTATGTAGCACCCGACCCACTTATAACTAATCGCATGGAGCAGCTGAGTGAAAGATAAAAAATTCTTGGACATTGGCATGGTGATTTCAATTTTGAAGAAATAAGTCAAAATATTGTACAGGAACCGAGATGTTGTCATATGTTGTGTACATACAGCAACCACCAAGAGATTTCAATGCCCGTTTAACAGAATTGAACTGTTACGTATA
The DNA here is from genome assembly GCA_030142285.1 of Calameuta idolon. Classification (NCBI taxonomy): domain Eukaryota; kingdom Metazoa; phylum Arthropoda; class Insecta; order Hymenoptera; family Cephidae; genus Calameuta; species Calameuta idolon. The sequence continues at coordinate 1,918,681 of JARQSV010000057.1, forward strand.
CGTAACATATGTGGTGGTACCAATTGCAAGATTAAAAAAGTGCTTGATAAGATATAGAAAGAATATACAGGAAGTGCTGGTATATCGATTGGGTTGGATGTTTCACGAGTATGTAATTAATCTAATTTAATCGGAAGAAATCTCAGAGGAAGATCACACTGGTATCAATTGAATTTCAAAATGAATTGGATGCTGCAGAGCGAAAGGGGTAATTGGAGAAAGAAGAAAAAAAAATTAAGGTGAAGAAGTACGACGAACAGATTATACACTACTGGAGAAGATTGGTGCGGGGATAATGAATGTGTGAAAAAAAGAGAGAGAGAGAGAGAGAGAGAAGTGGAAGGTTCAAGATAATAATAAGGTGCCAGAGAACGGAATACTTCACGATATTATCGTCTACTTTGTTGCGAGGCGCACACGCCTCTTCGGCATCGCTAATCGAGCATAACGTAATCGTCCCGGGCGATGGATCGTCTTGATTTTTCGTAACCAAAGGATATTAGCATATTAATGGACGTCAATCAGGGACTCCTCGGCAAACAGGACAAGACGTACATATCGGGAGGAGTTTAAGGCGTCGGGAAGGGGGTTCAGAGGCGTCCGTGAAGGGCGATATTCGCATGGCAACCGACACAGCATCATTTGGGTTTGAAGGATCGGCTATGGAGTATAAAACCACCCGCAGATGCGATCCTGAGCACACTTCAGATCATCCAAGGATCACGTCGACGTCCTTCTCAAGATCGTCAAGGAGTCAGGTGAGGATCAATTATGCTGATAACTTGTCTATCCTTTCTAACTGCGTACCCTGGGTATACAAATTTAATACGTATACTGTATCCTAATATACTATTAGGGTGTTTAGTTCAAACGGACGCACTAAGTCCGTTTAATAATTTGAAATAATATTGATTATACATATAGAATTTCCGTACCTCTAGTAGCTGCGACCAAAGTCTTCAGGATGGCCACTGGGTATCTGTAGTTTGCGCTGAAGACGACCGGTAGAACCAGGGCCGAGTATAGCGCCGGTGCCGGGGATGGCAACAAGGGTAGGGGCCCCCTGGGGCAATAGGGTAGCAGTAGTACGGCACTGAGCAGACACACACTCTGAGCAGTCTTCTCTCTGTCGAAGGTCAGGGAATTCGCCCGCACCCGACCTCTCACTCGCGTTATCATCCCCATCTTCTGGTCTTTCTGAAAAATCATCGTTAATGTGTAACAAAGCAAAATGCAAGATTTTTCTTGAAAGGCACACGATAGCTTTTAGGTTTCGCAACTCTCGCTTCTTTTCACTCTTCCTTTTCCGTCGATTTCTCGGAGCAACTCGCAGGAGCCTACTCAGGGCCAGATTTCTTGGCAAGCAACTTCTGTCACAAGAGACACGTCCCACGGTTCTATCTCGAGCTTCGCAGTCTATATTCGGCACCGCGAAGTATTTTTGATCGGCACTCGGCTTTTCCGTTGGCTTCCCGCGAGATGTAAACAACCTGGGGAATAGGCCAGATCCGCGTCACGTATCGCGAGAGCCTTCCAGATAGGTTACAGTGGCGAGGATGCACGCGAACTTGTGAATACGTTGGGTGAAGATAAAGAGAGAGAATAATAATAATGAGAGAAAGACGGTAAATACTCGTAAATCACGAAACCCCACGTACAGCGCACAGATATACAAAAGAGGGTTATGTAAAGGCTCGGTCGTCTTTCTTACGATGCCGCTCGAACTCGATTCAAGGAAATCTCGAAACTTGGATAGACTCCGAAAAACATTCGCGATAACTTCGCTTCAATATTTTCTGACAACTTTGATTGGGCAACTTCGTGTCACGTGCAATGAATACTCGCCTGCATTGCTAGTTGTGAATTCTAAACGGACGTTGGAATTATTAGAGGTTACGTTATGACTTTCGCTGTCAAAACAATGTACAGACGTGAAGGGAACGCAATACGATTATATTTTCCGGTAATTCAGTGTGCAGCATTTTACCCCGAATAATCTAGGGATAATTCTTCAAGAGGTTAAAGATGAAAATATAACTAAAAATTCTGTCCGCCAGATGGACGATATTTTGAAAACAACGATAAGCGAATCGTTTTGATTATTTTTGGTACGCAAAGAAACATCTGGATGGTCTTGGACTGCGGATTTTCAACTTTTTTATTTCTATTTGTCGTCGCTAATCTTCGGTGTTAATGTGTGTGCAGTGTTGCCGAGACGATTAAAAACAAAAGTTTGAGCGATGGCGACGTAATTCTGAAATTGTTTAGCCGTGGGCGATTGGAAGGCCTTGACCGAGCTTTCAACACGTATTGGCCCGAACCTTCAGCTAAAAGCTTGCCACTTTGAGTTGTCAACAGACGGCGAATTCGTTAATCGTCATAACCCTCGGACGGGGCTTTTTAAAGTTGTTGATCTCGTTCTGCATTATCCAACGTACAAAGCTCCACGTCACGTCGTGTCCCATTTCTATGTTTCTCAATAGAAGCTTCCGATCTTGTTTACCATCCGCCAGAGAAAGAATTCTATTTTTGAGATGAGCATCACAATTTACTGCATATAGCTACACGTATTGCAACCTTTCTTTGTTATTGATTACCGTATTTAATTTCATTAAGTAGCTTCTTTTTTGAGCGAAAGCTCAGCTGTGAGTTGGATCCATATTTTATATTTATTTCTTATGGAAAGAGATTCGAATCTTAATTTTCGTTGTCTGATTCTTAACTGCTTGATTCAAAGTAGCAATTGTAACTAGCATGGTCTTTGTCAATTATTGTCAAAATATTATTTTTTCTTACCTTTGCAAAACCCGAAAGGCAGGCAAATGAAGTCAACGGACCTGGCACTGCTTCACGAGTTCGGGAAGGAGTGAAGATAAGTGGGTAAAAAAAAATGCAAATAAATGTATGGGCAATCGAATTCCAAATCGATTCGAATCACTGAATTGTGGAGGTTTGGCGCCTGAAGAAATAAAAGGAACTTCCGGTCCTCCTAGTTCGGTGCTTCTTCTTTGTTTTTTCTTTGTCTTCCAAGTAAGTCCAAACAGTGGGATTCCAGCCAGGGATAATTGCACGTCCGAAACGGTTGCTGACTGGTGCGATACTGATGTGGCAAAATGGTGAATGCCGTGACCGTAGGAGAGAAATGAGAATTTGGCATCGGTAACAAGCAACGCAAATCTCTCACGCTATTCTTAGAATCCTGAAGCGTGATGTCCTGCTCTCCCAAGTCCCGGCACGTATACAGAGACGCGTCTTCGTCACTCGCGCGAAAACTTGTTTTGTCTTGCTGCGCCCATGTGACCACTCCTGATTGGTCGAGGCGACGTCTTCGGAAATTTCATTCATTCGTACATCGGACGATCCTGATTGGTCATCGGCGAGTACTTGCCTATAATTCGTTTACGCAAACGTTATGAAAAATTTTAAAATAATCTGACAAATAGGATACGTCCACGTTACTTTGACTCTGGCAAAACGTTAGGAACACGTTGTTGACACAAAAATGTACATATATAGATCCTGTTAATCATAAAAAATTCTATTTCTTCAATTTCAGATAAATAAAGGACAATATTTAAATCCGTAAATTGACTCTGAAAATTTCACAAAATAATACTTGAACCCGGTACGATTTCAAGTTTCGACCGTAGAAGGCTCGTTTTTGGGGGAGAGGGGGCGAGGATTTTTTTAATCCTACGAGAAACTATAACGGACACGTCAGTTGACTCAGAGTGGATAATCGGCGATCTGAGTCACCAGGGGTTGTACTATTTTGGAGAATGCTCGTGGCTACAGCCACGGTGCCAGGAAGGCCAGTCTTTCCACCCCTGCGGCAAGTCGGGATGCAACGACCGGAGATGCGAGATCGTAAATGTCAGACTGTTCTGCGAAAACTCCTACGGACTTTCTTGACATTTACTATCGCAAGTATTATTGACCTGGTATACGATACCCACAATGCACCATGGGTACATTTTAACGTGACAGCGTATGTTCGTAAATTTTGAATTTTTTTTTTTATATTACCAATGGTCACCCGTAACATTCTCTTCGCTTTCCGTTGGTCCCATTACTTCTGGTCTTCGTGTTCGTAATTATGAATTTCTAGTTTTACAGTCACTCCTTGGTGTCCCTTTCCCTTCGGTCGTAGCGTCTCAATTTTTTTCTTCTCTACTTCACATTTTGTTTACGTCGAAAATACTTCGGGAAAATACGTGAAGCTCGGACATGATTATTATTGTCTGTGCTGAATCAGCGTGTACTGCGATGCATCGCGAAAAAAACGTTTTCGTGAAAACTCACGTGGGCTCCTTACCGCCCTCTGACGTATCAGATGCGTATAGCATTTTCATGTAGGCGACAACGCCTCTTTCGTTTCCTGGAATACGAAAGACGGCAGCAGACCTTCCTCGTATGACACAGCCCAAACTTTTATAGACCTATTGAATAAAGCGGGAGACTCGGAATTATCAAATGAATTCACAATGGCGTAATTAAAATCCGTCTTGAATGCCAGACGCGGGAATATAAAATGAAAGGGGGGAAAAGGAAAGAGAAAGACAATAAAACGTAACACAGTTACGAGACGACAAGAGCTATTAATAACAAGCTCGTTAAAAATGAGTTCGACGGGATTGATAATAACAGCAGACTTACTGTCTAAGAAACGCGATCCCCGTTTCCGTTATCGTGGGTGAAAGAGCGAGACTTCGATCACTCTTATCCGAACTTGAGTGAATAGTTGACGGATAGCCATTGATGAATCTTTTTTGTGGCTCGTTGGGGGGCTGGGGGCGGGGGGGGGGGGGGGGGGGGGGTGACAATTGAGTGTTGGTAAAAAAAAAAAAGAAAGGAAATGGTGCGGTTGAAATATTATAAATTAAATGACATTTTTTTTTCTTCATGGAAAGTGTCAAGGAAAATTGGATAAAGATTTTTTAATTTCTGGGAACGATAAGCTTTGCACTCCCCCAGTGTAGTCTTTGCTCTTGGTTCTTTGCTTGGGAGCGAGAACTCATTAACCGGTAGCAGAGTGGGGATTTGTGCGATATGGGACACACCACTTTGGTCGGTTTCTTCAGACGTGAAGTGCGCGGAGAACAACGCTCTTAGGATTGTTTGTGTCTCGTTGCTTAGTTCACTCGGTACTTAGACGAACCTTTTGGATATTTACCTGAACGCCGGTCCCGGGCGACTTCCTGCCGGTCGAAACGGGGTCGATGGATGCCACGTGGAACTTCCGGTACTGTTCTTCTTGCTGCATTATCTTGACGATTATTAATTATTGGAGAGGTACTGATCTCACGAAGTTACTTTAAAGGGAGTTTAGTTCGCGTTTAGGAATTTGAAAATATTTTTTGAAAAAATAATGTACAGTCACGATACAGATGTCAATGTCGTTCCTGATAATTTCTTGTTATTCTGACATAATTTTACAAATATTTTCTGAGACTCTTAAGAAATTCATTAGGGAATATAATCGAGCTTATGTTACTGTGTTTTTATTGATGTGAATTTTTCCTTTTTTTTTTCATAAAAAATTAAATCCAACACGACTTTAAATATATGTAAAATATTGTACAGATTGTAATTCGAAAAAATTTCTAACGCCAATTGCTCCTTATACTAGAATATTTATGTCAGTAATTATTATCAAGTCACCACTTTCCACAAGTTGTCCTACAAATCGATTTATCGTTCCCATCCCCCATCCAAGGTACAAACAAGTTAAGTATATACTGCATTGGAGGCCAGAGACCTGGAAAATTTATAACGATCACAATTCATTATTTATTACACCAAGTGAGATTACGAGCGTAGTAAACAGTCAGCATGCGGGAGACCCAATTAGTCATAGGAAAAGTCTCAGGATTCTTTATTACATGACTTTTACGGTCTTGAGACACACAAAATCCAAGCAAGCCGATTGCGCTTCTAACCAAAGAAGGCTGCATAAACAAATACAGAACAAAAATATTACTTAAAGAATTACCAGCGACGACTAAATCACGTGTACGAAACGTGCTGAACTTTGACTTGAAAGGTGACACGCTGAGAGTAAGTACATGAATCGGCCACCAGCATTACTCATTACCTTGCATATTATACACATAAAAATTACGATACAAAACTAATCGCTAATTGTCACGTTACAATAATTATGCAAAAGTCAGAAATTTCTTTGTTTCACCCTCCGCCCCCTAGAGACTATTTTATGGAATTAAAAAAAGTAATTACCACAATCGTTATTTTAAATCATTCAATTATCACGTGAGATACGTCGGATTAGGTTAGATAACATTAACCCTTCAGGATTGGCGTCAAACTTTCATAACATCAGTACTCGTGGGGGTCGCGTAAAGACTCCATTTTGTAAATTCAACGTACGATGACAAATTCAAAAATATTATTCTGCACCGACAGTTATTGTTGTTACACATGATTAGGCGAATTTAATTATAACTAATAAATAAATATCTTAATTCAAACTCCCAGACGAGCGTTGGAGCGTTAAAAGTAATAACGATAAAATATTGATGAATTTCGTTAAATCCCACAGGAAAGCAGATATCCGCATAGCCTCCCTTTGACGTTGCAAACGAATATACAGGTGTCACAGGAAGATGTTTTCAGTGATTAAATAAAATAAATTAGAACAAAGCTTTCTTAGACACGACATTTCTCACTTAAAGATTTTCACAAAGCACAGACAACGTGTTAACTATAAATCAACTGACCAGATGATCCTGACACTCTGAGTATCCAACGACGTATGATAGGTTAACATGGTTCACGTAAGAAGCTGAATACTAAACTATACAAGATACGTTAGACAATATATAGTAAACAAAAGTGAGAAATATAGTTGTTCGCTTATAAATATCATAGAACAGATCGGTCTAGCCTTCAAATAATATTTACAATGTGCACAGCCAAAAATGTATTTTTACATAACGGACAACGATGTTTGTTCAAGAGCTCGTATTTGATTTTCCGTACCTTAAATATGCTTTTTAAACTGTAATAATTAACTCCGACCAATAACCACGTTTATCTTTATTCAATTCTACTTACAGATCCACAGCACGAGATGCAGCTCAGCCAGACTTTCTATGTTCTCATCCTCCTCGTAATTTTCTTACTGTAAGGCATCGAACCATTTGATTTAATCGAAGAGTTCTCTAGCCACGATAATCACAGGTACAAATATATCCTCAGGTGCCTTGCTCGGCCAACGATGTCCCATTGCATCCCGTGTGGCAGCGAATGCGATCAGTGTAAACACGGCGTCGTCACGACGAGACTGTGCGGCATCCCGGAATGCAGAAAGGTACGTAAGTCAGATAAGCTGACGTCTGCTAAAGACAAAAGACTTGTTTCGCGACTGAAATAAAAGACAAATAAATATGTATACGCTATATATTAAACTAAGTAAATTAGGGTCAGTGTACGAAAGCGTTAAATACGCCTGCAGTATATCGTTCTGTATGTATCGAAATACGTCAGCGTAGACATACATATAGGTATACATGTATAAATAGACGTCGCACAGTAGTTCGCCGTTGAGAACACCGATGGCAGCACCGTCACGCGATTTTACCGATAACCTACGAGAAACAGCTGTCCTAGTTGATCGTCCGGGATAACAATGTCTGTGTTTCGTTTGCGTGCAGGGACCCGGCGAGATCTGCGGTGGACCAAGCAAGAACTGGGGAATCTGCGGAGATGGTCTTACCTGCAATTGTAGCCAGTGCTCCGGCTGCAGCCTGGACACCAACGAGTGCTTCACCAACATGAATTGCTTTCCAATGCGCTCGAAGTCTCGTCGCAGCGATTTCCTCAATCGACTCAGCCAGAGCCTGTAAGGGGAGGAGGGGTTTTACTTATGATTGTCACGCCCGTACGACCCTTTATATTAGATATATATTTATTGTTCCATTCCATTGGAAAGATCTCACTAGGTAGGCTGTCATGATCGTGATTTAATCATCCGCTCTGATTAATCCCGCCGCTATAAGTAGACTATTTGTTAGATAGACCTATATACATATTGCATATATGTATAAGCTAGCTCATTGTCGCTCCGTGCGTTATACAGGCTGTGCATTGAAGTTTCATGCGGGCAGAATCGAAGTTTTGCGTCTAGAATTTATTAACCTTCGGGTCCTTAGTAATGGCGAACTTACACGCTGCTTTTTCTTAGCTTTCGAAATCCATGCGTCCTCGTGTACCTTATTTTTTATCCAATTGACACGAGTCAAGGACGTGGTGTTTGATACTGATTTGGATATCTGACGTATAGACGGACCGCCAGTGCCGTACTCTATTGTCGTAAATCGAATAAGGGGTGTTTTTATTTATATACTCTGTATTTTCTGGAATACTTTTTTTTTTAAATATTATTATACGCTATACTTAAATTATATTATTGAGAGCTATGCTTGGCGAACCCTGTTACTTCGATTAGAGTTTATTTGTATTTATTTTTAGCATTTATATTTCTTTAAGGTTGTCACGTCCTTTTTGGGGTTCCGAAGTCGCATTGTTATTATTAGGTAATACTTTTATTTTCTGTATTAGGACGTTCAGTATTGCGAATCGGGAGGGCACATTGGTGTTCTCCGTCTCGCCCCTAATTATTTTTTCCTTTGGTTTTTTTATATCCTTATAATACTCGTACTAGTCAGCCAGTGTGCATTTGTAATCGACGCTACGTGGCAATTGAAAGAAAAAGAAAGAAAGGACGAAAGGAAATAAGAATCATTGAATGAGCGGGTTTTGTCATCGAGTGTCGTATCGTCGTTAGTTCATGATTTCACTCGAAATGCGCCTACTCTTTTTTGCATTTAGTGTATAAGTGTATACCACATGCTACAGCAAGTTCTGCGAATAGAACAAATAAAATCTTGACGTAACGAATCTCACGATTCTCTTTAAAAAAAAAAACACAAGTCTATATTTATTTCGCAAACTCAATTATTCCAAATCAACGAATACTTTGGATTACCATTTTTCGTCACACCTGCTCTTACAATTTTTGCTCGTACCGACAAACCGCAAAAGGGCGTGAGTCGTGTTAAGCTGGCTGGGTGGTCTCTCATTTTTTTTTTATTATTAAAAATACTACAGCAGAAATATTCACGAAACAGGAATGTGGAACAAGGTCCAAGTCATTTTTACATGATCCGTGACGTGGATGCGTCGTACGGACATCATTGGGTATGTCTACTGCGCATGCGCAGTTCCATTTCCCGTGCACCTCTGACGTCACACAAAACGTATGACAAATGGAAGATATACGTCACTTCCTATGTATACATACATATATATGTATATACGTATTGGAGTCTTTGCCAAAAGGCAGAAACGTCATGCGATAACTTGCGTTGAATACTGGGAATTCTATTTTCTTTAAATAACAAAAAACTTTATTTAACTTTAGTCAACGATGTGATCGATTTTATGAAAATGTTCAATCTTAACAGATATATGCTTTATTCAGTATTCCTTAAATATAATACAAAAGTATGTACAAATTCATGGATGGATATTGGGGGCCAAAATTGAACCGTCAGAAAGAATGACCGACTGATCTCTTCTTGCTATCGAACGGACTATCGTTATCTCTTTATATCTTCCTTTCTCTTCGTTCTTCGATTACTTAAAATTGTACTTCGCAAACACAACCAGACGTCAAGCCTACCGAAATTCGCCTGCATACATACGGGTAATACTTACGTATTGCGTTTCGAGCTGTTAATTTTTTTTCTCAATTCATTCGTGCCTGCATATTCGTTGAGTTTGAAAGAGGGTCGATAATGCAATTCAATCGTGTATTCAAATCGCGTATGGTCAACTAATTCGTGATATTATTATCAATTACATTTTTTTTTCTCCAGGACTACTGTATCTCACATGTAACGTGTGTCCCATGATATGTCAGATGCAATTCCTACGGTATCCGTGCTTGTTTTATAGATTCGGTGCAACGCGATGCTCTTGGAAATTTCTAATTGTGCAATAAATTATCCAAGATGGATACCTTTCGGAATTGCCATTTGCAGCTTTTTTGTTTTCACATATAAAGTCACAAGATTGTGAAATTCTACACCCGCTATATACCGACGTATGTCGATAAGGATGAATCATGTCCAGATAGAACGGGTAATGATTTGCATCTTTGTCACTCCAATTTATTCCACTGCATTGACGGTCGACGCGTCACGGGGCTCTCGGAGGCTCGACGTGATCAAAAATTCCGGAACACAGATGGGAAGCGTTCCTGGTTGTCGCTGTTGCCGTCGTCGTCGTCGTCGTCGTTGGCGTCGTCGTAGTGGTTATGCTAGTGGGACGCCAAGAAGGTCTTCTTGCCCAATGCATTCTAAGTGGGTCAATGCCACCATCTTGGACGTGATTCTCTAGGTAGTTTCCTTGAAGAAGTTCTGTAAATTACAATAATGCCCTTTTATGTTGACTATTTATATCTTTATTTCGTTTGATTACGTGTTTGTTTGGTTAAGCGGCTTTTTTTTCACGTATTTCCCGTACGTTACTGGCAGACGAAAAAAGTGGTTCGGACCGGCGCTATATTTAAATTTTAATCTGCTATAAAATTTGACTTTGTAAAATTTGCAAAAAAAATGGATAAAACTATTGAAGACTGGTCGTTTGAAACTTAAGTTATTTTATGCTGCTACCACGGATTCATAACAGTGTTTACATACGAGGCCGGAAACGACAATTCGCGCCATTCAAGCGATTTAACTGCGATCAAGCGCGATGATTATTTATATCGATGTTTTCACGGTCCGTTCGGTACCGGCCGATCGCTACCAAACGATCCTAATACCAGTAATTTCGATCAGCCAGCAGCGCAAGGAATTCAATTGGAATAAACTATCTTCGAATTAGACCGCGAGCCAGTCGTATAATTTAAGTAAACGAGAAAGAACGCAGATTCGTAAAAAAAAAATACATACTAAATATCCTGAAATTAAAATAAAACGGAGGATGCTAAGAAAAGCAGACCCATAAAAAGAGCCATTTGGCATACATAACGAAGGACATACTTCCCAAATACGATTTATAATGCACTATATTCCCAAAGCGCATGTAATCCTCTAGGTGAATAACGATAAACGAACCCACGGCAATAGCTTATTATTCCCGTCTAGTCTAGCGCCAATACAAATTTATTAAGGCACGTAGAATACACGAGTCTCAATAATGCGAAGAGCAGCCGCGTTTTATTCGTCCACTACTTATAGATTACTTCAGTGTGTAACGAAATGACCGACAGGCAATAGAAAATATTAATTTCTAATGTTTAGCTAAGTTTTTCTAACGTCCAAGGTGAAAAGAACAGTAGCCGAAGCTCCGACATTTATAGAAAATGGTCGGATGCCACGCAACCCACTTTTCACCATAAACAACATGAAATACAATAATTCTCTTACGTGTTTACGAAGCGTATCCAACGGTTTCCCTGGCAGGACCAATCCCGGTAGCACTTCCATAATCGTGTCGTCGGTTCAGGATATAAAGAGAGGAAGAGGATGCGATACGATGACGACGATGAAGAAGACGCGCGAGAGAACGAAGCGATGAAGACGATCTCCAAAGGCGAAACTTAATCTAATAGAATGTATCTCGGAGTCTATTCGGAATTTCTTATCACGTTCCTTTCTCCCAATCACTGTCCGTTCTGTTTGAGTAACTTCCTCGTCCTGAACCCACGAAAGCCGGCTTGAATCCTCGTGGCTGCTGCCTGCGCCGCCTGCTGTCTCTTACGCACCAGGAAGCCCCGTACGCCGGCTTGAATTTTCGTAGCCGATTTCTCTTCGAGAGTCGCCCTTGTGTCTTGCTTTTCCAATGGCGGAGGACTTGCTGAGTTACCTTCAACTTTCTTATCGTCCTCCTTCGATTCCTTGAGTTGCTTGCGCACCCTGTAACCCCGAAATCCAGCCTGGATCTTCGTAGCAGCCGTGTTAGCCTTCATTACGTTGTCTGACTTCTGAGACATTAGCCGTTCAAACACTCTTTGTTTCTAATCCTCACAGAGATCAGAGATATATTTATTTAATCCCTTAGTCTCCCGCGTTCCTAAGACTCTGATTCACTGATTCTTCGATTTAGCTTTTTCTCCTCTCTCAAATATCTCCCGTGTGTCACTACCGTTCCAACTCGCGTAGTGTCTTGCGCGAAACTGAAGCAACAGTTGCGCTCGACTCGAACTGTATACGGATGGAAAATCCTCGGCGCATGCGCAGAGCACGTTTCACCTGGTTTACGCGTCGTTGAACCACCCGTCCTTTCGCTTCTCCCCGATGACGTTGAAAATTGGCAGAATTCACTGCTGTTTCCCTATTACCACCACCAGCAGCTTACTCGCCATCGTCATTAACATCATCATTATCATCGTAGTGGTCGACGCCGTCAGTGTTACCACCCTGAGAAGTTCGATTGTCGCTGGCTAATCACTACCGGGCTTTAACGTTGTTATTCTCACGTCGCTTTGTCTCAGCGCGAAATTATTGCGTAGCAGCGTCGATCTCGACGACGCCTACCGCGACCCGAAGCTTCACGATGACTAACATCAACACATTGTCATCGGCAGACTTCACGGAAACCTGCATATACGTGGATCAATCAAAATACAACGCCATTCCCGTATCCCAGCTCACGTACGTACATTTACTCCTATCTTGACGCCTGACTCCGCTTATTATTTATGCCCCGTTCACAGTCAAACATTACAATACGTAAATTAGCCGATCTTTTTGTTTGTCCAATAAAAGTGAACATGCACTCAATTGAATCCTGGGCCAGATTATTGCTCCGAGACATAATAAATTCATCGACTAGATCGATACTGATTGCGACCCGAGTACACACACCAGATACACACACGATACTGCATAGCAATCGCGGGATACGAATCGAACGATAATTGACACGTGACTCGTATGAAATTTTTTTTCAAAAAATTTTTTTCAACGATCAAACGTGCTCGTCTTTTTTTAAAAATATCAAACTCATCGAACATCGATCTTCCATTATATCGATACGTCGTACGTAAGGACCAGAGGCCGCTCACGGACTCTTTTATTAGGACAATTGACTTACTCTTTCTGTCGATAACGTTTATCCCTTGAAAATAATGTTTACAGCTTCAAAATAGACTGCGTGTTTGATCGGAATGAAAAATAGCAGCAGCAATTACGATGACGAGCAGCGTCGAACGTTTGTCCATATATCGTCAGGCTTATTACACTCCTACGCAAACAGCCTCCATTATGCTAATCCTTATATATTAATATCCACTGTATGTTCTATGGGCCACGGGCAATGGATGCCTATACGTATGCTCGTTCACATCGCACCCCAGTTGCATTATTAAGCCGCTATTAATAACGACTACTTTATCTGCCTGTTGCTCGTGCGTCACCGGCAGAACTTTCAATGAGAATGCCTCTCGTGAAAGCTTCATTTTTCACTTATGCTCGAGTATATATGCTTACATACAGAGATTATTGAATGAAAAGGAAATTCGATTGAAAATTTATCATCGTATCGGTATGTCACATTACTTTTGACAATATTGCCAGTGAGTATATATATATATATACCGTGTATATGTACAAACTTCTAATTTATCGTTAACCCGAAGTAGTCCTGACCTTTGACCTCGAGAAGTAACATGAAACCCTCGTGCTTCGACCGTGGCAGACTTTAAAATTATCGTCGCGTATTATTATCATCGCGTTCACGTACACGGGAGTAATCAAACCTAACCTCACTTTTGTATGTTGGTTCCGTAAAACATAGAGGAAACAGTTTGTACTCTCGGAGGAAAATATTCTGGTTTCTGTTGGTACTGTGCATCCCCGGTCACGAATGATTTTATTTTTTATTTTTGAGCTCCTGAATGTTCGTTTGTCCGATTGTCATCGCGTTCACGTAGACGAGAGTAACCAAACCTAACCTCACTTTTGCATGTTAGTTTTGTAAAACATAGAGGAAACGGTTTGTACTCTCGGAGGAAAATATTCTGCTTTATGTTGGTACTGTGCTTCCCCGGTTACGAATGATTTGATTTTTTATTTTTGAGCTCCTGAATGTTCGTCTGTCCTCAAGTCAGATACAAAAGGGGAGTTTTGTAATTTGTTTGTAACCTTTTCGGGTACTTGACAAAATTACAGGATTATACTGTTACTCGTGACTCTCGACTTTTTGTCTGCCCAAAGGCAAAATGTCTTTCGTGTTTCCGTCGGTTACTTTATTTTGTGGTATTTTATAAATCTGCAAAGTTACATAACCTCTAATAGAAGGTTCACGACGTTGACTTTATTGTTCTCGAACTTTCCTTTTTTTTTTTTTTCACGAGTTTCAACTATTATTCTGACACGTCACTTTCTAGATACGTATTTTTCCCGTGTCGATTCACGCTAACTCCATCCTTTTCTTTGAGCTCTATATTACGTTTCTCTCTCTCTCTCTCTCTCTTTCTTTGGCTCATCCGTTCCTCCCAATGTGACATAATTTCTGGCGTGACGAATCGTTCCCTCGTGACGTAGCTTCCTCGGTAGCAGCCACTCTGGCCAACGTTAGCGAGAGTGTACCGAAATACGAGCCAAGGTCCATTCCTGAGCTGATGATCGTCGCATTCTTTGGCCAGAAGGAATGCAGAACGTGACTCGTGATCGTTTCGTCGCCCGGTCTCCACACCGATGATCAAGATTACGAGCGTAAGGATCATCCAGGTTATTCGATCGTCCTTGCAGAAGAGTCTACCCGAGAACCAAGTGAGCATCGTTAGTGAATCTTCTCTCGAGGGAACTAATGACTGGTCCGAAGTTAGCTGCACGGATGGGTGCGGCAACTTCACTTTACCTGGGCTCTGTCCTAGTTTAGCATAACTAATCTAGCGTCATGCCTTAATTTTTGGCAAGCTTCACTCATTAACTGTGCCCTAGGTATGACGTCAAGAAGTCCTCTTCCAGAGAGACCGATCAGAATAGCTCGCCTTAATAGCTTCGGTCAGGAAACTCAAAAACGGCTTGAGTCATTTCCCCTAGGTACGGGTTAGACGTTGACGCCATTTTTTTTAACTTTCAATATTATTCTGAATTTTGACTATAGGTACTGGCGATTGGGTAATGCTTTTTTTTTTTGAATTTTCTGAAAGTGGAAGCTGACTCTATTCTTGCTTCTCTTCGTTGCGAATAGAGTATGTTTTGTTCTTCTCTATGGACGAAGTTTCAGGACTTTTTTCCGATTTATCCGTATCTTCCGCGGATTCCATGGGTGAATTCGATATGTTGTCCTTGGGACTGGCTTGCTCCTTTGTTTCCGTTATTTGATTTTCTTTTAAATTTTTTCCGTCATTCGTATCCTTACTGGAATCTTTGCTCCGATCCGTTTGACGGTCTTCCGACTGTCCTTGATCGTCGTTGGCTTCTGATCTTAGGACATCCGGTTTAGCTACTGCGATGGATGTCGATGTATCGTTATCGATCTTTGCTTCTTCTGCCTTCATTTGGTCTTCGTTCGAGGAACTGCCCTCCACTTCAGACTTATCCGACTTCTCTTCGACACTCTTTGGAACTATTTGCATCATGGTCACAGGCGACTCCACCCGGTCCCCGCTAAGCTGACTTTCCTGCGACCTGCTAGACTTCAGCAGATCCCTAGGAGTCACTGTGATCTCCAGGATTGATTTTCGCTTGGGTTGAATCTGCTCGTTTTCTCCACCAAAGCCCAACATGTCATCGACGTTCATAGAGAAGGACATTGTTGCCAAGGAAGCATCTGGAGCCATGGATGAACGATCGATAGGATGAACGGGATCAATTGATTCACCAGGTTGATGATCTGGGTCAAGCGAATCTAATTCAGACTCCAAATTAACCAACGGTGGCAGCCCTTCCTTTTCAGCCGAATCCTTCTTCTCGTCACCAGGAGCAGCTTCCTCTTCGCGCACCCCCACTAGCCTCATCTTGGACATGCCTGCTGATCTGTTACGTCTACCGGATGAGACTCTGGACGTCTCTGGGGACGTAGGATCATCCAAAGAGATAGGAGAGCTTTCCAGGAAGGCGTGTTCGTCGTCAAACGAAACCGGAGAGTCATGAGTAAGTTGATGAGTTTCGAGTGAAGGATCTTCGACTTCTTCAAACGCTTCCGGTTTAGCTTCAGGATCCAGTAAGGCCTCTGGCGTTTCCGGATAGAAGTACGGTACTGGAGTTTTTTCCGAGGACTCTTCCTCTGACCTGGATAACTCCTCAATGATGACCCCTCTAGAAGAATCAGACAGTGCCAATGGTCCCCAGACTTGATTTTCACCGGAAACGTTACTAGTATTGTCCAACGGTAAACTCTCAACGCCCGCATTACTCCTGAGACTTTGCATGAGGTCCAACCCATTGATGGAGTCTGCACGAACAGCAGAATCATCTTCGACGCTTGTTATAAAGTTCAAGTATCGACTTTGCAGAACAGACTCGTCCTTGGCTATCATGACGAAGTCTACGACCTGGTCCATACCAACATGAACCACTGGGATGGATGATTGACCCATGAATATCTGACCCATGGCACGTTCCATTATCTGTCTCTCGCTAAAGGACTCCAAGGATTCACTGGGAACTTGGCTACCCTGATCAGGTTCACTGCAAGACCCACTTTCAGCAATAGTCGATGACTTGGTCACGTCACTCGTAGATCCTTCCTCCTTCGAAGAGGATGTCGAAGACTCTACTGCCCGAACATCCTTATCATTTTCCCTCATCCGATCAACTTCCGGTTCAACCCGGTTTCCATCCACCACCCTTTTGTCGCCTTGGTCCTTATCAGAGTCTTCAGCCGCTAACTTCAACATCAGACCCAGGTCGTCAAATACCGGAAGTGGGATGCAATCATGAAATTCTCCCGTATGCTGAAGTCCGTTCTCCGCAAAAGCGTTCTCCATGCTCAGGGTCATCTTCTGGACAGCGTCCTCTCGTCGTAACCTCTGCCTCGCCTTGTACCCACGATAATTACTCTGAATGGTAGTGGCGGCATTGGCCAGACCCACTTCCTCGATTGGCGACAGGTACGCAGTGTCGACCTGCTCAACAATTTTCACAAAGACTGCTTACGCAACGTCAGACCGCTCCTCTCGGCGGAAGCGCTCTCGGTAAAGAAACTTCCGGTCCAATTGGATCATCCAATCATTGAAAATCGATCGTCCATCTCGCAAGTACTTGACAAATTTTCTTCGTTCGCAACCCTGATTCTAGATATGAAAAAAAAAACCTTTTCGATCAAACCCTTAAACCGGAAGTTTCTCAACGTTGAAAAGGCATAACTCATTTTGGTTGAAAAAGCTACTCCAGTCTAGAGCGACAACTAATCCAACAGCGATTCACGTCCCTATCTACCGTCATTCTATAAACAAAGCATCCACTACAAGAAACTGACCTATTATTCCTCAAGCACGTTAATACATATACCAAAGAAAACTAGGCGAATACGTAAGGCGACGGTTACGTGCACCTGGCTTGATTCTTGCTGTGTTTTCACGTGCCAAACGGTATACACGTATTTACATATTACTAAGTCACTTACGTACAATTGCGTGTGCGTGTGCAAATATGCATGCTCTAATCTATTGGCAACTGTTTGAAGTTTCACTTGGTTTCTTTCTTTCATATTTATTTGCGTGACAGGGAACGTCGCGTGGCTCAGGATTATACTTGTAAAACTGGTACCAACCTACCAGCTGCTACGAGGATTTTCGACCTGCTTCAAGGAGACTCGGAACGAACGTTCGAAATGTTTGGCATCGCGCAGCTTATACCGGCTATGGTCGTAAATGACCGTGGGAAGTACGCCACTGGTTCTTGGGATCCTACCAAACATTTCGAATTTATTAGCGACTCCTGTGTTTTCAATTTGTGCATCCGGATTTTCCGTTTGTCAACGTTCCTCGTTTCTCACTCGTGTCACAGTCAGTTTTCAGCTCGACGCTTTTAAGTGCTAAGACACATACCTTTTCATTCATATCGTTTGAGTTGGTATGATTATGCAGAAAATTTTTTCTACATCTTTTTTCAGGGGTTAAACTTACGTGAGGTTTGGTGTCGATTCTAAAAAAAAAAAATGTCACCCTTAAAAAGCCGAGACCCTTCGAGCCGAATTTACGAGGTAAAATAAGCATCGCATTATCATTAAAATGAAAAATAATCATCGTAACGTATAAAATAATTTCCTCTTATTTATTCAAAATCCACTCGATCCCTATTGCCGGAGGAGAAATAATATTTTTTATTCAAGGGCTTCTCGAGCCTCTTCTATCCGTTTGTTATTTTATCGAAGCGAAGCAAAGTCGAGAATTGAATCCGAACGGCGCTGCTTACGGTGGCTTCTTAAGACTCGAGCGTCGTTACGGTATTTTACGTCGGGTGGCACAGCGCGATCCTGAGCTCTAGAAATAACCACGTGGGAAGGGTGGAAAGCAAGCGGGTATCTTAGGAACTCGAAGTGAACGTCGAGTGAATAATTGCCGAGTGATTACGGTATTTATAATTATAAAAACAGCGAGCAGAACTCAGGCACTCGAGGAATGTCTTGTTGCGCCCTTGGAAGCGCCATTAAAATATTTCAAGGGGGGTGATAGATGGGGGGGGGGGGGGGAAGGTGATGGTAGTCTAATTAAAATTAAAAAAAAATTTAATTCTTAAAAAGGCTGAATGACGGAATGCACTTTTTTTTTTTGGATTCGTGATTTAACGCCGAGGCGTCAAGCTGGGTTCAAGAAGAAATTATTTTAAGAGGCCAGGCCCAGGTGTCTCCGCCAAGGTTTTGACCGTCAATTTGTCTTCTTCGTATGACAGCTCTGACGTTGCCGGCCATTTCCTCTTTTACGTAATACCCGCTTTTCGATGTCGGCCGAGCGAATCGAGTTCGTATCAATTAGAGGAATTCTGGGGATTGGGTAGAAATAAAAATTTCAGAATGACAGACGACAGTCGATTTGAGGAAACATGTATATACTGAGGAATATATGTATATACTGGTATTAATATTATTTCTGAAAAATACAGGATAAGAGTCCTATATGACATTTATCAAATACGCGGTGTCCATTTTTATAAGAGACCACAGACATTTTTTTCGCGTAATAATACACGTGATAAATTAAAAAGAAATTTCAAAGAATTTTTAAACTCATGTTCGGGAGAACGACGCATGCGCACAACTGCAGAGAAAATGTTTAATGGCGTCATCGAAATATTCTCTCTGGTCAAGGATCAAAGGACTAGTTAATCGTTATACACGAACCATGAAATAGCACGATTACATGCAATAATACGTACTTAACGAAGTTCAACCATTTAATTGCAATAAGCGTTCATCTAGTGCTCGACTGATTCAGTGACGTAAGACGAAAGATCGCGAATTTCGTGGAACTCCATAAATACGAAAAACCACGCGTCTTTGCGAGCGGTAAGTTTATTGACATTTCCGTCAACGATAATTATCTCCGACACTAAAGGAAATACCTATAGATATAATATAACAGGAAATTATGTAAAATCTTACAAATTTTTCATTTCACCATTTCAAATATTCCCGCCATTGGCCATGTCCTTTATAGGCTGTCTATAAAAGTGGCGTCCATCTTGAAATCCATATTAACCTCTCGGCCGACCACTCCGTATTAATCGTTCTGTTACCGAGTGAAACACCCGTTAGATAAGGAGCACAAGACGCCTATCAGCTGCGTCCGACGGGACGATGCGATGTCGAGACGTTCGGCTTAGAAAAATACTGCTGTAAATCATGGCGGCCTTCTGATCGAAATAGATTTGCGAATATACTTGTGTGACGTCACAGGAGACACCCGCGTGGCAATATGGCGACCGAGCATCTTGCGTCTGTCTCTTTAAAAATAAAACTTCCTAGGGACGTAGACCGATCGCACGTGTCGCGCAGACAACCTGGATCCTTTTCATGATCGATACTTCAATCACTGTCTGTGTGTCTTGTCCAGCTCAAAACGTCACTGTGGAAGCACTTTTCTCTTTGACTATTAATACAATCCATAGAGACTCTCTGTAACCTTATTCGTGAGCAATTATTTTTACACTTCAATTTGACACACGCTATACGTCCATCGTAACACATGGCGTTTGGTATTTATTTTTGTTTAATAGATTCTCAAAAGACAGAAGCGGTTCATCGAACCGGAAAAGTGACTATGAAGTTTAAAGGTCCTTTCCACAGGATATAATGGATTTCTATGTTACGCGACACGCTTGTCGCATGATTAATTATTTCGTATTGTTTTACGCCCGCAGAATTTCGGCCTTGATATCCTTGGCTACGCACGGTAGGTAATACGAATAATTGCTAGTTCCTTGTTTGTTCCGCAAGGAGCAGGACTGAGGTCGATTTTTGTGATACGTATTAAAGGCGGGTACACAAGTAAGTTCGTGAATTATTTTTGTGCTGCGGACGTAAATGGCGTCGTGTTTTTAGTTACAGAGAAAATAGTGTGGTGGCGCTGCTGTCGAGACGTGCAATAGAAAGCGGATCGTAAAAACTGTGATGGTGCCAGAGAAACGTTTTACTATTAATCAAAATAAACGTCACACGGTATAAAATTGTTTTTGAGGAAATAATACTTTTTTTTTTTCATTAGCGAATTTTAACTCACCGCAATGCTATCTTGAATGGAAGGAACACTGTCTAGGGTAGAACTGCGTTTTTGTGCGCTCTGAAGTCTTCTGCGGGTTAGAAAGCCTCGTACTCCTTTGGCGATAGGACAAATGGGCAGATGATTATTGTGATAAATTACAAGTAACGAGGAAGATTATTTTTGAGTTTTGGAAATTTTATTTTTTAACTCACCGGCTTGAATCTTTGTCGCTGCTGAATTGAAGGTGCTACTCTCTGTCGTTGTACTTTCCTGACTTCCGGCCACTTCCGGTAAGTAAATGTGATATTCTTGTTTCTCGCTGATCGTTGCGTCATCGTCGAGATTATTGGTAACGACTTCCGCTTCCGGTGGACTTGAAACTTTAATTACGTTTGCTGGCTCAGTTTGAACTTTATCTTGTTCCGATAAAGTTTCGAGATTTTTTATTTTCTCAGATTCTATGGCAGTCGAATCTCTTGACTTTCTCAAGTCATCTGAACTTTCAACCGGAAGTGATTGTTCTTGTTGATCAACTTCGACAGTCTCGTCTTCCTCAAGATTTTTATTGGATTCTGATAATTTTTCTATGTCTTCCGGCGCCACTTCTGTCTTTTTCTGAATCATATCATCAGTTTTGGTATCGGAATGATATTCCTTATCGACAGCTTCACGATGATCTTCATTTTTGTCTTCGGTATCTCTCTCAACTTCCGGTGACGCGATTTCTGCATTTTGCAGAAGTTCAACCTCGATTCCTTCTGACAA
>JARQSV010000057.1:1940228-1962709 GCA_030142285.1 Calameuta idolon
TCCACGAGTGAAGTTGTACTTTCAGATTCTTGTCGACTGGCATCGGTGGCCTCCTTTGCTGACTCATCATCAGTCATCCTAAATGACGAGACCGTAATATCCTGAAGTGAATCCAAATTTAATTCTGGAACGATTGGCATATTGTTACCCGGTTCAAAAGAACCGCCATTTATAGTTCTATCGGTTATGGTAGTTTCTTTAACCTCATTGGTCGACTCCGAAGATCTTGGTTCGATACTTTCGATTTCCAGAGTATTTTCAGAAGTATTTTCCAACGGGCCATCTGTAACGCTCGTCTCCTTGACTTCCGTTGAATCCGAATCCGTATTTTGTCCGTTGGTAGTGTTCACAGCTTCCGCGGGCGATTCTAAATTTTCATCTTGACCTCCGACCCGATTTTCCACATTCTCATAATCACCGGCAGCCAAATCATTATCAGTTTCTCTACTTCCGGTTACTTCGTCAAATTCGTCTTTCTCCTGTATGTTTTCTAATTTTAATGTATTTTCGTGTCTATCAACATTGACACCTTCAACTGACTTTTCTGCTTCCTCCACTTCCTTGTCATCTTCTTCCTTAATTTCTCCTAGATCCTGATGCGATAACATTATCTCATGATTGGCCTTGATACCACGTATAAAATCAATGTCTACCGTCGAGCACTCGATCACTGCCGGTTCAACGATTTCTCCAAAATTCTCCATAATATCTTTCAACTTGATCATCTCGTCTTCCTTCGACTCTGACGACAACTCGTTCGTCTTCAAAGCGGAAGTCTCTTCATCCTGACCCTTGGATTCTGATGAATCAACTTCGTTTCCGGTCTCTAATAGGATTTCCATTGTTTCGGATTCGGAGGACTCCAGTGGTCTTTCCGGAATGATTACAGTAGTCACGGAATCCGGTATGTCGCATGGTGAGCCTTCTGTCAAAATATAGGAATAAGGAATTGCCTCCGCAGTTGCTGAATTGCTCGTGTCATATTTTTTTTCTTTTCTTTTATCATCCTCCGCTGTGTTTTCTTCATCATCTTTATTTGGATTCCGAGGCTCCTTCGGAGACTGAATATTATTTTTTTCAGGTTCCTCAGCCGTTTTACATATTTCCATTTGCTTCTCTGCTTGATTTTTCGGGCAATTTATTATCTCCACGTCATCCTTAGGCTTCGACTTTACTTCGGCAGGAATTTCTGAAGTATTTTGTAATTCTTGGTCCAGTTCCACCTCGGCGGGTGTTCTTAAAACTATTTTTAATATGTCCTCTTCTGCCGAAGTCATTTCCTTTGAGGAAATTGAATTATTTTCCATCTCCTTCTCGAGTTTTTCCTCATCATTTTTCTCTTCGTTTCCGATGTCGATACTCTTCGTGGCTTCCTTGTCTAAAATATCTTCAATTCTCTTCTCGGTGTCTTCAACTTCGCGAAGTTTATCCCTCATATTAATATTGTCTTCGTCCGTAGGCAATTCGGAATTTAAAATGTTTGAAATTCTCTTCTCGCTGTCTTCCACCTCCTTTAATTTATCTTCGATATTAAAAATTTCGGTAATTTTTTCATTTTCTTCAGGAGGCACTTGCGGTTCTGATATTTCACTTGGATCATCCGGTCGACTGGTGTCCGCTTTTTCTGAAGTGAGAACGTTCTCAATATTTCTCTCAACGCTTTCAATTTCTATGAGTTTCTTTTTAAGCTCGTCACTCGTCTCTTTCGTGACGTTCACGTTGACGTCCACGTTGACGTCCACGTTGACGTCGTTCTCCAAGGAATCCGGTCTCTGTGGAACTTCAGCAGCGCCTTCCGGTGTAACATTCAAGCTATCCTTGAAGACTTCCTCGGTTTCCGGTAGATTTAATTCAATCTCAGGAGTATCCTCCAAGAGATTCTCATCGAGTTCAGGTGTTTCAGGTTCCCTGGAAGTTTTCACCAAGTCAATAACATCCGGTGTGGACGCTGCTTTCGACTCCATGGTCGACGGGGCTGTTCCAGAAGGTGACAGAGTAGGTAGAACAAGATCCTCCCGAGGTTTGGCTGACTTGGGTGCTTCCGGGGATATTGGAGGTAGGACCAGGTTGTCCGAATCACTCCTAGAGACGCTCCTGGACGCGTTCCTGGATGAGGCTGACCTAACAGCCGGTAAAGAGACGTTCGTAGAACCTCCAGAACTCTTTGGAACGTCCAGATATTCTGAGACATCAGATTCCCCAGACACGCTGCCATTTTTCCTAGTACCCTTGGCTGACCTTGATCTTCGAACTCTCTCCCTTTCTCCAGCTTGAGAAAAAGCCGAGGATAGACCTTCCAGAAGGTTCCTGGTTTCCGTCAACCTGGTCTCCAGGCCATCCTCCTTGGTCTGCGGTGTTGCAGGCTCAGAGGCCAGAGTCTCAATACCATCCAACGAATCGTTATTCGTCCTTGCATCGGTACCGGAAGTCTTAGCCTGGCTCTCCGACCTTCTGGACTTCCTGGACCTGGACATGGCGCTGCGGGTCCTGATATCGTCGGTCTGGTTCGACTTGTTCGACCTCTCCGAGGTACTGGTCGATTCATCAACGGACTCGTATCCGTTCCGGGTTCTTTTTGATCCGCCAGCTACCAGCTTGAGTTCCTCCACCTTCTCCCTGATGAGAGGAGCAGTCTCGTCGATAACTTCCTGGACCTTCTCGACATACCCTGGTGACTGAATCTCCTCAAGACTCTTCGTATCCGATAAACTCTTCACTACGAAGTCCTTGACCCTGTCCATGCTCATAGCCCTGCTGCTTCTATACGAATCAGTCTTCTGCTTTTGATTATCCGTTACTTCAGTCTTCTTCCGTCTTCTAGGCTCCGAATCTTTGCCGAGGCTTTCCTGCGACCTTCTAGAAGATTTTACAAAATGATCCTTACCACTGTCGCTTCCCTTGTCATTGATCTTATCGCCGATAGATCGTCTCTCCCTGCTACTGATACGATTCTTCCTCAGTTCCGATTTTATGTCCTTTGCCAACATTTTTGTACTGCCCGGTAAGGTAGGAATCTGCGATATAATTTTCGGCGTACCACCGGACTCTGCTTTCTGGGACTTGTCCCACTTTCCCAAATCTACGTTACCATTACTTTTTCTAATATATCTTTCGGACGACCTACCATGCTTACCAGACTCAAACTTCCTGAGGTCATCCTTCGATCTGATCCTGACCACCTCGCGCGTCTCTTTCAACGATATATTTATTTTATTTTCCTTCTCCATAGCCAAAGCACGAATCTCCTCAGTACTAATCTTCCTACCGCTATCGCCAAAAATGCTTCTGTGCTTCTCCAGGACCTTCGCCGTCTCGTTCAACGACCATCCGCTCTGAGCTGCCAGCTCTCGCTTGGTAGGTCCGATCCGACTTCCTTTTTCACGTTCCTTCACAGCTTTGTTCATCTCGCGCAGGGTTTGCGTATTGTTGCTCCTACCAGGCAGATCGTCACAGTTTCCATACTGATCTCTAAGCTCCAGCAACTTCTCAAAGTGATCAGCAGCAAACACGTAGATGTCCTCCGGTCGATGACGTATCACCTCCCTGGTGAGACCTTCTACAGCAGCTGCCAATCCATGGGGAACGCGAGGAGCCATTATCAGCCCGCCGAATTTCAAGTCTTCCGGCCCGGCAGCCATATCCGGTATACGGGAAGCTAAATCACGTACAAAGATATCAGATTAATTAAAAATTTCAATGCGGAGCAATGATACTTTAGATTTTATCAACTTTGATCAATAACCCATTATACATATACGGGACAGTTAATACTTATGATCGACGTCATCGTTCAAAATAGAATCTCTTATCTGTAATAAAAATTCTGTTATCGTAGACCTATTGATTTTTATTATCTACTTGTTTCCGTACGATTCACAGGACTCCAAGAAAAATAAATATACAAACATCACGAATACGATGGTTTCAGGGTATTCAGATGAGTCATTAATTTTTCTTTGTTCACGGCAATTTCTACTCTTATCGTACTCGGAGATACTTGATTTAATTGATTAGAAAATTTTTATAAGACAACAACATTCTTTGAATTCTCAAATTGTTATAATTTTTTTTTATTTCAAAACATCTCGTATTATTTGTATTTTCACTGACATTCTCCTCCTGCGAAACGCATGCAAAGTCCTCTGGGCAAGTTCATCAGATAGTTTACGTCCGTTCGTATTTATAATATAAGCTCAAAGTGGGAGGTTAGACGCGTGTCGGTTTGGTTTTGCGTCACTTGAATTCAGGCCAGAGAGTTCGGCTACCACTAGTAGCCCATCATCTACCACACACCGTCAGTCCTTGCGACAGTGAACGAAATATGTTATCCTTTTTATCCTACAGTCCCTCGTCCCTCCTTCTCTCTCCATGATCGTATCCAAGTTGAAAAATATTGCAGTATAAAATTTAGTCAAGAAAAAGGGAAAGAACCAAGGGAAAAGAAAGAACACAAGAAACCAACTATTAATCGACACAGTTTATACATACGTATATGTATGTAAGAGATGAAAAAATCTTTAATAAATCCATTTGGCAAAACACGCATAAACACATCATCTCTTGTATCGACCCGTTACAGTAATAGAATTCGAAAAATTAATTTAACGAAAAATAAAATAAGACCGCACAAAATTTTGCCGTCACTTAAATCCGACCATTATTGTCCTCGTCCTTTGTCTATGGATCATTAAAAATTATTCAAAACGTTCCTAAGGTTAACCACGATAAAATTGAGTGGTTGGGTATTTTGAATTTTCCCGCGCGATACGTGCCTGTTAACGTACTTGGTCCCTGAGCGACTATGGAAGATCCTCGGGTAAAGTTTGACAGTATCGGACGCCTTCGCGGAGGAGCCAAATTTGAAAATAAGAAATTTCGAGAGAACTGTGGCGAACGACTCGTGCCCTTCTTACGGTGGAGAGTTCACAAGCTCGACTGAACTCCACGAACGTTTTCACCTTCTCCAAAGGGACGATCGATGTTTTTCCATTGATTACTTAAGCTCACGTGACTACCGGCTAGTAACTGCCTATGCCTGCCTACCGTCTCCGCATGCTATTGCACAGGTATAACCTAACCTATAATTATAACGATTTATAATGGCATATATACACATGCATAATAAATAACACAGTGCACGTTTGACGGAGCCAAAAAATTCATCAGTCTTTGTATAAGGGTTTAACGATTCTCATTTGATATACTAAAAGATTCATAAGATTCTCAGCACTGGTCGGATCGAACATCGCGTGTCCCCAGAGGATACATAGGAATTCACGGCGAACGAGTGAAAACCTTTTCTGGATAACGAATCGACCTCTAGCTATTAAAGGTGAAAGGTTAAAGTTTCTCTTCCATAGAGATACTAAGGTCAGGTAAGCTACAGTCCTTGAGGACGGAGTAGAGATATAGGGATTCGCCCAACGTTTAGTATATATATACATGCTGCATATACCATATCTACTAACCTGCCCAGCTGTCCGTGATAAAAATCTTTCCTGTAAAGGTCATGGTGCATATATATATATAAACTTACTTTATTTAAGAATATACAAGCAAAGAAAGCATTAAGAATATCCTTCCTATGAAAATAGATGCATTGCTTGGATGGGATATCCTTGGTACGTACTTATAATAAATCAATAATGATAATTAAATAGTATTGATCCTAGATCAACAGGCAGTGTCAAGGACTCTCAAGACTAATAGACAGGCAGCATCCAACAGGAACACTGCAGTCATTCAAGTTCAAAGATCAGCAAAATCTTTGAGCACGAATCGCAAATCCAGTATATAAATACATGGTGTATTTAGTATAAGCTGTTATATGCACAGGGGGAGCCTTGACCTTGCGATCGACATAACCTCTCATAATAAAATCTGGCCTATCATATGAAACAGTCTGTATAAACTACGTGGTGCGTATATCGGCCACTTAAGTGTATGTAAAACTTCTTCATGATTGAAGAAACCGAAATTCTTTGGCCTGCTCGGATCAAGCCTTGATAGTCCGAGGAAAATGTGCAAACAATTTGAAAGATGTTAAATCCACTTTATTTATCAGCTCGCCTTGATACCGTCTGCTAGCCAGATGCGCAGACTGTAAATGCATAACCACGCGTCAACTATAAATACAATAGGATAATAATAGACTGTGACAGATATACCCAGAGATTATTCAGTAACCTCTGTTAATTATTTCCTATTAGAGTCCAGCACTCGTTTTTCTTTTTCATTGCTGTATACTGCACAGAGCAATCTGTGCGTTTCAGCGAGAAAATTTAAAGCTCAAAATCATAATAATTTCATCAACACGTGGCTTATGTGCAGGCTGTGTTTATGCACCTGATAATGAGGGCAATAACGTGCTGATAATGGGCACGAGATTTTATAATGCTTTTTCAATTACAAAAACGTGACATCTGCTATACAACTTTTTTTTGTTAGCTTATAGACTTTGGTTTTTATAATTTTATTTTATTTTTTTAACTTCCCAATTATATGGGATATTCGAAAATATTGAATTTTCGGTGTAAGCCAACGCGTTTGGTAACGTGGTGTAAATCGATCAGATCCAAAAATGGAAACTGTTACTAAGTGGTTCAACGAATGTTCTTGTAATTCTACACGTGGTTTTCAACGGCCAGTCAACGATATCGATTTCCACTGGATTCCGGCTTATACGTATTTTCGTCCTGGCAAATAATCCTAAGCAGCATCGATCCTTTTTATTTAAGTGTCTGTGTGCTTTTATATACCTAGGTGTATATTTAACGTGTTGATACTACGCGGTCTTTTTTCAATATATGCTTCAGGCTTGACGATCTGCTTAACGAGAGCTTCCATTTGGAATGTAGTACTTTGTGAAAATTACATTGCTCCAGATCACAGTAATTTCGTATAATTTTTTCTCTCTTTTTCTTGCCAATGTCAATTGTCTCGTACGCTCCCACACTCGTTACGTTACTGTATTGAATTACTAATTGGGCAAATGAAAACGTCCACCCACGTTTTACCGAGACAAATTGAAAGACTTGGGTTCTGCCATTTTTTTTTTCAAATTTTTCTAAAGAAATTTCAAACGGGATTCAGTGTATATTGTTGTTATTATTATAAAGAATATAATTCTTTGGATTTTTCATATACGAGTCATGCAGTATAAATAGTATCTCGTTTCTATATGGTAACGTACGATTTCAAGTGTGTCCTATAATGAAAAGCGAGTAGAGCTATCGATCAGTTAAAAAGAGCTTTATCATTCTGAAATGAATAATAAAAATATAGGATAATAAAGAATTTTCCTGGAAGAATTATACAGTCAAAAATACTTTTTTTAAATGAAATATGAATTTCGCGTGTCAGATAATAAATTTACTGACAGTATATTCTGATCGATTTCAAGAGATTATATATTGTACATACTTAATATATCTATGTCAATGACTTTCCTTGTGTTTTGTCATCTCTTCAAATTTTTCCTTATCCGTGGCATATTGCAAAAGATATTCGATCTCCAGTGGATGCAGGGATTCCCCTGGGATTATCAGACAGTGAAGTGGAGGTCCAAGATCAGTCTCCTTCATGTCCTTGAGGGAGCAGGCAACTATCCTCTGATTGTCAGAACCAACACGAGCGAGACCTACTGCAAGACTTTCGGCTGTGAAGGCTACAGGAATAGAAGAGAAAAAATGAATTCCTTTCTTTGTAAACTATCATTTGATTAATTCTTGTCTAAATCATGTGTTCCCACCCACAGGAACTACGCAACTATCTACTCCAAGGACAAGACCAATCCAGAAAGATTACAGCTGTCATTGAGTCAACTCGTCAAGAGCAACAGAGTTTATTCTTTTATGATGTTAAAACGTACTGAATTCTTTGCGGTCATAGGGACTTTGATTTGCGTGCTGTTTATCGTGCAGCAAAAGCATCAAGTTAATTGAGAATGGTCAATGATTGGCCTCTCTTATTTAGGACAGTGTTATGATTCTACTGACCTAATTCTTCCGATCCAGATTCCAGCATCTTCTCGAGTATCTGTAAGAGTTGCTCGGATGCCTCGGCAACACTCATAAATCGTGGTGGCATGTACTCCTTGCGCTTCTTCAGGATGCTCTCCAGGGTCGGCTCCTTGACTTTGATGTCCAAGAGGCAGAGAGTGTGCAAACCTCGACGTCGATTAGATGCGATTTTCTCGTAAAAGCTGTCTGGCTTCCAACTGTCCGTCCAGTATGGAATGGAAACTACTTCACCGTAGGAATACAGTTGGAGGCCACAGCATCCGACGGCATTGAGAATGGAGGCATTGTGGACGACGTGGACCTTTACGCCTCTTTCTCGAGCACGTAAGACCAGGTCGGTGTGTGTCGTGGCACCGAAAGGATCGCCCACCACGAGGAAGGCTACATTTTCATTTTCAGTATTGTGCAAGATGTCTTCGGCGCCGCTTTCCACCAGCTCGCGATCCGCTACTATTACAGGTCGGCCATAGAATTCTTCCTGAACGTTCCACAGACAAATATGAACAATGTAATACGAAATTTGGTACAGAGTCGAGGAGTATTGTTCTTTGTGAAATTTGAATTTGATTGACAGTTGCTTACTGGCGCCATCTTGTGAATACGCGGCTAAACCCATGGTCAATGCTAACATGACATTTTAGCGGTAGATGGTTTCGATTTTCAATTGTTTGTTCGTAATTGTAATCGGAAAGTACTTGAAAGAGGGTTGAAATGATTCATTTTAAATGCAATTAATCAATTTCAATGCGTACTTACCAATGATTCTTGTCCAACCGTTAAAATTGACGTATATGCCTCTAGGTATACTCTGTCACATTTCTTTATGATTTCAAGTCCCTTCACTGTGACATCTTTTGCGTCTCCTAGTCCCAGTCCAATCACATAAAACATCGTAATAAATAAGAAGACTTGTTAATGAGTCTTTGAAGAAAACTCAATTTATGAGTGACACACGTGTTGCTTGGAAGACACAGTTACCGCCATGATGCATATCCAACGTGATTAAATATTGGCGCGAAATTTTCAAACGAATACAGCACAATAATGTTCTGTAACAGTAAATGATTCTCATTCTCAATTTTTCATCGGCAATCCATGTTGAGCTCATGAAAAAGGTAAAAAATAAATTATTGCTAAAGGACAAAGGAAAAATGAGAACGTCTAAGAGACGTTCGGATAATGTTGCATCGATCAAGTATGTTTTTCTCGCCTTTTATTCAACCACAATATCAGTTACTTACACGTTCTACAAATTCAGCAAATTATAAAAAAGGAAATAAAAGATTGACATAAAGTGAAAAAGATTAAGATTCATATATCCAGATTGAGGCACCAGTTACAAATAATGTTTTTCTTTCATGTTTACATAGCAGCAGCGGCTTGTCTTCTCAAGACTCAGCATAATTTTTGTACTTAAATTGATCCCAATTGGCCGAATTGCTCTGACACAGGAAAGAAGGAAGAAAGAAAAAAGAAGATAAGTCAAGAAAGATAAAGAAAAGAATTTAAAGAAAAAAGTAAGATAAATAAAAGTACCGTTAACCATTTTTTTTTTCACGTTCAAACAAGCACGAATGATCTAATGGCATAATTGTTAGTGATAATAAATCTTAAACTCTAAAACATAAATCTATCTATTGAAAAAAAGTGATTTTCGATCATGATTCTTGTTCTTCATTGATGTAAATTGCGCGACTTCATCTGCAACTCAAAGCGTCGATTTGTGCGAACCCCTTTTAAAAGTGTTCGATTCTCCTCCTTTTTTTTCTCCCTAAACAAGTTTTAGAAAAACTCGATTTTGCGAACGGGCTCTATATATTTTAGAATAATTATTACAAGCTATACTTTGATCCCACCTTGGTCTTGTGACTTGTCGCTTTTTAGAAACAGCCTCCACGGCTTCGTGCTTTCGCAACCTAAATCCAAATCTGTTGCAAACACCATTTCCAACGCTCGACAAGGACGGTATATTGATTGCCACTGCGCAAAAGTTTGAAAAATAAAATTGTTTAAAAACGTTAACGAGCGCCTGTCGATAGTCAAAATAAATATTAGTTCCTCTACGTACATTTCGAGGAATTCCCAACGAGGTTGTTGCTCAGAACGATGTGTCGCTCCTGAACTCGTTTTTTCGCATCAACGAGAGACTCCATCTTCGCGAACTTCTTCTGATGAATTTCAGCAAAATTTGGTACTTTTCGTGCAACAGGCGTTTTCGAATCTGCAAAAGGAAAGCAGGAACGGGAACGATGGAATTACAACTTGCTATAAAATATCATTTTACCTCTCTTCTTGTCGGAGTGAGCTGAAATTTTTGGTCTACTGAGTCTGCTGACTGAAGCGTTTTGTGCTTTCTGACTTGTTCCCGGTGTTCTCGTGTTGATATCAGACGCCGACACGGACCTCCTCTTCAACTGTGGTTTTATCACAGCAACTTCTGCTTCGACATTTGTCATGGACGTGGATCTTCGTAAATTTTCACTGACTCCCTTAAAGGGCGAATACATTCTTTTACTCTGAATAGCAGTGTACTGTTTTACCGACGTGGGTAATCTCGACTGTACTGTTCTGAGGGACGGCGCAACGGATGATTTGGATCCAGATTCCGCTGAGTCAAGACCATCTGCGACAGAATCATTCTGAGAAGTTCCTGCGAAACGAACTCGACAAGTCCGTTTAACCTGACGGCTGTTTTTGTCCGATTCGTCATCCACCATTGAACGTTTCCTCCTCTCTTTTTGAAAATTGGGGGTCTTTGGTTCAGCGACTTCGTAGGTATCATTCTCCAGGTCCTTGTGAGTTTTCAGCGCGGAGTCATCCTTAGTGATATCAAAGGTACCGTCCTTTCTAGATGAATCCGGACTGAACGTGTTGCCTCCATTTATCAATTCAGTTTCGTTGGTGAAAGGTTTTTCCTCGTT
The DNA here is from genome assembly GCA_030142285.1 of Calameuta idolon. NCBI lineage: Eukaryota > Metazoa > Arthropoda > Insecta > Hymenoptera > Cephidae > Calameuta > Calameuta idolon. Next base: position 1,951,171 of record JARQSV010000057.1, read on the forward strand.
CTCGATTAAGGAACAATTTGTAAGGAAGTCGTCCACGTTTTCACGCAGAGTAATCGTCGACAGGAAAGAAGACTTTGAGGGAGACGTTCTGCCATCAATTCTAGAAGATGTTTTTAATTTCGGTGAGAGATGCATGATTCGGGAGATCCTGTCACGTGGTGTTGAGGACAACAGCGGCTTCTCGACGTCTATATATGTTTCTTGCGGAATCGTCAGATTGCTCGCATCTAAGCCCGGCTTGGATGCTGAGCGTTTTAGACTTATATTCTCCGGGGTAGGTATGGGTCTCAATGGTGTCCCGGAGTCAGTGATCGGTGATCGTTTCTTGTTCAAAGATTTGGCTCTTCGGGGACTGTCTCCACCATGAGGTGACACTTTCATCGTCACCGGTGTCTTCAGAGGAGTTCCGGTGGGCGTTGAGAGCGAGGGACTTTTTGCTGGAGATTTTCGACCTTTTGGCACGGGGGTGCGCACCTTCAACCTCTTCAAAACGACCTTCGGCGTTCTTGATGGCGATTTGATGATCGGTGATCTTGATGCGGCTAGCTTAATTGGGGACTTTCGAACTTTTGATGCTGATACGCTAACTCTTTCCCGGGATGTTCGCGGAGATGTTCCTGAAGTAGGAATCTCCAGTCGTGTTAACTTCACGATAATTTCTGGTGAGGCTGTTGATCTTGACAACGGAGAGTGAACGGATGTCTGAGATGTCTTCGAAGACCTGCGTGTCATGAAGCTTCTTTTGTTGTTCCCAGGCGATATCTTTGGCGATTTTAACACGATCTTTGGAGACTTTGAATACTTTGGGCTGGCTTTCAATTTCGGTGATACGGAGCTTCCTCTTGACGCTCTCGTCAGCGACGGCGAAAGAATCTTCTTGACAACGCCAGTCACGAGATTCATCGTACCCTTAGTTTGGTTTGTCTTCACTTTCGGGGAATTTTGCTCGGAGACTGTCGAAATGTCGGACGCAGCTGGAGAATGTAACATAATCGGCAACTTCCTAGGGCTTTTGGACAACCTCAAAGGCGTCTGGGAATGACTCTTAGGTGACCTCAAATTCAACGGAGACCTCTTTGGCGTCTTTGTCGATCTGTGGGGCGTCAGACTTACTACGATTGGACTATTCTGTGGTGTTACTGTTTCGTTCGGTAATCTCTCTCTGCGTTTGCGTAATATTCGTGGCGATGGCTTTTGTGGGGTGTCATCTGTATTCTTCGCGGTTGGCCACTTTTGCAACACGTTTAAGGATTCATCTGTAGTTAGGTCCTTGAACATGGAATCACTTTCGTTATTTGCTGAGGAACTATTCAAGGTACTTGACTGAGAACTTTGTTTATCTTTCGATCCTTTCTGCGGATTTTCACTGTCATTCTTTGCAAAGCTACTTTCATATGTTATTTTTGATTTTGAACTTCGGGTACTCCTCAAAGGAGTTCTTTTGGCTTTTGATACTTTAATCGGTGACCTCTTTTTTGCGACTTTCTTTTTGACGATAGATGTATCACTTTTGTCAATTAACTCATCTGCACCCTTCCTTGCACGCTTTCTTGTACGAATTGGAGAATGTTCTACTACAGCTTCCTGTGATGAATTCAACTTTTCTTCATTAGTATTTAAGATTGTCTTTTTCATAAATCTAGTAGAAGCTCTCTTGTGAATTGTTTCGTTTGTCTCATTTTGATTTGAAGCATCCAATTCGGATGCAAAACTAGTATCATGATTTGTTGTGTTCTGCAGATTTGTAGTGTGATGACGTCCTGTTGGAAAATTACAAGTTATATTTATAGTCATAAACATATTGTCAATGTTTAAAGAAATATTATGAAAAGATTGCATATAAATTACTTGTTCTCTTTATCCCTCTTTCTTCTGCTACATTTTTTTGAGTTCTCTTGGATTTTTTTTCAGCAGATGGTTCATTGCGATTCTCTCTCCTCGTGGTAACTACAATAATTATTAATATTAAAATATCTGTAAAGTCTTTTTTTCCATTGACAAGAACAATTTAGTTTTTGGAGTAGGTACTACTAATGAAAGAGAAATGGGGGGTAAGTACTAATTACAAACACTAGACATTGATATTTTAATATGCAAAAGATCCTCTCACCAACTATAATACTACTACAATGATAAAATGACATATTCAGTTAAATAATCATAAAACGATCCGAAGAATTACTTTGACAGATATTTCAAATAATACATTTATTAGTGCAAAGCGCCAATGAATACGCCATATTTTCTGTATAGCCCGCCCAAAACCGCAGGCTTAGAGTGCACAAATTTTTAACAAAAAAAAAATATAAAAATATATGAGATTGCAGACCATTTACTTACTTTGACGGGTTTGCCTCGGAGAAGCGGTATTTTCCTCACTATTTTTCCTCTTACGAACCATGTTTTTTCAGAAATTTGGCTTGTTTTGTACGGAAACAATCACGTTACAGGAAACATCGGCTTACTTTTGAAACCGCCGAACGTGGCGCTGTCGTTTTGAAATTGAAACGGTTGTGATCAGCTTGATTCTTCCAGCCAGCCAGTCAGCCAATAAGTGGTCTGCGCAGTCACCAAGGACGTTTTTCGACGGCCGATTCACATCAATTCCTCAAACTTTCCATATTCGGCGATGCCCACAGTGCCATACGGGTTCATATTTGATTGTATTTGATAGATTGTTGTAACGCTGCTGTCAGAGGATATTGAGAGAGTGACACTTCATTAAAATACTTAAAAAGTAATTTAGAAAATTCACCTGAAAGTTTTTTTTTATTATTCTAAATATTCTTGAGAAGATGTTCGAGAGAAAGTTAAAAGCTCTTGACTATATAGATTGGGATAAGGTAAACGGAAATGGTAAGCCGGCATCTGCTTTTCGAGTGATTTCTATGTATTTTTGATGTCATTAAGTAAATAAGACGATCATTCATTATTTGTATGATAATAGTAGAGTAATAATGACATTGGGTTTTTAGATACTCAACACTTTCGAAAACTGGTCACATGGTTGGAGGATCAGAAGATTAGACATTATAGAATAGAAGATAGAAAGGAATTGCGTGATATTAATTCAGACAATTGGCCAAAAACTTTTGCCAAGTACTGTAGTGATGTTGCCTGTCCAATTACAACATGTCCTTTAGATCAATTGGAATGGTTACTTGGCTTCGCTATCAGATTGGAGTTTGAAGATGACCGTCAGTATTTTTATATAAACATATCTGCATAATTGAAGAAATAATTTTAACTCTCTTTATTTATAGATAAGAAATATCAGCAAGCTACAGGCAGTAAGGCAAAGAGTAAACAAGAAGCAGTAGCGCCATGCGTAAAATCTTCTAACCCCTTGGACAATTTAGATTGTATGTATTGCTTAATCATCTTTGTTATTCCGATTGAGAAAAATTACTACATAAATTTCTATTCATTTCAGTTGAAAGCAATGAGTTTAAGAACGGCGTTAATGTCATTGCAAAAATTCTTCAGGTTCCTCAGCATCCCAATCACTTAATAACATTGGAGGCTTGTAGCAAAATTGTATGTAAGAGATTAAATGCTAGTGCATTGGAAAATCCAAATTCAGTTATAGTAAAAGGTAAAGCATTTCCAATTTTGGAGGCTGACCTCGGCTTTGATATGGGAGATAAAGTATTGAACACAGCTGCAAAAATTCTTCGATTGCTATACATACACGACCTTAGGGACCTACAAACGAGAATTAATGAAGCCATAGTTAGTGTACAAAATATAACTGCTAATCCTAAAACGGACACGAAGTTGGGTAAAGTTGGCATATAAATAATTCTTCAAAATCCATGATAATTTACATAGCAATCAAACGTAATTAGTTACATGTAAAATAGTTATTTGTACAAATTTTCTTAAAAAATTTAAATGGTACTCAATTCTGTGGTACTCATGCTGCTACCATAGTTTAAAATATCTTAAAAATAACTCAAAGTTTATCTTGTCGAAATCTGTGTCAAAACACATCACTATTATTAAAAGAACAATATAGTGTACATTATACTTGTAATAAATAATTGCTTCTAAAAGATTGATTAGACTTAAATTGTCAGTCGCAGGGCGAGGAACACAATTTATTCACCATAAACTTTTGACATTAAAGCTAATCAAATTAAGTCAAAGAGAATAAAGTATAAAACACTGAATTTTATTCTCTAAATTTTCAAATATTTTTTATCACCAACGTATGGATCTGTAGAGATTAAACACTGATTCCAGATGGTCTGAGGGGCTGCTGTAACATTTTTTAAGAAAACCTATTGATTTTTGATAATGTCCGAACTAACTATAATAATACCATAGGAGTACACACAGATATGCACTAACATAAGTTATACTACTAACTTGTAATCACAATTACTCTAATGATATATTATTTAAGGACTGAAAAATGAACATCACGTGTTGATAATAAATATTTATTAAATGGATAACAATGTGAGCAAATTATAAGTTAACGCTGTTTTTATAATGGAAAATGTTTCTAGGAATGTATGGCAGACAATTTTAGTACATGACAAATCTTTCTAAATTTACATTGCAGGGCATTTGTGATACCGAAAGGTTCATAAAAATTGAAATTTATTAAATGGGTAATAGTTTACTCGCTGACCATATTAAAAAATTAATATTACGATATTGTGAGAAACCCTCGTGGGGACAAGAAATGTAGATTATACTTTTAGAAATATCTTTGTGGAGAGAAAGAGTATGATATTTGCTTTGAAGAAATGTAACTGTAATGATGAATCATATCTAGAACCGTTTATTGATTGTTTAAGTTTAGGAAGTTAATCAGATATATCGTTTATTATCACAGAATTTGTTGATTTTTTTGTTTAAATTTCTTTACCATGGTTCACTTCATCAATGATCGGACAAGGACTCATTCAACTAAATTCGGATGGATTTTTTTTCTTTTTCCTATAAAGTATATGCCATTGGCATTTTGCAAACTATAATGGAGACATTTTGAATAATCACACAAAAATACAAACTGTGTAGCATTGAGTTTCTTAAGCTGTCAGCAGATACTTCAAACATTTCCATCCGGCATTATTTATTTAGATTCATCACTCGAAATTCATCGAGTAAGTGTTAATTTATCGTTAAATAATGGCGATTAACAATTTTATAGTCATCATTCTAGACGTTCTATAGTCTGGAAACTGGACTTTGCTGAGCGAACGCTTAAAAATTTGTAGTAATTGACGTTATAAGCAGATTCCATAATAGCACATTTTTATGTGTATTTTTAATATTATGACAAAATATATAGTATAATTTACGCTTATATGAAGCTGACTGCGTAGTAAATGTATCGATGTAAATATATATATATAATGTATGTTAAAAAATCTATACTCGGACTTACAATTAGGACTACCGAGAGATTGTTAAGATGAAATTATTTTATGGAGTAACAGCGTGATCCATTCCTTTTGTTCGTTAATTCTTCGTGCTATAAGCGCATGTAGAATCGATGACTCATAATTAGCAAGTATATTTGTCAGAATAAAAATGAACATTCAAAACGGCTTGTAAAACTCAATTTGTCTACTAAGACACTCTCCATTGAGTCTGCCCAGTGAACACTTAATGAAGCAATTTCAAACCACGAAATACTTGTGCTAAAAAGACAATTCTGAAAAGAATTTAAGCATCGGTGCTGTCGTCGACGACCTTCATGGGTTTTGTGTGCATTACCAATGGAATGTCACTGGCAAAAGTGCTTCATCATTGTACATTGAAAAATTAGGACAGTCTACATCTATCTCTGGTGCTTGAAGGCACCACTTGCAATCCCTGTCTTCTGGGCGGCTGCTCATCCTGCAAGGACGCTTGAAGTGCTCTTGCTAGGGCCTCATCTTCACTCAACGTTCCCTGTATATTTCGGATATTTTGAGAATCATTTGTACTACTCTGTGCCGTTGTTTTACTACTTGTTTGTCGATTCAAAGCTTCGAGTCTCCTCAATCTAGTGGCCTCTTCTCTCCCTATGCATGCGTGATCTGTTGGATGTCTATGTTTCAAACAAAAATTGTTTCCACAATCACTGCATTTTACTTGTACGATTTCCTTGATTTTACAGCCCTTTGTTGAACATTTATTGGTAAAGACTTTTTGACGACTCTTTCCAAAGTCTGCTTGACAATCATTATCCATATGTTGTCCAACAGCCAAATCTGGTGGATCTCCACGTTTCGATGGAATTGGCATATTGCACAATGGACATACTGGAACTTGTACATCCTTCTTATAAGCACTTGGGCAAGAGTGGGTAATGTAAGATATGTGATCAGTACAAAAAATTGATTTACAAGCATCACATCTCAGTGGGAGAAAATCAAGTCTATTGCAAGTTTGTTCCGAGCAGTGTTCTCCCAAGTTTGGAAATTCCATCGTACACCAAAGACCAATATTATGTCTGCAAAAGAAACAATGAAACTTATATTCTCAATTGCGTTTTGCATAAACTTTGTAATCATGCCAAACAGTATCTATATCGATATTCATGCTCCAAAATTCAAAAGAATGATGCAATCCTGTTAAATGTACGCTATAAAATATTCAAAACAAATCTAGAAATTATTAGATCAGCCCAAACTTTAGAAATATACTATTCTGTGCTAATACATTGAAAAAACAAAAACAAAACTTGTGATATTGCCCAAAATCACTCCAAAAATCCTGTTCTACTTATAATAGACGAATGAGTCAAGAAACACACTCACCAGGAACGATAGAATATCTTGAATACGAGGAAATTCTACTAGTTAAGTGATAATCCAATAAATATTTAGACACTTCTGAACGGACGTGTCACGAACACTCTCCCGCACAGACTAAAATTTGAATAAAAACACTCGGATACTTTTGCTAACGTAAACATCATCTACGTAGAGTAACTTGTACCGGAGCTTACTCGGCACAAAGTGATGTGAAATTTCAAACGAACATCCTTTTTATATAGACTACAGTTAAATTGTAGAACATTCTAAATTTGTTGCATCACGAAATTATCGACAGGAAAGTGAATAATCATGACGCTGCTTTTTGAGTGACTTGATCGCAACACCCTCGCACGGGATGACGAGGAAAACTTGATTTATAAAATATTTTTAAAATGTATATGTCAACACAATTCCTGTAATTGAAGCGTTACGGTTTTATGGAAAATGATTAAATTATTTTTCTCTATTAAATATAAAATCATTTTACTTGTGGGTATTGTACATTTCTTAAAAATATCTATTACAAAAATGGAGTGAAAACAGCGTAGGTAAAATTGTGCGCATATACAAAATAGTATATACCGTATATACTAACAGTTTTTGCATATGAAAGTTTTTATTTATCCAAATTGATCTTCAAATGGAGGTAAATTCAATATTCTTGCAGAGCCAAGAGCCATCAACCCTAAAAAGTCAAAATTACATATTAAAAATTCGATAAATTCCATAATGTCTGTTTCTAGGTTAAAGCAATTTTATAGATATTGAACAAAATCAGATTCCAGGGGGTGTATAGTGAACAATAGTAAATATTTATTTACCGCATGCGATGGAAAACATGACTGATTTTCCAATAGTTTTATTAAACTTTTTTCTGTGATGAGAAACGTAAATTCCAGCACCAATCAAGCCAGCACCGCTTATAACTCTACATGCTATGCAGTCTCGGTTTCTATTAGTTAAAATATTGTTCACTGTTCCTGGCATATTGTCAAAAACCAGGTCAAGAAATTTCGAAAATATTACGATATTTTGCACTGATTTAATTTTCTGCAGAAATACTCTAATATATTGCGGTACTAACAAACTTGTTCGTATCGTTCGCATCACGTTCGCATAGATGGCGACATACTAGGCACGTGGCCAATTCTGAACCGGCAGCTGATCAGGATTAAAATTGTTTAGATAAAAAAAATTATTATAAAGTACAATGAAAACGATGTAAAGACTTTGAACTAAACAAACACTTTATTTACAATCCGACAGATTGTTGAAAATAAAGATGTATACCAAAATAATAGTTTCCTTATACAATCAAGTTCATACATGTAGTTTCATCTAAAAAAAAGAAGCATACCTTACACCAAATTTTGTTTAGTAACTAAATAACGTTTGTCTACTAAAATAAATAATTTAATTGATTTACAAAATTATTTACTTAATTGTGTTTAATAAGCCTTTCGGATTGTGTACAATACAAAATATTGGGTGGCATAGTGAGAAAGATGGTCGAGAGTTCCTTTGTACAATATTCTTATAATCAATGTATGATAATCATGTCTTGTTTTTCAAAGATTCCTGTAAGTCTTTGTTGCTTCATTTTCTTGCGTTATTTGTTCATCCTTTCCACATCGAGCAGTGGAAAGGTCTCCTAATGACATCACAAGGTGTATCTAAGACATTGATGAATGTCCGAATACAGGAAGGTAGAAATATTCCGCGTTCTTCTATTCTATGAGTTTCTTTGCCTTGAAGAAACGTCTTAAGTAAAGCACCTGCCAAGTAGCCAAGCCTAGGAGGCAGCACATTGAGAATATACTGAAGTAAAGGACGCGGCTGTTTGTCATCTCTAAAATGCATAACATTAAACATAAATTGCATGTCGTTTTATATTGAGGCAAAATAGTAACAACGAATTTTACCATTTGTATCTCTCATTTCTTCTTCATTTTTGCGCATTCTTGCAAAGTCTTGTACAATTGTCTCAGATATATCTTCAAGACGTTTCAATTCCACTTCAATTGGTTTTAATTTGGCAGCTTCACCAATCTAAAATATACATATTATAGTATGATAATTCTGCTTTCTTTGTGGAAAAAAAAAAGATGTGAGTTACATAAGTAGGCAATTAATAGAATTATGGCACACTGATAGTTTAATTTATTATAGTGAAAATATTTTGTAACAGCAAACAAAGTTAAGTGAAAAGTGGAGGAAGGGACAAAATCAATGTTATGCTATTGACATAAAATAAGAATAGGCATTAAAAGAAGTCAAACGTTCATGCCAAAAGTACAACACTGAAAAGACTAAATATTTCTTTACCAGCTGTATGCCCAAATAAGCCACATATAAAAGAGAAAAGAAAGAATGTTCTATAAGAATATTTGTACTTTACACTGGATTAAATATAATTTATAATTATACTTACACCCTCATAATTCTTGGCTTCGATACCTTTCTTAATAATTAGAGAAACCTCCTGCTTTATACCACGCTGATCTGGAATCCGTTAATATAATAACATAAGTTAAGACATTGCCAATATAAATAGCAAGAATAAAAACACCATTTGTAAAAACATACGGCTCGGAACATGTGAGATGAAGCAAATTTCAAACTTATCGAATGTATCAGTAACGAAAGAGAATTTTTTCTCTTTCACTCCATGCAACACATCCTCCCTTTGAAACAGAATGTGCTTCTTGGAGTCTTTGACCTAAAAAACGTAGAAGACAAAAATCAAATTATAACCAATGTTCATATAGAAATTATACCAATGCAATGGAAAAACTTCTTTAAATTTATTACTCTATCAAATATATTTTTTTTCAATAAACATTGATTCAGAAAGTCATCGAAAATAGCACAACAGCCATATTGCAGGTTAGCATACATAACCTACTGAATTTCGGGGAAACTTAAAATAATGCATAATTACCACAGTGTCGACTTTTTGACCTGGTGCTTCGGAGACTTCATAATCTCCTGTGACCAAGACATTTGCTTGCACTTCTTCCTTTAGGCATTTCTGAGAGTTTGGCTCCAAATAAAACATGATACCATTGACACGGGCGGCCAGAAGCACAGCCAAAAAGACCGCGACACTTGTGCTCTTCGTCGTTTTCATTGTGTTGTGAGTATCTTACGCGTTTTGACAGGAACACCTGACAGTTCTTTCAAGATTACGGAATAAAAATCAACAGACGTTCCTCAACATTGCGATGAGTTGGCAGCCATTCGGAACATTGGCTCGTTTGACGTGTACGTCACCTCCGGACTTGAATGTCACCCGGAAGCACCCGGAAGGTACAGGAAAGAGCCAATCACCAAGCAATTTTGCTTACGCATTCATTCTCTTGTTAAACACCAAATCATAATTTTCCACGTGCAACTCTTTTCTGTCTTTATCTGAAGAAAAGGGAACAAAATACTCTTCGTTATGAATAGTTTAATTGATGGCCACATAGATATATAAATTTAGTGATATAGTAAATGTATAGCCAATCCCCTTTATCGTGTATCACAAAATATACAATACATATAAAAATAATATCAAGTTTTTCGAGATATTTTTTATTCTCATCAATGCATCATTAATGTTATAATTACACGTAGTATAGTATTTTCTATTTATTTGTTTAAATATTATATGTTCTTGATCTATTGAGTTAATTTATTATACATTATTTAAATTACCCACGCCCTCTGTGCAGTAGTTGCATGTACCGTTTGAAATTTCAAATTCAAATATTACATGGTAGAATTAGAAATTTTATACAATTCTATTTGCGAAGGTACGAGAATAAGATGTATTAGGTGCTAATACCTTTTTCCTTTGAATTTTCTGTAAAATTGCATGGCTCAAGTTGTTATTGCTACAAAGAATTGAGTTTATAATTCAATTCTTAACCTCTTTGATTTGTGGCGTCTGCTACAGAGACCTAACTTTGATAAATAAATTTAAGATTATTAAAGTACCTCAGAATGTTATTCGATATTAATACATAAATGCAAATCGTATATTATAAAAAAGTACAATTATAAAAATTAACAGCTTCGGAAAAGCACTGAAGCACAAGTAAATTTGTAGTATCATTCGTACACTCAGGGAAGGACAACATAGGTATAATAAAAAAGTAACGTATTCTGTGATTCTTGTGGAAAGCAGCCTCGAGCACAAATAATTCAGTGATATAAAATATTCATAAAGAAATCTATGAAAAATGTCTGAAATCAAGGGTGTGCTATTTTATTTTACGAAAATTTGAAATTGCTTAGTATTAAATCAAATATATGAGATTAGTCTAAACCGGTGCATGTGCTAAAGATAAAAATACTTTTTCTTTTCAGAAATGATGTCAGTCGTGTCTTTGGACGATATTTTGACAGAACAGTCCCTTAAGCTTGAACAGCTTACAATGGCAACATTATTTTTAAAAGGTGTGTATGACAATCCATCGAATTTGATTTATTTTCAATAAGATTTAAAAATCATTATTAATTATTCTACAGATAAAAAGGACATTATGCACCAATTAATTGAAGTACATCGAGAGGTATTTGGAATGAAAAAGAGTTTAGATACAATGCAGAAGGATTTAGAGAAGATGAAACAGCAAAATGTACATTGTCGTGTGAGTATTTCTGCTTACTATCTTTGATGTTTGACTATATTGCCTTTTTAATATGGAACCTTGCTGTCTATAATAACAATATATAATGCAGGAACTTTCATCGATGATAGAAATTCTTATTCAAAGACTTACGCATATGGC
>JARQSV010000057.1:1962809-2001335 GCA_030142285.1 Calameuta idolon
TGTCTATAATAACAATATATAATGCAGGAACTTTCATCGATGATAGAAATTCTTATTCAAAGACTTACGCATATGGCAGAAAATGTTCCGGAACAACTAATTCCAGCATTTCAAAATATCGAACAGTCAAATGCTAATTCGTTGCAGCTGTGTAATGAAGATGGCAATGTGCCGAATGTGATAAAGAAATTTAGCAGTTCCATAAATGTCACAGAAGACCAATATGATGAAAATAATGAAAATAGAGTACTGAACTGTAAAAAGATACTATTTGATGAGCCTGAAGTTTATTGTAGCATCAAGCAACTTACCCAGCAGGAATTTGATAAAATACCAAGATACATTATCGGACGGCAGTCTTTGGAAGCTGTTAATAGCTTAATAATGACTATCAATCAAATATTAAAAGCCAAGTACACCCTGCTTTCTTTGGGAAAAAATAAGGCACGAAAGAAGGGTGTACTAGATCTTTATTTACACTACAGAAAACAGGAGACCGTTGAACAAGGTATAGCAGGGTAAATGTAAAGGTGCTGTTCATATAATACTATCAACTAATTTTTATTTGGTTCTATTGAAGGTAAAATATATTTCTTCACAACTGAGGATTATGAGAGGCAGACAAAATCGAAACTGGATAGGATGAAACTGAACCTTCTAACCGCATTACGTCACTGCAAACGGTTGCGAGAATTGCGAGTTGCGAAAACTTTGCAATACATTGTAGTTCAGTAATGCATCACAATGCAGTTTCTAATAAGGAAGAACGATAATAATAATGTGTCAGTAAAAATGAGAATATGCATTTTTCAAAACTTGTACAGGGCGAACGGTCCCTGTGGATATGGAAATAAAACTTATCAGTCGCGTCGCAATTATCCTATCGTTAGTCATAGTATAATGTATTTTCTATTCCTTTTATTAATAAAACTAAATTTTTCATAAATCATTTTCAAATTTCTTTTTGACCCTTGAAAGGCCTGAAGCTCGTCGATTATCTTTATCTTCGTGTTCTTTCCTCGGAGGAAACCGAAACAAAACAAACACGACACAATTGTTCCCTGTTGCCTAGCCAACTTGTTTAGAGGATCCAACATTCAAGAAGAAGCTGGATCTTGGGAGCAGCAGAAATTCTGTCTTAAGATTATTGAGTTTGCCATGAAAGTATATTTGAAGATTTGACTTCTTTCCAAGGATAAGGTAATCTGCTCCAACGTTTAATTGACACACTCAACAAATACGTTTAGTGAACGATCAAAGACTCAATGAGATGATTGAATAATGAAAAAAAAAACAATGTCACGACACAATACGAAATAATGTCTTTGAGTAATATAATAAATTTTCTTAAAATTTATCTCGAATAATGAATTAATAAAGAGTTCTTTCAGTGTTAAATTAAATATCGTAATAATACCAATAATTCTACCGATAGCCAAAATGCTGAAGGCGGAGTCCATAAGCACGATAAGTGACAGAGATGAAAACTTGGAAGACGACATAGATGATCTCGACGGATCCATAATATGGTCGCAGGACGATCCTCTGTCCTGCAATGAAATTTTAGATCCCGAAACGAATATTGGTCCCGGTGGAGATGCACTAGGAAGTCCAATAACATTGTGCCGGTTATGCGCCGGTCAAACTGTCAACCCAGTATACATTTATTCGGAAATCGGAGAGTCACTGAAGCTTGCTCAAAAGATAAACACCTGCTTGAGCATCAAGGTATCAATAAAGTCTGATCTATTGAACATCAATAAATAATATTATTGTAGTATATCGTAATCCATTAACAGGTGAGAATGACCGACCCTTTACCGAAGCAGCTCTGCGTCACTTGCGTGGAAAAGATCAACTGGTGCAACGAATTCGACAACGAATGCATAAAGGCTGAAGAAACGTTAACGACGATGCTTCGCGAAAAGAGATCTTTCGAAGTATCGGAAGTAATAAACAAGGATCAAAATTGTCACGACAAGTCGTGTCCTTTGTGTCTCGAAGGTCACATGACGACGACTCAGTTAAACACAAACGATCCAACATTCGAAGAATTATACGATAGCGACATTGTGCTGGACAGCAGTGACGAGGAGAAGATGTTTAACGAATTGAAAATGGATAAGGAAGTCGGGAGCAATGCGATAATGCTTCAATGTCTTGGAAGCAGTCAGCAGTACCTGAAGTGCGGTGCCTGTATGAATCTCTATCACACCAAAGAGACCCTGGACAATCACAAGTGTAAGCCAAACGTTCAGAATACGTCTAAGCCGTATAAGTGCCTCATGTGTAATGCCACCTTTACTTTCGAAGAGCGATTGAATTTTCACATGCAGTTTCACGAGGGCGCCAAAGCCCTGTACTGCGAAGACTGCAAAATTACCTTTGGTAAAGAGCTGAAGTTGTTTTACCACTATAAAAGGTATCACTGCGAGGCCATGACTGTGTCCTGTCTGCAGTGTGGAAAACTTTTTGAAAATCAGGAACAACTGAGGATCCACGTTTGCGTCGATGGGAAAACGAGGCCTCACGTTTGCGAGGTCTGCAACAAGGGCTTCTCCGACGGTTACACCTTGAAGCGACATATAGTGACTCATCTGCCTGAAAAGCCCTACAAGTGTTCTCAGTGCTCGAAGAGTTTCACCCAAAAATCAAGACTGAACAAGCACGTTGCCGGTCACGGGATCGTTATCGAGAACACTCAAACCGCATGGAAGTGCGTTCAGTGTGGTGAGACCTTTAATAGCTGTGACGACGCGGACAGTCACTACAGGATTCACGAGGACAAGATAACCTTGATAGAAGAATTGTCCACGTCGAAGATGTACCACTGCGAGTTCTGCAACAGCCACTTTGTGGATCCTGACAATTTGAAGACACATCAGAACCAGCACGTTGTCGAGAGACCCTACAGTTGCAATCTCTGTAATACAATTTATAAATCCTTCGCCGAGGCGGTTCTGCACTGGAAGGAACATCCCAGAACCTTCAAGGTGGTCACGGTATTTCTATGCGATCTCTGCAGCAAGGACATGAAGGAATTGTCCCTACTGTACAAGCACAAGCAGAAGAGACATCATTACGTGCCGAGAAAATCAGATTCCGGCAATATGATTTTCATTTGCGAGCTTTGCGGCAGCACGTTTGAAAAGAGCGAGGAGATTCAGGAACATGGTAGAGATCAGTGCTCAAAGTTTCCTTGTGACATATGCGGCAGCTTGTTGCCAACTGCGAACTCCCTAAACGCCCATAAAAGAAGACACAGTGGTCTGCGTCCTTACGTTTGTAATATTTGTGGAAAAAGTTACACACAGTCCAGTCATATGTGGACTCACAAGAGGTTTCACATGGGCGTCAAACCGTACGCCTGTCAGTACTGCGACCAGAGATTCACGATTAAGCCCGACCTGGCTGATCACACCAGAAAGAAGCACACCAGAGAAAGACCCTTTAAGTGCGATGTCTGTAACAAAGCGTTTCTAACGGGTTCGGTCTTTTATCAGCACCGACTGATTCATCGGGGAGATAGACGATACAAGTGTCACTATTGCGAAAAAGCATTCACCAGGACTGAAGCTCTGAACAATCACATCAAGATACACACTGGCGAGAAACCCCACGCTTGTGACGTTTGCGGAAGATGCTTTAGGCAAAAGGGCGACATGAGGAAGCACAGACGTACCCAACATGCTGCCAAGGAAGAACTTTCTTGATTTAAGCTTCCTTGTGTGATGAGTCGTTGCAGGCAACTTCGAAGTAACTTTGTCCGCTTCGCTGTTATAACTGTTTGAAATAGATTTATGGCTACATAATAAATGTTTAAATATCACTGCTCGTCTGGCTATTCTTTCTATGAAAGCTGGAAAATCATTTATTTGAGCAGACCTGTTAGCGACGATAACAAATCTATATTTTATGTGTTATCAGTGTCACAATTAACAGGGCTGTTTATGTACTCTACGACTTATTGATATATCACACTAGGCTTTCAACTAACATGACGTGAGATTAACAAATTTTTTCTTTGCGAATACGATATAAGTATTGGTGTTTTAACTTATTGCTGGGTATCGGGATAGTGAGTGGAAAAATTATTTTTCAAGTTCTCCCTGAAGCACCACTTTAAAGCAGTGGTCGTGTACAATCGTTTAGAACTTTGTACAAAGTTTAAACGTATCTTAATAGGTATTGTTATCAATTGTTGATCTAACTCTTGAGTTTAAAGGGACACGTAGGATGTTAATGACAGGTGCGCGATGACAGTTGCGCAGTGAATGCTGCAGGGAACAGGTGATATTCCAAATGTCTCATGACTTCCATCAGATATTTCGACGTGTAATTATCGCCCTGGTGGCTACCGATAATACGCGTTGAATAGGTGATCTGTTTTACGTTGATAACAGCCTGTACGCCGTGGGACTCGAGAGAATGGCGGGTTCGAAATAAATTTGCTAAAGAGCACTCAAGTAGGACCTCGGAACAGGTAGGACTTGTACGGTATACATATACATCGACGTACATCTATCAAGGAATTTTACACTGGCTCTTATTTACGTAACTTTTTGTACAAGGTGACTCGTTTGTTTGGTTAACGTTGCGTCGATCGCCCCTGAATTATGACGTTGGCAAAAACCTTTCTTTTTATTTTAGTCGACGCTCGAACGAAAGTTAACCTACACTCTTTTGACGTATAGAACTTGTGCTTAGGAATTCAATGGACAAGCTTCTCCCTCTCTTTCGTGAATAGTTTAAGAACAAGTAGTAGCAGTATGTTAACAGTCGTTAGTCGTGAAAACTTGACATGAATCTTTCCGCAAAGTGAATTTCATGTGGTAGGCATTTTTTAGTGGCTCAATGACAATGTTGTTTGTTAAAATTGTGAAATGATGCTCAATCAGCTTCTTTGATTTTATAGTGATAGATTATTTTTGGTGTAATTTCTTGTTTTAGTGTGTGAGAGATGAAGCATATTGTATTTCAGAGTATATGCATAGCTGGAGGATGTATTTGTAATTCAACCTTGGACATAATTCCATACCTTAGGCTTCTTATTAATTCTGTTTAGAACCTTGGGTAACTATGGCCTTCCCACCATTGGTTAGTTCCACACCGCCACCCTTGGATAATTTTGGGGAATCGGATGAAGATGAGTTTGGAGACTTTACGACTGGTGGAATTGATGGTACACAGCTTGGATTCTGTTTTTAGTATAATAGAAAGCTCTAGTGTTATTTGTATATAGTATATTCTTGTAGCTTTGTACCGTGCACAAGATATTTTACCATATCCAACTAAAACATTGTATATTTTTTTATTAGCCACAAGTACAATGCAATGCAAAATTACACTGCTGTACGTTAATAACTTATCGTTATTGATAAATAAATTAGAACTACCTTTTCAGGATTATCAATAGCTTCGGATTCACCACAGAAATTACTGACTCCTATACAAACTCCAACGCCATTGCATGCAGCCTCGCCTAAAGTGAATGGAGTGACGGAACATTCATCAGCTACAGAGACATTAACAAAATCCGAATTCATCCTAAAAAGTTCCTTTGAAGAGGACATACTGATTGTTGAGAAGACAGAAGACACAGTGAGCTGCATAAAGTTAAATAATAGGACAGATATTGGTAGTGTAAATAACAATAATCAGAAAGATGCCGATTTCGTTAAGAATAGTGAGCTAGAAGTGTTGGAGAACGATGGTCTAACGAATGTCAAAAGCAATAGCAATAGTTCCAATCATATTTCCATTCAGGATAATTTAGATAAATCAGGTTTTGTTAATACCGATGTAGTTAGTAGTAACAATAGTAGCTTGGCAGATAGCACTAAGACTGGCAGCGAGCAAGAGGACTCCTTGCACAACTTGGAGGTCAATGAGGATCCCGAACCACTCAGTCTGGTTTTGGATGATCCTAGCAGCATTCCCGATACTCAAGAAAACCTTGATGATGACTTCTATGATTATGAAAATTTCAAGGACACCATAAAATGTGACAGCCCTCCCTGCAATCCTATGTATGACTCTAAAGATTCAGATCGTAACGAGGATTCATCCTCGACTTTGAAAAAGAATACCAAGGACGTAGAGGAGCAGAAAAAGTTTCCAATCCCGCAGGAAGAATACATGTTTGATGGTTCTAACACTGTAGTGGATTCCAATGAATTTCTGCCAGTCTCGAAGGAGATCAATTCCAGTAAGACAGATGAAATCAATGTGGAAAAGTTCGAGGCAGACTTTGCAGATTTCGTTATCGCCGACGACGAAGACGAGGATACCACCAATGAAAATAATTTTGCAAGATCGCAAATAGAATTTAACATCGATTCTAAAGGAATAAATAGAGACGTTAGTGAATTGGACGATAGTCAAGATAAATTATCAAAAGACGTTCTAGACGACGATAGTAAATTATTTCAGAACTCTGATGCGACAGTACAAGATAAATTAAAGTATCAGTGTAAATCTGTAAATACCGTTGGCACTTGCGCCATTAGTGACTCGATCACTGATGTACTTGCGAGTGATTTCGATGACCTCGATGACCCCGATCAGATTAAGAAACCCACGGCTACAGGAGTTGAGGACGGTACTTCATATGCACAATCAAAAGACATAAATTTCGAAAACTTAAATACTGCCAATCCCATTAGGGTACATCAAGACGTAGAAGATGAATTTGCAGATTTCGCGATAGCCCAACCTGATCTGCATTTAGAGATCAATTCAAATACGTGCGACGACAATGATACGAGGACCGTAGTCCAGGACGTCGTTATTGCAGCGGCCGTTGATGGTTTATCAGAATTTGGAGGAGATCACGAGTTTCATGAAAAAGTAGACCAGCAGAATAAACACATAATACCTGAAAATGATTCCTGTGAAGCAAAATTTCAGGAACCCGACTCGCCAAAGCTTCCTGAGGAATTCATTGTCAATACCATTCTCAGCGACTTACAAACTTCGCTGCCTCCGCTCGATGATGAATCGCCTAAGAATATCATAGACGATTTCACTGATTTTGCTTGTCACGACGTAGCAATGAGTAATTTCTCGATTACCGACGAAGCCAGCAGCTTGGAAACTGCTTCGACGGTTCCGAAGGATATGCCAATGGAAATAGCAGAAATCACAACCTCTGAAGATTTTCGAAATTCTCAAACGCAGCCAGCGAACGTGAATGAGGATTATCTTGACAATCTGAAGACGACAACGGTACAACAGGATGATGACTTTGGTGACTTTGCAGACTTCTCCGACACACCTGCAGGTCCAGCGACGGAATGGAAGCCAAATATAGAGGAGCCCAAGATCCTCTTCACCGAGTACAAAAGTGACGATGACAATGATGATGATTTTGGTGATTTTGGTGATTTCAAATCTTCCGCCGCCATCGCCAGCGTTGCCACCGTAGTAGAGAAACCTCAGATTAGTTTCAGAGAATCTATATGTCGGATAGAAAATAAGAACGTGAGTTTAGTAACTTTATTATTATATCTACTGTAGATCTTCAAG
The DNA here is from genome assembly GCA_030142285.1 of Calameuta idolon. Classification (NCBI taxonomy): domain Eukaryota; kingdom Metazoa; phylum Arthropoda; class Insecta; order Hymenoptera; family Cephidae; genus Calameuta; species Calameuta idolon. Next base: position 1,970,337 of record JARQSV010000057.1, read on the forward strand.
TTTGTAACTTATCGCTTCCTAGATTCTTTGCATTTCCAAATCTTCAAAATCTTTAAACACATGTCTTTTCATTATGATACATATGAAAATCTAAGTGCGAGCATGTTTCCTGTATTGTATACTAAAACAAAAATACTTTCAGGCTGCCAACAAAATAGAAGACATAATAACAAACATGTTCTCCATGGTCCCTGATGCTCAGGAGGTTAATCTGCAACCTTTAATAGCGAAGACTGATGCAGTCTGGCAAGGACTGAAGAGCGTCGAGGAAACTAACGCCCTTTCCTACCAGTGGACCAATAGCGCAAGTAACAATGTCCTACTGGGGGCTCTGGGTATAGACTCACGCAATATTGTAAGTCAATAAAATATAACTGAAAGCTCTAAGATGATTTAACAAAGTTCATAAGGTTATTGATTGTATTATTATCTCTTGTAGCTATTCGGACCAAGATGGAATCCAAACATTCCAAGGTTTGCTGCAAACCTGGGCTTCACGCCTTTAGAACCTATGAAGGCATCAACGGAAGCGCAACAAGCATCCACATCAAACTCTAGCAAGACACAAAGTTCGTTAAGCTCAGAAGTATGTTGATTTAATTAGTCATTAATTGAACATAATAACTGATAAGGTTTTATTATATAAATTAAACCGCGTATATTTGTTTCAGGAAGTGCCTGCCGCTCAATTTGATTGGAACAGTTCGGGCCTTGTAAATCCTTTGGATTCCAGTGAGTAATTAGCATTAATTGGTTCTAATGTGATTCATTAGGTAGAATTGACACGTGCTAATGTATATTTGTCTGTTATTGATTTTGTCCCTGTCCTTCCTAAAATTCACCGCTTATCTTTTGCTTGATACATTTCGTTTGTCCCCTCCACTTCCCACCCTTACCTTGTTCTCGGCCCCATTGTTCCTATTCTATTTTTTTTTCCATACCAATAAACAAAGGTGGTGGATTATCGGTTCTTCTGCCATTGGATTTACTGTGTCCCTTCGATCCTCTCCTGACACCTCATTGCTCAGCACATTCCGAATCTTACCACCACCATGCTGCTTGTACAAGGAGCTCCATATATTACTGTAAGTCTGCAAGCCAGAAATTCCCATGTAGCACGCACCAAATTTTAACGTCCACGCATCGATTGTACAGCAATTTTGCAAATGGTCGTGGTACTGAATATTTACAAGTACATATTGCAATGGTGACGTCCTTGATCAATTGTATTTTTAAACTTTGACAGATCCTTCGGACTCCCTCAGCACCCATGAGCATGGTCATCCTCATTCGACGAAGAGTTATCGCTCAACGGAACTGTTTAACAGTTCAGCAATATCACAGAAGCATTCTCAACAGTCTAAGATCATAGAGCCCTTGCCAGGACCGAGCACGGGAGAGTGGAAAAAGAAATCCGAATCCGAAACTGGATTGAAGTCAAAGAGCAGCGGGCAGAAGTCATTGAAAAGTGTTAGCCATGCAAACAATAAGCCGTTTTTGATAAGCAATATTAGCAGCAGAGGAGAAACTACGAGGACAGAGACGGCCAAGCTTGATGCGGCGAAGCACGAGGTACAGCAACAGCGGAAGTCCTCCTTGAACAAGAGGGAACATCTGCAGAGCCCGGAACACTTGGTGTTGGATAGATACGGCAGGCCGATGACCGTCAGGGCGGAGACCATGAGGGTGCTCAAACAATTACCCGATCTTTCCTTTCTCAGTGCCAGAACGTTACTGTACAATCCCGAACAGAAGCAAATCGTACAGGATCTCGGGGCGATGATAAATCGGAAGATGCCTGGCTGAGTAACGTCGGTCTGAGCGCGAGTTTGAAAGGTCAAAGCAATCGATACAGATAACTGGTATGTACTTTTTAAAGCGGAGCGATACTTATAACAATCTAATAGCATCAGAAAGCCAAATCCTGATACCTTTCAAACCTGTGTTCAGACCAATCTCTGAATCCGTCTTGGCTCTTCCAATTCGATAGGCGAACGAGCGAGCAACCTATTTTATCTACTATCAGTAAACTGGCACTCTAGGAGTTATTTAAGGTTAATATGCTTCGTTGCACCGAGCGACTCATCCTGACATTCCCGAGGGTATGGAGACACTACCGTTTTATGCATGCGATTCCATCGACGAGAGAAAGAGTGAGAGTGCGTGTGTAAGTGTGCAAATGTAAGATTAAGAGAGAGAGAGAGAAAGTGATAAAGTAATCTTGAACGATGCAAGAGATTATTCTTAATTGTCTCACAGCATTGGATACTATACATCCAATGTTTCCTACGTGCGTTCATTCTGTACACGAAGCGTTCATGGAAACGCGACGACTTCATTCGTTGACTTAATATTGCTAGTATTATTTTTGCGTGAAACGCGGTAGAACTTTTAATCATTTTAACTAGACATTATAAGTACTCGAATTCGGCCATTTTCTAGTCGTAAATTTCTACTGATAATACGTTTCCACGTACTTCGACAGAGTCCTCATTCTTAGTCTTTTTTTCTTCTTTCATTTTCTTTACCTTTTTTAAGTTTTCCTCACGGCGACGTCGTTTTGCTGTAACGGAGATACACTTAATGTACCACGAGGAGAAAGGGAATGGAACTCTTTGCCTAGGGAATCTTTTTAAGTGACGCAGACATCACGTTTTTATCTTATTTTTTCTTTTTTTTTTGTTCTCGCTAAAGCTCGTGTGCATTTCCGACTAAGCGGCGTCGATCAACATCGATTGGCTTCGATCCGCTTTAAGGTTTAAATATAGCCCGTCTCAAAGACGGATATTCAGTCCAATTTATGACTTAATGACAATTGAAATATCCCAGTCGAACGAGAGCCGACAATTAACTGAACTAAACCGATTAATAATCATAAGTCAATTAACATTTAGATTGACTAGATGACTTTATAGTTGATCTTTACATGGGAATACGCTGATTCACTTGGGGGTTTTATCGTGCCACTTGAATTTCACACGCGAATCAAGATGCATATGTACTTAAGAATTTCATAATAACGACTTGCGATGATCATTAATTTTTAAGACTTATTAATTGCTATCGTTAAGTTCGTTATTTATTAATAACAATATTGTAATATATTTTATGTAAGATAATGTGGATATTAATACATAGATCATGTTCGACAAGGTAGTTCTCTCGTTTAAATCAGTCGACGGATGTAATATCATTTTTTTTAATTATCCATCCATATGTGGGGATCACATTCATAACGAATGACGTCGGTCTACCTGTTTTTCGTTAGCAACATTAGACATTACTGGGGGAAACAGAATGTACTCCAGGCGCGCCACTACATTCATTTGTATACTATGCGCGCTAAACAAAATGGCGCTTGCGCTGGATACTGGCTTTGTGCGTGTATCGCGATACGACGCAAAATCCTTATTTTATTAAAATTCTACGGTGTTTTTGAGATATTTTACGATTTTCGCAGGACTCTGGTTCCTTTGATAACGCAGGTACGTTCATATCGATTGTGGTCTATTCACGATGTTAATGAAATAGGTAATTGTTGTCTACGGGAGACTTGCACTAACGTGTCGTAATTGTATTAATTGACACATATTGTACAGTTATTTCATTTAAAAAATTTGAATTCTGTTCTACATACTTAGCATATATTTCATTATATTAAAAGGATGTAAATTATACTTCCTATTGTCAATTTTAATCTAATCCACGTGTGGTCTGTCATTTTGCTCGTAGGCCGTGTGTACTAACAGCGGGAGACATGAAATCCGTGAAGACGTCTAACACATCATCAACAAGAAAAAAGAAGAGTTCAGTCGCGTCCAGCGGGAAAACAGTATTGGAGACGGAAAAGAAGTTTTTCAAGATGCGTGGAAGAAAACAAGTGAATGACGATAAAAAACCAGCAGTTAAGAATGCTGCAAAGACTGCAAGTAAAGTTACAAGTAGACAGAAGAATATTAAGGCTACAAAGAGGAAGCTTAACACATCGGATAAACCATTGACCTTACGACAAATGTCTCTGAGAGAATCCTTTGCGGCACAGACTGTGGCAAAACGTTTGCGACCCAGGAAAAATACTAAAAATTATTTGGAAGAATCGTCGCTGATCGAAAAATATTTATCACCACAAAGAAGAAACAGTATTGTGGTTGTGGAAAAAATTGAGCCACCAGTGGCTCGAAAAGCACCTGTATATAAGTCTATGCGGGTAACAGATGAGCATGTGAAAAATGGTGATGAGATATATGATTTCAAATTTGATATTAATGACTCTACTGAAAGAAGAAATATTAAGAAAAAGAAACGCGTTATTAGGAAACCAGCTGTTAAACGAGCTAAGAAAACTGTAGCAGCAAATGCTGTTGGAAAATCTTCAAAAGTTACAACGAATGTAAACTCTGAACAACAAATTGCAAGTGTTCCCGAAGTGATGAGCAATGCGAATGCTAATGAATTGGACAAAGACATCAATAGCCCTCTAGAAAATAATGTTGAAAATGTGAAACCTACAGATATACTTGAAAGTGAACAAGAATCTGTGGCTGTGCATAATGCTAAACCACAAGAAGTAAAAGTGCCACTGAAAACAACTCTGACAGATAATGCCAGTAATGTGATAGAAAAGCCAAAAGTATTATCTGTTAAAAAATTAGAAGGCAACAATAAAATTCTGGTACGTAGTGTACAGGAGAATCCAAAAGCAACTGATACAGAACAATTTAAACCGTTCCGGCCAACAAATGCATTCAGATCAATATACCCAATGCGAAAAGAAATGGTTAATCACTCTCTTCTAAATAAATCCTTATCTCCCATTAACAAGTCTTTAATAGATTTTGATCCTTCGAGTCCATGGAGGCCACCGACATTAAATACATTCTCTCAAGTTAAACAAATATTCCAAAGCACACCGCAGCTAAAAAAGCAATCAGGTGTATTTACTCAGCGAGCAGTAAATCCCATAAAAAAAACAACAACCCAGGGAACAAAGATAAGTGAGATTGCGAAGAACAATGATGAGAATATAAATTTGAAGACAGAGAAATCGGCATTGTCAAAGCAAAATCCCCTAAAAGAAAATTCTCCCTCAAAATCACCCAGAGTCTTCGGCACAGACATAACAAGTAAAATCACAATGGCACAACCAACAGCAAATGTACTTGGCGTCTCGAATAAAAATTCAAACGCACAGTCAAGAAGTAACGTTCCTCTCGATTCAAATAGAAATTCAGAAGTCCAATCACCAGCCGCAAGAGTATCAAACTCCTTCAGTCCTAGACTATCGAGTGTAAACAATATACCTGACTTCGACGATTACACGGAGGACAAAGAAAATACTGTCCCCAATTTTCAAAGTCCGAAAAAATCTCCAAAGAAAATATCTAAACAACTTAATTTTGCAAGTCCAAAGCGTTCGTTGCAGCAGACTCAGGAAATCAAAGCAACCCCAGGGCCTTCCGGTTTGCAGAAAGAAATCCTCGAACCACAACCAGGACCGTCTGGTCTTCAAAGACGACGTCTATTTGACGAACCGAAGAAATTACAGCAATCAAAATTAAATAACTTTTTGAATTTGGACGCGATGCCAGAAAGTACAAGGATCAGTACTACGCACGGCATCTTTGACGACAATCAATCGACACCAATCAACGGAAAGCCAAAGAAGGCTCATAAAGAACCTGACATCAAAAACGCCTTTGGATTCGAGGATTCAGATTCAGACCTGGAGACTTCGTCGATAGCTAATAAAGAAAACGACCTGCCTCCCACGAAACAACCTGTATCGAATGAATCGATACGCAAGGTGGATGATCTGCAGAGACACAAAATAAAGTCAATTGCGAAACCAGCAAGAATCTCTCTAGGAGAAGTGAAGAAAGAACTTCATCGAAATGTTCTGAAGGAAAAACAAAATGTAATGGATGCTCAGAAGGGAGATGGTAAAATAACGAATTACTTGAAAAAGTCTGAGCTCCAAGATAGAGAAACAGTGAAAAATAAACAAACATTCGACGTCATTAGTTTCTCTGATACTTTTGACATGATGTCGGAGAATGAATATCAGACCGATAAAGAACAGACGACCGACCCGCCGTTATTTGCTGACCTGGAGCCAAGTCACTTTGTAGAAGTAATTACTCAAGCATTGATAAACTTAATAAAATAAATATTACCTTAAGTATCCTAAGTGCGATTAACTACTGATTGGTTTTCTTTGCTTTCAGCCGCCCAGATATTCCTACAAGCGAAAACGTGCAGCCAAGTACAATTTTTCGGATGACGAGGAGACGGAGAATCTGGATGAGAGCTTCGAGAAGAAGCAGGTAAAGAAAAAGAGGGTGCAAAAAATGAACAAAAAGGAAGAGGAGAGATTACAGGAGTGGGTGAAGAACGTAAACGAAACCTTCGAAGAAATCGATCACTACGATTTAGTCGTCGAGTAAATCACCGCATGATATATCAATCTGAACAAGAACGCATAATTCCCAATGACATTCGAGAGATCGATACTTTGCTACTTAACGTAATTATCATCTAATTCTTAATTTTCGGTTAAATGGGAATTCGTTAATTTACAAAAGAAACCAGAACGTAGATCTCGGCCATGCTAACTGCTCAATGAAAAACACGAGAAGATAAAAATATTCTTTTTCCAGTGATCTTTATCGGTTTACGTCATATTTTAATCCTAGCTGGGTAATGCTTCAAAATAGACTATTACCGGCAAGTGATAATGAGTGTGTATAGTATTTTTAAGAAATTTATATACTTTTATAATGTACATTTTACTACAACGATACTACACTATACTATTACGCCATGATTCTCCTGGACGATTTATTTTCATCGAACTTTATCCCCGCTTTATGAAACTGTCTAGCTTTTTACACAAGTTTAATTATTTATGTAGATTAAGAGTTTGCGAGGATCTTTATTATTTATTACGATTAGATAGATTTATTATTATCATTATTAATATCAAAGTATTAACATTAAGAGGACTTATATGGAATTCGATACTAATTAATTGACTTAGGACTACATGAGATACACTAATTTCACATGTATTTTACGAAAAAAAAAAAAAAAAAAAAAAATACAAAATCAACAAAGAAAATTTTTTGTTATCATAAAGAACATAGTCTATGCGTTTACTTAGATTTTACTTTTAATGTCCGACCACCACTCCAAGATCGACATATTAGTTATGTAACCAGAGATAACGTCACAACAAGAAAGCTACAGTGATTCAAAATTAACAATGCAATAAATGTATGAAATAAGATCGAGCAGTCTTTCTGTTAAGAAGTATTTTGACTTTTGCCTTCTCTAATGTATATTCATCTGATATCCCTCGCTAAAAAAATCGCGTCCGCTCTAGATACAAATTCTGACTCAGAAAATTCCTGTCACGAGTAATTTTTTGTCATTTACGCAACAACCGTTTGCGGTCGGACATCCGTCGATTTGCATTTTTTCTTTCTTATATCCATTTGACTCAACAATGAGGTCTGATGGTTCGAGTCTAGACGATACCATAGCGTTAGGTATTGCATAAAGTTACCTACATTTAATTAATTTCGTTGCTCAACGTATAAAAAATAATAGGGAAAAGAAAAGTCTCTATTACATTTCTCCTTTCTCGAATTTTCCTTTGTCGTGTTTTCAACGTGCACGTGTATACATATTTGTAAGATAATAATATGCAATCTGCTCGTCACGTGTTATAACTAATTAATAACAGTGTTTACTTACCGCGTTAATTGTTATCGAGAGATGCTATCAATCTCGTGATAATATAATGAAATAACAAAAACTCATGTCCCATGTGTCAGGCCGTGCTTTATCGTTCGTTGGCTGTTTAAAATTTCGACGCTGCGTCCCGCGTAGTTTATGGCTGGCAGTGCTTGGCACACAAAGCCACCAGAGGACGCGTACCACTCCGACGTCGTTTGTAGCTCAAACATTTTTTGCCTATCTCGAGTCTTACTCATTTCCGATAGCGATATGAGTAATTGCAAAAACAATCATGCAAGGATAATTAGACCGAGGGATTCCTTTTGTGGAGTGTAACAGAGGAAAATTAACAGCTCAGCCGATATGGCTGAATCACGTGTTAGCGTGGAGAACTGTAAGGAAAAAAAAAACAGATGTCACGCAGGTGTGTTCATTTTTGTGTATTTACCAGTTTTCTCTGGATTATTAAAACGCGCAAGAAGAAACTAGCTATTGCGCGGTATGACGTCAGACTTAATCGTCCCGGACGGACAGCGTCCTTTGCATACTGCATTTTGGATACGTAAAGAAGTCATCCAGCGTCTTAAGTCGTCTAGTTTGATCGAACGAAGCGTGAACTTCTCGTGTGTGAGAAAGCCGATAAATCTGAAATTACGATCACGAACATTATAATTTTCAATTTACTACCTTTGTCGGGAGTCCTCGTGGTCGCGTGACGACGACGCAGCCTCTCGACTCTGAGAATATTGAATGATCGCCGTGAACGTGTTTTGCATACAATGGGATACGTAGGATTAGAGAAGCCTGCAGTGAAGAAGTACACAAAAGAAACGAGGGGGTGCCATCATTGTTCCCCTTATCTCCGACGTCAGTTAGCCGTGCCTGGTAAAGGAGAGGAAGTCAGGAAGAAAGAAAAGAAATGAAGGATCCTAAGCGCAGCCCTGTCCTAAAATGTATTATTCAGTTGCAGGCGCCAACGCCCATGTTCCTCTCTGCAGTCTGGTCCTCCCTGCTGTAACGTATATCATTTTCAAAGTCTGATTCCAGGTGACGTGGTCAAAGTAAAAAAAAAAAATATTTATAACAATCCAAATACGTAATATCCGCGTGTAACAATTTATTGCAACAGAAATAATCCCCTGTCCCAGTGTAACACGTACTTTCCACCATACGAGTTCTGCAGAGAATAATAATATGCGAAGCGTATAAATAAACTAGTGCCTATATAATCTCACTCCTGGTGCACGCTTTGTCTGTCCCGTGTATTTTGCAAGTGGCCGTCAGCTGAAATACACGTGCACGCTGTAGCACTTACGTAGGTTTGACTCATTCGGTCCCACGTGGTCGGAGCTGAAAGCTAAAACATTACGCAGAGCGTAGCTGCGCCTGATATACGAACCAGCAATTCTGCAAGCGAGTGCAGAGTCCACAGATTGGTAGCTGATATTTTGCACTGTTGCTAATAATATATTGCAGTTTACCATTACGAATTCAACGCTTTGTTCTGAAAGTGATCGCGGCTTGTACGAGTGACATTGTCAGTGGCCACTTGCGATACGGAAGAGACTTGCTTACGTCAGACGTCAAATATCCCTCACGACGTACTCCAATACAAATAAGACCGAGTTGGCCGCATTCAAGATCATAAGGAAGCTCGTGCGTTTTAATAAATAGCTATCTCCTTAGCCAGCCATTTCCTGCTGCAGTGTACATGCACTGTGGACAGCATATTTATGTTTATTAGGTTATTTTTCTAGTTAGACATTTGATGTATACGCAAAGGAGCGCGCGATGACTCTAATGGCGTAGGTAACTAGTTGGCCAATTACAGGTGGTTCGAATGTCTGCTGGTGAGATTGCGCTAAGAGGATGGCGGATTTTGATAAGATAATACAGGAAGTTAACGCCTTACGTGATAGTCCATTAATTTACCGACAGATAACAGTACACTGGTATGAGAGATGCGGTTTCAGTGGGACGTCAATCGTGAGGCAATAGGTGAAAGAAATTCCTTGAAGACGTTGCGACCAGCAGTTTCTCAGCCTCGAGATGAGCTTCCCGAGGAATCAAGGTTAGCCTATTTGTTTCCGCAGGACGCCAGGGTAACGAAAGGCAGCTCGGCTGGGTACAAGGCAGTTAGATCGTCACGTTTTTCCCATCGTTAAGGTACATCAATGTCTGCCGTAGATGTAGAATGATTTACAAGGTGGCAATGACATTCCTACTGAGATTTTTTTTAATTACTGCTAACCACTGGCCAGATATGGTCCTAAGTCGGGGTCCTTGGCTGGCAGCTAGAAGTTAGACCAAGGACGCCGAGCGACTGTTCGTTTGGATTTGATCGTAGATGGGAAGCTAAGCAGGTGAATGTCATCCTCTCTGAGCATTTCTTCGATCACCATCTGCAAGATAAGATACTGTAATTTTGTCATTCTTAAATGTGTAAGTATTATTTTTAGATATTACATTACACTCTTGTATCATCGCGACACAACGTATGTACCTGTCCTCAGCTAGTTTTATTCTTATCAGTAAAAGTGTTATTCGTATCTTCGATTGGGAGCAAAAATCCGTTTACTCCTTAGCCATAGCCTTCTTCGAGGTCTGACTCTCAATGCATCAGATACTTGGGGCACAGGTGACAGCTGTAGAGCATAAGGCTGGGAGCAGGACGAAAAGTGTCAGAATCCTGTGGCTGAGAGCTGCTCAATGAGTAGGGGAATCAGATGCGACGAGACAGGTTAACGCGCGAATATACGATGTTCCCAATCGGTGAGTCATCCTGTCGTTTGAAATGTTCCGGCTACTCCGTTCGCCACCCACGCGACCTACGTCGTGACTCATCCAAGATTCTCAGTAGCATTCTACAGTTCTCGTTGAAATTTTCGTCCATGCGTGATACGTTCAACACCATGGGAGTCACTAGACTCCGGTCGCCCTGGGCCACTGGGGAGCGAGTGTTTTTCTGAGAGAACAAAAATTCCTTAGGAAGCACAAGACTGAATGGTATTTTCAAAACGTCCGAGATACAGCCAAATCTACGATCTTTCTTTAATTAACAGACTCAATGACGCTGACGTTCGTTCCTCCTGCCATTTTTGGCAGTGACAGTGGTCATGGACGCGTGGAGGATGACCCCGGCGTCAATCACTGTCCAGGTTAACGAGTGTTCTCTAGCACAGTTTATAAATACAAAGTTACGTAAAATTCCAAGCAAGCTAGAGGAAACGTAAACGTAAGACAAAAAACAAACTTAACGAGACAGTTACCGAGTCGGACTAAAATGTATTCAAGTAGTAGAGGTCAGCTTACTCCATGTCGTAATGTTACGCGACAGTCATGCCAGTAATTCCCAAGTCTGATCGTATTCTTCTCCGATCTAGATCGTACCACAGCCGCTCGTGTTTTTATAGTAAGATATTGTTTGCGTCGCTGTGAGCGACCAAAGAAATAGAACAATAAAATAAAGTTGAGGGAAATAACATGACACGAATTGCGCCGTCCCTGGTCTTCTTGGCGGGCTATGTCGTCACTGAGCTACCTCGGGCTCTATGATTGGCTGAGGCTCAGCCGGGAATAGCGAATGACATCATCCGAGCCAGAAGTGCCTCGGGTCTCTCGGCGAGAACCCGAACGTATTTCTGAAGTACGAAGGCACGGCCGAAGATACACGAACTCCGAGGTATTCCCCCACGTTATGAGTCATCGGGCACAGTTTCACACACAGTTTCGAGAAGAGGACCCGCTACCTCGGAGCGTCCCGTTCGTGGCTCGAGGAAAAAAAAACTTTACCCGCGGTAACTCGCATTCACGAAATTCCGGTACGCGATTACTTCACGAATCCCGAGGCTCGAGGAACCCTCGAACGATTCGATCATGAAGCTAGACGTATCGGACGTTCTCTACGACAGCTCGAGTGTCTCCAGCGACAGCGGTGCCTCGCAGAGCTCTCGCGTCAGCCATGACTTTCTTTCGACTATTGCAAACTCCTCGACAACCCCTAATAACGTGAGTAACCCTTCCCCTTTTAAGGTTTCTTTTCACTTTTCACAGCCATTACGCACAAATGACACCTTTACGACAGATGACATCGAGATTAACGTTAATTGATTTTACATGTTATTTAAGGTTAACTTTTAGCCCTAACAAAAGCACAATTCATAAAGTATCAAGTTTTATAAACGTCAGTGAAAATATTTAATTACACACAGGTCGCTGCTCATTGTGAATGAAGTTATGTATCAATCGAAGACCTTTTTTTTCTTAATTTATCAGTTACTGCTGAATGAACGAAACGCAGTATAATGAAAGTGACGGATTGGTTGAGGCCTTTTAAAAAAAGTACGGTTGCGTAAGAATCCTACGATTATGCATGGACAAGACATGACCTCTCGTCCGTGCCTTCGCTCGGTTCAGGATGATTAGCAATTTTTGTAATTCCGTGTAAATATGTGACTGACTGATATCTCCTGATGCTGGCAGATATTACTGAAAATTAATGTTTAATCGCGCTATGTATATTTTGTCAAATATTCGCGTGCCCGCTTAACGAATCGTCAATAATTTGACGTCTTAATGTCTTGACTACATGAAAGGAGTGTCTGAATAGAAGTCTGACACTTTGCTGAAACTGTGAAAAGAGTTGACGATACCTTGACAATCACTGATTGCGTTATTAAAATGTCACGTAAACGATAGTGACTGTCGAACAGAGATATAAATGTTTTTGGTACCTTTATTCAAGAGACACTCCAAGCATTATCTTGAAGCTGAATTAGATTAGAGAATCTTCTCGAAATTGAATGGTTTAATGATTTGAAATCATATCGTGATTTTGGATCCAACCACGCATTCGAGCTGTCCAAAAATACACGTTAATCCGCGGTTGCGTCAACGACACGTTAAAATAACATGGCTCGGTCGCGTCACCGCTAGAAACATACTTGTAATTGCGCGCGAAAAAGGAGCTAATTCAAAGAATCCCGAGACGGGTGTCAAATAAATTTTACGAAACGATTCCTCGGATACGTGGTAGAAGTAAATGTAGAATATCAATATGACTTTGGAATTGGTCGACTTGAAGTCGCGTCCCTGAATAAAAATATAATCCGCGACCTCAATTGCTTTCGCAAATCATTCTAGCACAGTGTATTGTCTGTGTACACGAAATGTCCGAGAATCTATACTGTGGGCTAGAGTCTTATTTATCTGTTGACAATTTTATCGTGAACCATGACAATTTTGAAAGAACCAGACTGGTTTCCCAGACTTTAGAAAAAGTCGAGAACCGATTCAACAACTTTCATTCTGGTCCTCAGTTGTCTGTCCTTTTAAGGGGACACGCCACGTGCGATCCGCCGACGTCACGAATCCCCCATTGGTCGTCCCCTGCATCCGACCAATGAGAAGACGAGCTATCGAAGCGTCAACCAATCAGCGATCGGCATCAGGAGCATACGCGTAATCGCGACAAAACCGCTCGCTTAGGTCTCTACAAGTTTTCCTTGCGCAATCGAGCTGCAACCGAAGTCTTGTTTATTTCTCTTATTCTCTCTCCGTCCTTCTCCCACTCTCAAGTTACTCGGATGCTCCCGATCAATCCCCTAACCGAGCCTGGAGTCTCCGCTGATCTTGAATGAATCCGCAGCCGGTTATCGCGTCACGACTTAATATCGTACAATCTTGCGTATATCTTCCAGGACGTTCCTGAAAGTTAAGCTGTCGGAAATTTCTCGCGCGACTGTACCCCCTTGTATGTGCGTACTATATGGATTTCCAGCACTTGGGGGGTTTCTGCGTACCCCCTATCCAAGGAGGAGTGCATACACCCCCTAACTCCCTGGCGCCTCCAGTGCTCTAATAGTATTGATCTAGGGTTCGCCCTGGCGTGGCTTCTGTGGGGATAACAGCTGTTTTTAATTTTATTAGGAACCCATACGTCGCCCGATGGCTGCTACCACGGCAATCCAAACACGTTCATACCTCCCTGATAGCCACACGTTTACCCTATTCTGTTACACGTGCATTGTATATCTATATGAAGTTACAAATACTGCTTAGCGTTAATGCTGTAAGCAGACACGCGGCTTGTGCCCAGCTGTTGCTATCTAATTATCGCTCTAACGTTCGCGGGGGTCACCTTCCTTTTACAACTGACGCCCCCCCTATTCGCCATTGCCACTTTTATCTTCTCATCTCCAAAGGGAACTTCGCCTAGACGTCCCCGTCGCTCATTGCACGCAAACCCCAACGCCCACGTCAGACTTTAAGAAAAACCAGGAGCCTCTCGCCGAAGAGGTCATACGGCTTGTCTGAAAAATAAACGCCTGCCTCGATGCGATCGTAAAACTACACTAACTAAACACGAAGAGGAATTGTCGCTGCTTTACGATCACTTTCAGCGAGCGATCTTTGCTACTGTTCGACAGTTTAATGTTAATCGAGCATTCGATGCCGCATCTGTATCTTTTTTTTGTTTTCTCTCTCTCAGTGATTCATTTTCTTGTCTATTCGATTTCTTATACGCACAAGGCGACCCGCGGTCGATCTAGCCGGATGGCTTGTTAATTCCTGCATCGAGTTATTTTATCAGTCTGGGCACGCAGTTAGCGTGAAAACTTCACGACTCTTTCCCTTCTTTATATGTATGCTCTTTCGACCAATGGTGTCACGTGCCGTCGGCAGCTGCGACACGCAACTGGTCGCGCTCCACAAAGAAAGGAGTTTTACTGACTCACGGTTCTTTGCACCTGAGAACTCTGACTTATCTACCGAGACACGCCGTCGGGCTACTGAGAATTCTATGGATTTACTTGACTGAGCCAATTGAATTTCCCGCCGCTCAAGGAACGCCGTTAACTTTCTTAAGGAACCAACGTGGTTACTGTTTGGTTTTTTTTTTTCCCCTCTTCATTACGCTCTCCGAGGATCGGTTGGTTTCTGGAGGAGTGTGAACCCGGCATTATGACACTGCTTACCAGTGTATTCAATTGATCAAACAGTGATAACTTTGATCGTTAATTCGATGCTCACTAGCCCGTGTATATTTGACTGAATATTAATTAGTATTTTTTAATATTTGAATTTCCTTAGCAATCGTTCGCAGCCATTGTCGTTATACCAAACGTCTGGCATTCCTACAGTGAATTGTTCTTGGGCCCAATTAACATACGATTCTTTTCGTTGGCTTATTCTTTCGGCCGGGATTTTATATGCACGTTGCGTAGCTACGTGGTTGGATTACCCACAAACATTCGATTAACCCCGCGACTCATGGGTTCCTCATTAAAATATCTCTTTGTAGCGAGACAAAGGCGGCCGCCTTTCGAAACTAGACGGACAGGGCTTTCCGTTCCTTAAGAAGTAATAGGGAGGAACAGGGAGTTTTCTCTTGCAGTATTTGATAACCGATTACTTGCCGGACGTAAACAAGAAACCGTTAGGGCTAGGGTTATCCCGGTACCTGCTTTTAATGGGCGATTGTTATCTCCTCCGGAGAACAATGTGATCCTCAAAACTGGCCATTATATATTTCGACTTTTGTTTATCACAATTATTTATTTTTCATGCGACAACACAATCCCTTGGGTACGTTACTTTCGATAGGACGATAATGATTCATTTGGTAAAAGGTCTTCAGCCTAATCCTGATTTAGGGTTTCCTTTCGTTAAAGACAGCAAAGCAAACTCGTAAACAGCCAGAGTAGCTTCTTTTTTTATTATTACGAAAAATTCGAAATATATCATTGTGTCGTTCAAAAATAACGTTGTAAATGAAATTCGTCGTTCAAGTAGCCAGTAAATCTGCGTGTAGTAGTTTTCTGTCTATTTATCGAAATAGCATGGGAAATACCAAGAAAGAAAAAAAAAATGTAAAGATCCAACCTTTGGTCGGTAATTATGTTGAATCATCCCGCTTTCTTGTTTATATTTTGTTTAATTTTCATCGCGCCACTTTTAACCTCCTCGCGTGTATTTTCGGACGGGCTCCATGGAGTTTCCCACTGACTATTAGTGTCTTACTCGCTGACACTAGACATCTATTCGTCTCTGTCTCCCTCGCTCTCGGGCTGTCTAAGTATATCTCTTCTACTTGCACTTGACGACTCTGTTCTAGCCGTGTACGCTCACTCGGTGAACTCGAACGCGGCGAACGAGACGTCGACTTATATTTTATTGTTACATAAACAGCCAAGAGCGAGAAGTTACCCTGAGTAAATAATCCGTTGCACTATAAACTGTAAACGAAGGCGAATGGGTTCGGTAGCAGAACCGAGAAAACCACATTGACCGCAGGACAAATAAATGTAACCACTTTATAAATTCGTTTTCTTTCCTACCGCCCGATCGTTCCAGCGAAAATACGTTGATTAACCTCCTTGCTGTACAAGCTTATTCATGAGAAAAAGTACCGCTTGAAGTTGGCCTATCTATTCGATTTCTATGGTAGAGCCACCTTCAAGCGGTATCGCTTGTCACAATGACCATACGTGTATACCGTGACAGTTGAGTTACGTGCGTAAAATATTAAATAAAATCCCATAAACTTTTCACGCCAGTAAGAATACATTGTTAGCCGAGTATCGGATATTCATGAAAAAGACAGATTTACTTACTCGTTTCATCGCGCGCGTGCCAATCCGCCATGCGGAATCAAAACATAAGGAGAAGAACAAAGACCCCTCGGCTTGGGCGTAGAGACGCGCGCCGCGTACGCGAGGGAATCCCTGAACTTAAATAGACTAGAGGAGCAAGTCTTTATCTCGTCAGCCACCTCCTCGTGCCAGTACGCTGAGGTTCTTAACCTAAAAATGACAATTTTGAAAATGTAATCCCCTGCGACAATCACGGAAGTTTCGTCCATGTTGCAGACTCACTATTTTCCAGTGCTCTTCGCTCTCACAGTCCGTTTCTTTGTTCCGTGTCTCGTTGGTCGTCCCGTGGATAATAATATAGACGGATAAAAAACAGTAGCAGTCCCGTGACGAGAATGCCTTGGCACTCTTCGAGATACTCGGACAGTTCGAGAAGGAACCTCTCCTTGACATTATACCCTTAGTTATGTCAGCCGTGTTACACAGCGTCGTCAGACGGAATCACAGCGAGAAACTTTTATCAAACATTTTTAATCCCTTGGAAATCTTGTATATGCTTGCTCTGCGAATCGTCACGATCCCTCGTAGTTTATCGTTGATCTATACACGCCGTAGTTTAATGATAAAATTTGTTGCTCCAATTGGCGAATTGCTAACAACGGGGATACCTGGAAAAACGTATTTCGTTCCGAGTGGCGTCGCTCGTTCCGCGAACAAGGAGCACAAGCGCGTCCTCCGATTGGCTAAGCGCTATCGCGCGAATCGCGGCAATCAAGATGGCGATGACGTCATCGCTCGTGCTGCTACCTCACGGCGGTGGGGGGTAGCTGTCAGCTCTTTCTATATAGTTTCCTCGGTCACGTTGCCCGCCTCAGTCATACTGTACGTGGCGCGCACGACTGACATATCGGTTCTTGACGCTCGTACGGAGTGTCAACCGCCACGAGTTCTGACAGCTCTTTGACAGTGTCTCCTGTTCCTTGCCCCGAGGCTCTTTTAATCGTAAGTGGGAGAGAGACTCAGCACCAACGGTAGCAGCCAAGTGTCGCGTCGAGTAGACAGTCTATCCAGAGACGCGGAGTGACGGAGTTCGCGAACGTTAGTGTCGTAAAACACTGGTCTGGTGTTTCGTCCGTTTGTTTTTTCTAACGCGATATTCTTTCGAAAAATATTCTTTACGGTTTAACTACTTTAAACTTCTGTTTTATCGTCGTTAACGATCTTTTACGACGACTCGTACGTTATTGGCAACCCGATGACGCAACGCGTACCTTCAGCGGGCTTTTACGTCGTCGAGGATCATAATTACAACATGTTCTCGATGTATTCGAACGACGCGACCGCCAACGACGTTTGGCAACTTACGAAGGAAGAGAACGCTATGGTAAGAGGACGATGCATTCATTTTAAGTGGAAATATATTTCATTGTGTCTATACGGGCAAGTTGGGCGGGTGCACGTGCGCTCGTTAAATCCTTCGAGCAAGTCCGTGCGCGTCCAGAGACGCAAAGTAAACATTGAGAGGTCGTAACTGACAATGTGGCACGATAAAGCGTGGCTTTTATTTTTTAATTTACGGAAAAGTGACTAGGACAAAGTCTAGGAGGTTCCGAGAAAATGTTTTATACAGTTTCGTCAGAGGAGACTCACTGAGATCGTAAGTCGATCCCATTCATCCGTGGCGATTGGCGGTTTGGAGAAAGTCGACAGCTTTTCAGTCGTAGAATAATTTCTAGGACAGCGAGGACTTTGGATTAGTATTTTTTTTTTTTTTGAGAAATTCACAACTTTTCTACTCTAACGCCAGACTTTGGCTAATATTTGAGCGTAAAAAGCGACGATTGAGATTCTCGCACACGTATCGACGATATATCTAGAACACGTAGTGTCACCAATAAAAAAGAAAAGGAACGTCCAGCCAAAAAATCTGTAAAACGCTACCGGAATATCTGATTGTGCAATTGTTGGATTTCGTGGAAAGGAAAGGATACACGGGCAAGTTTTTATAGACAATGTGATTCCCGTGGTCATCAGTAGTCCTCATAGGTGTCCATTGAAAATCAGTGCTAGGTTCGATTCTTCGTGTAAAGCACTCTGAAGCATAGATTATTATTAGCGTTATCGTCTTGACTCCTTTTCTCTCTCACTCTCTCGCAGAATCAGGTACTCCAATGTTTCTAAGAAGGCCTACTAACACGTGCACCACGACGCCGTACAATGTTCGCAAGTTGCTTAAAATTACGAAATGACGGAACTGAATTATCGAGCACTCTGTTTGCCTTATGCACGAAGCTTAAGGTCCCCGAACGAAAACGAGTCGTTTTAAGAATTAATTCGATCCGAAAGTCAATTTTCTAGAATGTAATGAAAATTTGAATATCGTTTATAGTATCTGACGTCGAGCTCCTCGAAGCGATTTGAGACGATGTTGCGCAATAGTTACTTGCAATTAAGTTAATTGAAGTTGCGTTTGGTGACGGTGGGGTTATTTGAAATTCCTAAAACAAGAACCGTTATCTCGACGCGCGATAATGACTACGCGATACCGACCGACATCATCTGCGTTCCTTAAGTCTTTTTTACACTTTAGGTATATTCTGCTCTCTATCTCTCTTCCCCCCCTCCCTCTCTGTCTTTCTCACGTCCTTTCATCGCTCACACTCGATTGGTATACTGCTTCGTTTCTATCGGCCGATTGACGTTAATGGCTTTGAATTAGAAGCGTTATACGTCGCTCGTTACACATTCGCCTATACAAGGTTCTCGCCTCGTTTGCCATTTGTCGCCGGCGTTTCGTATATTTTAGTCACGTGCGAACCTTTTCCAAGAAGCCCATATGCATGTTCGGGATTTACGTAAAGGACTAAATGGAGATAAAAGACGCAAATTAAAATGAAGGTTGGCTACTGTTTGAAAGACGCGCCATCGGCGCTGTACTAAAAACGAATATGGATGTTGGGAATTGCGCGATTCTTCGGCCCGTCCGTTGAAATTGCCTTCTTTATCGACCGAGAGCCTCCGTCGACTTTGCATCGGGGTAACCGTTACTTTTTCGAATTTTTTCCATTTACAAAGATTTACGTTGCAATAGACTCAATTTCAACGGCTCGCAGTCCGACTAATTACTAACGTAATTAGACGCGGTCACGGACCAGCGAGAGAGAATGGCTTTGCGCAAAAAGTCCGACGGGGAAAAACTTGCATGTTGGTTGGCAAACGCGAAAAGTCGATGTGAGAAACAAAAGTGTGTCGCCCCGTAGGGCGTCGCTCCTCCTCGAAAACGAAGAAAAGCCATCTAAATCCTGACAGGAAGCGCAGAGTTAACGCTCGTTAACCCGCCAATTAGAGGGTTTAGTTAGACAGCAACAGGGTTAAGTTCAGTCAGTCCGACATTCGAGTCGGGTCATCCGAGCCAAAAGGTGTCATCCTGCCTCCTCGTGCACTTTGCCACCCTCGTTGACACGTGTCTCATCCTCGTCTCCGTCAACTTTTATGCGACTCGTAACGAATGACAGTTGCGATTCGTCATTCCTCAAATCGTTCTAGAATTTTCTTACGTATCCTTCGACTTCTTTGTATCCCGTGTCAATGCCGACCGTCAGGCAACGGTCACTACCTTACCGACGGTGCTGTTGGTAACAGCTTGTCTCAGGGATCGGATAGCGAGTACGGATAAAAAACACGAATAATCACACGACACACTATAGGTATAGCATTACTTGGAATTAGCCTTTATGCTACGTAACCTGAATTATCTGGAACTTCTCGAGGCCCTGATTAGTATTGCGCAATCGGAGCGACAGTGTCGCCCGATATTCTTGTCAGCGGCAAAATTACGCTTTTTCTTTTGTTTCCGTTTCCTCGACGGCTTCATGGAAAATTCACGGAAAAAGTTAACGATCAAGATTCTGGAGACGAGTGACGGCAGTCGAAGTGTCTCGTTACACGGGACACCAGTGTTGACTCAAGACCCTCCGGCTGATTCCTTCACGCGGTTGGTACAGACCCAGTCCGCCTCTCGTAAACAGGAAACGAGAGATTCCACGCGACAATATTATTCTTGAACGTTGGCAATTTGGCCGCGACTCGGTCGGTAACGCATTTTGCAGTTTACTGAGTAACGACGTGGCACAATTTTTTTCTGCGCTTTTTTTTTTTTAATTTCTCCTCTTGCATCCAATAAATGATATTTTTGACAATATCGATTTTCTTTATTATATCAGTTAGAATCAATTTACCGCCGTAATTCTTGACGTACTAACAAGCATTAGAGAGTACGTCAAGAATATATATATATATATATATACACGTATTGGCACACTCTCTATACGAAAACGGCTTCGTCATCCTTTAAAGAGGAGGAACTGACACAGAATCTATACTCGAGGCGAGGCTGTTTTATTTTCGAATGACTTACCTCAGATTCGCCTCTCGCTGACTCATACGTCGATTTATGAATGAAAATCCTGCCTCTGTATATAGCATGTCAGGTACACTGTCGTGTACTGGCTTTCCGCGATCATTATTATTAATGATTTTTGTTCGTTACGTCGCGGTAATAAACAAGTCGCATTATCTTACGGGCACGTGAGGTCTTGCGCTCTCATTGCTTGGAAAAGATATATGACGATCGTGGCAAGCGGAATAAAATGCTTGTAAATTGAAGAGGCTCACTGAACGAATCTGTTGCGTATTCGTGTTACGTATTACGGCTACTGGGAAACAATTTATGTAAATCGTCGAGGAAAAAAATAATATCATATTTACGAACGATCGTGGCTCCTTCGTACCGTAGGCGTATACATATACCGAGAAGTTGTATTTTGAGAATCTTGAAAATCTCTCCTGCCGTCTTACGAAAATCAAAAATCAAAATCGTCACGGTTCCGTGTATACTGTAGATATCCTGTCTTGGTACTATGACGTCAAAGAAACACTTTCTCCTCTGGGACGGATCTTGTTGCGGTACGAGAGAGGGGAATCCCCGGCCTGTCTTTCCCTCGTATAAGAATCCCATAGGATTCCCCGAAGAGAATTGGGACTTGCGCAAAAGGCACGAGCCAATCGGTGGCCTTGGCTGGCTGTGTAATGATCTGTTAAAAAAGAAATTCAAGACTGGTATCTAAAGCCGAGTTTTGAAACGTTGTCCCGGTGAATGGTATCGTTTAAGAAAGAAAAAAAAAAACTGGGACCACATGAGAGGCTAAGCGAGCGATAATCAGACGCTGCTTTCTGATTGGTCGAATCCGAGCCAACGGCTGCCTGAAAAATGACGAAAAACATTTAGTCTCAATTATCGTTGTTAGACTATTTGAAAATGAGCTCGAGTTCGCGCGACATTTAACCCGCAGATGCCTCTACGCGTGTCGGGTCTGGGTCCATGGGGTGGGGGATACGTGACGTATAGGCGCCGCAATAGACGCCATTTTCGTACCGTCTCGTGACACGCACCTGCCAAGTCGTGGAATTGACTATCCGATGTCAAGCAATTACGCACGGCAGACCAACTACATGAAAGTGCCGAGTAACCGTACCGAAAGGGGCCCGGGTGAAAATCACACTCGTTACGGCACTGCGCAATGTCGGCCTGTGTACGATTTGTGGTAGGAATTTAAAAATCTCGAGAATCCCTATAGGACACTCTGGCAATGCGTCTTCATTTATCATCAGGCCGATTGTTTCTCTCGTCCGTGAAAGATTGGTTTGAGTTTACGTAACGAAAAAAAAAAAGTTGAGTTTTATGGTCCAGCATTCTTCGGAGGGCAAACGAGAGAGCTCGTAAGGGCGATAGTGACGAAGTGCTTCTTCGAAAGGGGGTTGTACATTTTATTTATTTTTTTTTGACTCTCAAGGCGTTCAGTGTGGAACACGTGTGCTTGGTGCGTATACGCGCATGCGCTTGATCGTGTCTCACTCTGGCACGCAGGTATCCATATACATACATGGATATACAAGAATACGGGTTTAGTCGGTCGTGGTAGCACGTGCGCGCCAGTCTGCACCTACGTGTGTTGAGAGAGGTTGTCCGTTCGAAGTGCAAGGCGTCGGAAATGCCTTCGAGATTGCGTCACTCCTAAGGAATTCACGGACCGTTGCGCCCCGATGGAGAGACGATCCTATGCCTTTTTTTTTTATTCTTCGTGGAGGTCCTTGATACGAAATTTTTCATTTCTCGCTCGTAATGTCTCTGGGTAGCTAGAAAAATTTGTTGTCGCTCTACAGCTGTTGCTGGTAGATTCTGACATGGGAGTTTCGAGAACACTCGTGGCTAGTTGTCGATGCCGATAGATCGACTCGATGGGCGATGGGATAGAAATGAAAAGAGGAAACTGTACTCGTGATCGGTTAATACGGTTGATACGACCTTGGGATATAGAACGTCGTTTGGCAACGCGTTGGCGACTGGCGACCTTGAAGGACTTGGAAAGCCTCGCGCTCCAATGAGAATCCAAATAATTTCTCTGTATTCGTAACGTATTATTATTATTGTTATTATTATTCTGGAGGTCTGACCTGCTATCGAGAATCCGGCATGACTTCCTTTTTTGTGTGCTTTTGGGTCCCGATTCGCGTGGGCCATGAGATTACTCATAGTCACGTGGAAGGCCTACTGCTTTCTTCGCCGGGATAAACTCAAATACAAGGAGAGTGGTACGCGGATACGTAGTTGAATTTACGGATTGTAAAGAAAGAGAAGAAAAAAGATCCGTTGCTATTAGTTGAGAATATTAAATTCCGTTAGAGATTAGCCGGGGACGACGGTGTTCGTTGTACGACGTTGACGGTCGAACTGACGATTCAAAAGAAAGCGGTTATAGGAGCGACGGTGGTGACACCCACGGCGAGTTCACGTACTAATGTGTTTGCTGGACGGAAATAATCGTAGCGATAATTGCTTTCGCGAGACGGAAAGTAGGTGGACGTCTTGTAGGTTATGTCCTTGAGTGGGGCAGAGAATTCTCTTTGGAACGTAAAACTTTTCCTTACAATTATAGTTGAATGTTGCCGCCGCGTCCTTGCGTGTCTGTTTTGTATGACGCGCGATCCGACTAGCTTTACAAATTCTTGGAATTTTACTGACGCCATTGCCGTGGATTGCTTCTCTCTCTCTTGTCATCAATCTATCTTTTATACACGGTGTCCATAAACTCCTGAGGTAATAAAGTCGTGCTTTGCAGCTTGACTATTACGGCTTTGCCTTCTTGTCTACGGTCACGGCGCATGATGGCCGCGGGGCACTTTGGTCTTATCTTGTTTTACGTGACAGTGGGTGCGGGTGGGAAATACCGAGGATTGAAAAAAAAAATATATAATTATCGGTACACGAGATGCTCGTATATCTCTATGTGGGTTGACGCTTGTTTTTGAAATTCGACACTTTTCATCTCTCCTTCTTGATATTGAAAATACGCGTAGGTAACAACTCGCTTTCCTCTCTTCGCCTTCCTCCCCTACCTCATCAGTCTACGCTTTGCGTCTATATTCGCCGCTACTCCACTCTGTAGCATTGGGTTACGCATTTTGATCGATGCCATGTAATTTTGTTTAAATTTTATTGTAACAGCCTATTGTAACGCCTACACTTAGACGTGCAGGTTAAAAATAATTGCGATTATAATAAGTGAGGCAAGCTTTTCTATTTTCTCTTTCTCAAGTGCCTCCCCCGTTATAAGGGCACTTGAACCGGTTAATAAGGGGGAGACTGTTCGGGTATCGTTCGTTAATCGTTCGTCAGCGACGGTATAAAAAGAGAATAAAAAAAAGGGCTCGCCAGTGACGAAGAGTGCCTCTAAGTATATGATATACATATGTTACATACCATACGCATAGAGGCCGAGTCATTCGAGAGACTTTTAACAACGAGACGATTTAATGCCTCGAAGAAACGTTTGAAAAGGAGGTTTCCGTTCTTGAATGGGCGGCCCTAATTTTCTTTGAGCGCGTCAACCCTTCGTCAAGAAGAGAAGTATAACATCTATGAAAGACGTCGAGGACCCCGTTAATAAGTCTCGACCGAGACACTTTACGATATTAATATCCGTCCGTCCCAGGGTTTGCGTTCGAAGGAATAATAGTTTCTGTCTAACCTAACCTAACCTCTATTTGATTCGTCCTCCGTCTTCTAGGCTGTCGGTTAGGTCGAGGCCGGCATTCCTGAAATGCATCACGGGATTAGTCGTCGTCGTGGTATTATCGCTCCTCCTCTCTCGCTCTCCTCGCTTACACGCGCATCTTTCATAGAGATGACAGAGAGGACACACTCGTCCGTTCCAAGTTCTTCGATCCGATCGTATTATACGGTAGAATTATGCTTAGAAATTCGAATGCTTTCCAAATCAATAAATCCAAGAGTTCTTATATCCTCTGGTGACTACTTAAAAAAAAAAAAAACGTCCACGAGTGTAAAACTCCGACGGCTCCATCGCCTTCCCGGAACGCGATTACCGGAACTCGAAGTCTCACGGCATAATTACGTCGAGTGGCGTCGCGTGGCCTTTTTTAAATTTCCCGGGAATCCGCGATTCGGTGTCAGCCAAGTCCGCTTCGAGTCGCTGTGAGTCACAGTTCAGCGCCGGCTGGGTCCCCGTAAAGACGTCGTTTCTCTCTTCCGTGCTATGCGAGCGTGCAGCGTGGCAATGGTGGGAATTCCGAGGTAGCGAGTGATAGGTAGTAGCGATACGCGTGAGTACGCGAGTGTATAAAATCGTGACGGCTGTGTTGGTTGGGTTGCAGCATCGTTGGGATTCTCTAGACCGATGCTCGGTACGCCGCGTACCGCGGGCTACCGTCCGTCCTCCAGGAACGGCGGCCGGCGGACCATGTGGTGATAGCGCGCGATGACAGAACACCACTGTCAGTGTCACTTGGGACGCCGTCGGGTGCGGATGTGTCCGCGCTCCTCCGCTCTTTCTCGTTCTCACTCTCTGCCCACTCGGTTCTCGTGGTTTCGCGAACAAATCGTGTCCGACCGTTGTGACTCCTGGTGCGTCTCTTATTTAAAAAGGATATAGGCCATCGCGAAAAAAAAGGTGAGTCCGCGTAAAATTTAGATCGTAGATTCTCTTTTGACTGTCGCTAAGACGTTATTTCTTCACGATGTTCAACGTGTCAGTTACACGACTGCAACAAAGAGAGGTGTCTTCTGGGTAATATTTTATAAAACCCGAGGGGAATTTTCACGCTCTTTGTCCTGCGAGGCTTTAAATAACTTTGGCTCGGCGGTTGAATTAATTTTATTTACAAAGCTTAACTTGGTCCACTCGTTGGACTGTCACTCGCTGGCGGATCGGTTGCTCTCGCAGCCTTCGCAACGAAATTGACGGTTGACGTTGATCTCCCCGACGTCAAAGGAATCTCATTGCGAATAAAAGCATGGCGTCGCGTCCTGACGCAATCCCCAGTCATTTTCGCGACAGACACATCCTTGTGGAAGTTTTTTTTTTTTTCTTTTAATCCTCGGGCAAGCAAGCAAGTTCCGACCTGCCGCGAGGAAAGTTTGTGTGTTATACGTGGTACCGACGGCTGTGTCCTCTTCGGCCAGTGGAAAAAGTGCGTGTCTTCCCGAGGCCTCCTTTGTCTTATCCAAGGACTTGCGCCGGGTCTCGTTGCACCACGTCTCGCAATACTCTTTTCCCGCGATATCGCTCTCCGTCGCACCAGCTATAATGGTTGCCTTATTATTTGCACGATAATGGGCCGCCGCGATTATCCGATAGAGACACACATCAGCGCGTGTCGATTCTCAACGTGCTAATCGCACTGTCATCGCAACCGGCCGTACACTTACACGCGTTTCCACACAGCGCGCTGCTTTACTATGACCAACACAACGAATCGACCTTCGTCACTCTTGCCGATCCTCGTTCCACCTATGTGTCACACGTGAACGATCCGCCGTTCCAGAGCTCTCGAGACGCACACATGCCGAATCGAACGGTGCCTGCGCGCACGTCACAATTTGTTTACTGCAAAATCGACCTTGGTTCGCCCACCGTCGGGTTGAGTGCTCTGATGATCTTGGCCTGACATTTTCGAGCATCCTTCGAGGGTGCAGTCTCGTTGGGGTTTCTCTTTTTTTTTTTTATTCATCAAATCCTTTTCCATCACCAGCCACTCTGGCGGGTTGTCCCATGAAAATCCAAAGAGACCCCCCTCCGTCTACTTCGCCATCATCATCAGCGCCTTCGTTCTCCGCACAGCGAGATAGACGTACGACGGCCGCATCGACGCATTAAAATTACGAGTCTGATTAACAAGGACATCCTAGACGATGTCAGGGTATCGTTTTCAGGCAGCAGCTATTTACATCGAACGACGGCAACGGCTTTTTAATTCCCAGCCTATATAATCCCCTGCACCTGGTCCTTCACCGTAGGCATACACATAGAAGCGTTTCGACGTTACTGTCCTCAAGAAGAGTATCTCTTTGTTTAGCCGTGGGTTCTCGGTGTCCCGGGTAATTTCGGCTGCACCAGCCGAGGGAGAGGGGTCGCAGCAGTTTCCACGACGCAGTCGTACTAGCCACCCGGGGTCATCGCTCGAATTATATTTGAGCAGCGATATTACTCTTTGTTCCTCCAGACTGTGCAAACAGCACTTTGAACTACGGAACGTTTTCGACGTGGATAGAGAATCGTTTGGAAAATTTCTTTTTTTTTTTCTTTTCTTTTCTTCCGTCCTGCCCCTCGCACCACGCTGCTGCCCCCCTTGCATCAAAGTCCTCCGCGACGCGACGGCCGATCTTACCGTTGTTGTTTGTTTGTCGCCGTTCTACATACGCGTTATACTTTCATGCCTCTGCGGTATCTTATGGAGAATTCCGCGAGTGGTCAGAGGAACGCTGGAACAATGGAAATTGCGCGGATCGTTCGCGATCGTGTGTCGCGTCAGGAAAAACAATCTGCGCCGAGTGATGCCTCCTGGAACGTGTTAGGTTGGTTAGACGTGGTGGGGGGGATAAAGAGACCTAAAAGAAATAATATTTTTACTTAACGAGTGTGCCAGTCGAACGTTTAGTTAGTACAAAGTTCATCATTGTTCTATACCTATGCGCGGTACATGCTGCTACGCAACCAATTTATACATATATATATATGTATATACGTAGTTGATACGTCCAGTTGCTCTCACCGTCGGATAGAGATACGACAGCTCGACTGTTTTGCTGCTTAGAAATTCCACGATACGAAGCCTGGTTAAACACTTGGACTGTTTATTGTAATCGGGTCGTCTACTGTTTTCATATCAGCTGCGTCGATGATAACAACGTTTTGAATGTTCATCTTGGTTCCGAATGTCTCTTCGGATCTTCCCCCTCCTTTGTTTTTCTTGTCTTTTGTACGCGGTGACGCGCACAATAATGATTCTAGGTAAACGATTGCGGATGTAAATCGAGTTCAGATCGAGTTTTTCCTTCGCGACTCCCGATGACGTGTTTACACGTTAAGGTAAAGTAGAAATCTGTCGGTAGGTAATTGCGCGACTTCTGATGAATTTTAGGTTGGTTCAATTGCGCGCGTGAGACGGATTGCGCAACGTTGACTTTTCGAAAAATTGTCCCGTTCGCTTACGCAACTATTTAATGTCTTGCGCTATGCTTGACGTGATTCTTGGATTTTTGTGCGACTCTATCTGCGTTTAAATTTTGAGAACCGGTTATGTTTTCACGAAAAAAAAAGCGAAAGATCTATTTTCAATGGAAATTCACGCGTGTGATTAATTTTTTCGGAAAGTCGCTTATTTTTTTTTGTCGCTACTATAAGTAGCATTGCCGGTCCTTAGGATAACTTTCAAGGTCGCCGCCGCCGCGAACGCAGATATTGCACCACATCCTGGAAGTATTTATCGCAGGCGGCGACAATCGATTTTAATATCGAAATGACGCGAGAATTTTAACATTTATTTTGCTGATAGTTGATTTTCCGGAAGACTATTGTTGTTATGATTATAAAAGGATCCACGGACGAAGGCGATCGCATGGGGATAAAATTTGTCGCAGAAATTGACTCGGTCGTTTAGAGACGTCAAATTCTTGGAATTTCCGGAATTTCATGTCGAGACCTCAACGCTTCCGCCGGAGAATCGGTTTCCGTCGCTACGTCGAAAGGCGTCCAATGTGTATTTCGATCCAAGCACCGAGACTCGCGTTGAATCAGCCAACGAGTACTAATCCTCCCGACGGCGCTTTGCCAACCGCCACATTCTTTTTTGTCATCGTTCAAACTCATACAGGATCGTTCACGTGCAAACGATTTAATTACTTGTTTAAAGTTTCATGCGAATAAAAAATTCAAACTGCATCCAGTCTCGTCGTCTTCGCTCAGATATGACAAAAACTACGGGCTAAGTGTAGCACTCGAGCGGTATATCTATGTATGTACTTGGCTGTCCTCCAAGCCCTCTAGTGGCACGAGAAAGAACGACGCCGAATCGTTCGGCCGCTCCACAGGTGTTATACTTGGAACGTCGACCGCTAATTAAGAACTCGCATGTCGTCACACGGTTGTGATTTTAGCCACGAGGGAGAGGAGCGTCGACGAAGTGAGTCGCGTTCAAAACGAAACCTGCTTCCTGTGGAACGAAGTGTCTCTGATAGGAGAGAAGAGGGAAGCTTGTTATGGAAGTGACGTCAGTTTAGAAAACGGAAGTCTCGCGAATGAAAAGTATTTCGTGTTAAATAGGGTAAAAAGCAGATACCGGGTTAATTACCTCCCGGTATTATGCTTTTGCCGCTAATGTCTCGGAGGTTAAGTAATCAGGGTCTTGGAGCTGCCATTAGGGGTGAACGAGAAAAGGGGATTAACAAGCCACCTAGTGCACCGTCGCTAATGGAAGGGTCACCGAGGTCTATGTCAGACGGCTGACTCCGGCCACTCTCCTCTCCCCCCAGCACTCTTATCTCGATAAAAATGTTAAAGCCGTGCCCCTCGCCTAGGGATTCCTGGGGGGGGGGGGGGGGCACAAGAGGGGTCAGGATGAGTTCCAGACGAAGATCCCGAGGTGAAATTCCGAATGTGGACCTGTGGGATATGGCGCAGATTTTTTTCTTGGGCATTTCTAGTGCGGCTAACGAAGTGAAGGATAAGTCCAGAGAGACAGAGAGAGAGAGAGGAGAGGAGAGGGGAAGCGAGTGGCGGCGAGGGGAGAGGAGAGGCTTCTCGCAGGGTATATTGGCACGTTGCGAGGCGTAGAAAAAGGCGCGTACACACGCTACGAAATTCGAGGTTATTTTCGGCGACGGCGTTGTTCCTCGAGGTGAGGCTACGTCCTCGGCGTCGGAGGGATGCTCAGTGTTAGAGAGGCGTCGGCGGAGGACGCAGCGACGACGGAGAAGAGCCGCGTTACCTCGCCGTGTACCACCGACGCCTGACGACGATCTCTTTCTAATTTATATTTCGAACGAACGATCCAGTATACTTATTTTTTCCCTTCCATTCATACCTCATCATCACGACAACCGACGATATTCCTACGTTTCCTCCAAGTCCTCCATCTTGTGATAACCTTGCATTTTGTTTTTGTGTCCCCGGACGTTCCTTGATTCACGATCCTCACTTGTTTCATCCCGTCGATCTCGTTTACCATCTTTTCACCCCCCTCCCCCCCCCCGTTTTATTTCTATTTTAAAAACGAAACGCAACGAACTCTAAACGAAAACCGATTGAACCTCGAGCTATGGCCACCGCCATGGATCCCGTCGACATTGCGAATATCCTTGCCCAGGAGCTGTTCTATCAGCAGGTAAAAAAGAAAAGCCTGACAACCTCACGGAATAGTTGGTGCCCGTCCAATTCGCGCAGTGCTGTCGCATCCAATCAGGAGTGCAGAAGCTGGATCAGTTGTGCAAGAAAATCGTGCGCTTCGGGAAATTCGGATTAACCGACTTCACGAGTCCGTATCAGGGATCTTGGGTTATCCCAGTGAGGAGCTGATCTCGTGGACGACGTTCACGATGCGTTTCGTCACGGAACAGGGTCCAAGAGTGCTATGGGTGTTAGTGGAGGTTTCGCTATCTTGGAGGTGTATATAGATAAGTGGGACCTATGTTGGGATTGGGGGGGCCGTGGAGCTGGGGCAACGGGTAGGGGAGGGTTGACTGCGACGATATCTCCTCCGGGGAGGCGGAAACGCGTATAACGGAGACAGCACAGATAATACCCTGCACGTTCGTTTCGTAATTTTCTATAGCACTCGGTATCGCCCTTTGTCTGGTGCAACGGCGCTCCGAGGCAGATTAGAAGAGAGCAAACGAATTTATTTATAGAATTGCGGGATCGCGCGTGCCTTCTGGTATACGAGTGGGCAACGTTTGTACGTACGGCCGTCCCTGTAGACGAGTGTCTATCGCGACGGCGCGACTTCTGTCTCTGCGTCTCTTATGCTATTTTTCTTTTTCTCTTAGTTTTTGCCATTTGATTCGTTCGCTGTCTCATTCACACGTGCTTTATGTCTCTCGCATCACTTGCATGGAAAAGTCATGTGTGCGAAAGGTATATTGAAAGACATATGGTTTAATATGGGATTATATGTAACGATAAAAATTATATATATATCTATTTTAATATTTCTCAAGCTTTATTAACTTTTCGATTTTATTAAAATTTTACACGTGGCAGAAGCTTTTCGTTGTGTCCGCTAATTTTCTGACGATGACGTCACACCGCGTAGA
>JARQSV010000057.1:2001435-2028498 GCA_030142285.1 Calameuta idolon
GGCGCGACTTCTGTCTCTGCGTCTCTTATGCTATTTTTCTTTTTCTCTTAGTTTTTGCCATTTGATTCGTTCGCTGTATCATTCACACGTGCTTTATGTCTCTCGCGTCACTTGCATGGAAAAGTCATGTGTGCGAAAGGTATATTGAAAGACATATGGTTTAATATGGGATTACATGTAACGATAAAAATTATATATATATATCTATTTTAATATTTCTCAAGCTTTATTAACTTTTCGATGTTATTAAAATTTTACACGTGGCAGAAGCTTTTCGTTGTGTCCGCTAATTTTCTGACGATGACGTCACACCGCGTAGACTTATCCAATTGTTCGCTAAGAGTTTAATCGAGAACGAGCGTGGTCTGCCGAGACGTTTAATTCTCGACCTACAGGTTGACTGGAGTCGTTTGTAGGTAGCTGACTTATGCCTGTTCGTACTTGCACGGAACCTGTTCGAACTTGTCGGATACACGAGGACTCGTCGCAGTCTTATATACGGATAGATAGGAAAGAGCGGAAACGGGAAAAAGCGAATGGCCAGACGAGCAAAATTAACGTCTACGGCGACGACGGGTCTTTCGGGACTTTGGGTTGGTCCGTTCATACAAATGACGGGATGAGAGACGATAAGAGGAGGAGGATCTGCGATTATGAGGAAACTGACGTGCGATGCGTTTGACGTGAGCGGATGATAAAAAAATAAAGACGGCGATAACGGCACGGATGAGGCAAAAGAGAGCGAGAGATATATAGAAGCGAAAGATAGCGCGTATAGTTACATTTTTTTACTTGGAATTAAAAGCGTGGTGGGAATTCCAGGAAAAGCGGACTTCGCCTCCAAGACTTCGAGAAGGTGGACACACCTTCGTATGTCGAGTTTTTATGTGCGATAACTGCTTTTTCTTTTATTAAGAACAAACACCTCGATAACTCGGCCAATGGATCCGTACTGGGCGGATAACGAATTCGACTGTCGGGTCGTTCTCACATTCAAGATGGCCGACTTTGAAAAACTGCAAAAATCTTTTTTCTTTTTTCTTAATAATATGCGAAGCAGGATGGCATTCGTGACATACGGGTGGGTTTCCCCTGGAAGATGCTTAATAAATTAGTATGTAGTAATTTTAGCGATGACCCTCGCCTAACACAATGCTGTCGTCATAGAACTGCCGTTTGTTTGTTTGTCGCGTCAGGATCCGTTAGGGGTTTCACGTGGTCAATCCCAGTGATTTCATGTAAGCTTGAGCGTTTCATTGATTTGCTGTATTACCTTCGTTTTAAAAGGCCTTTCCACTTTCCGGTTACTTCGGGTACAGTCCGTGAAGTATATCTTTGCCAGTGATGGGTCGGACCGATAACGTGACACGCTACTTGCCCAAGTTCCACGAATACTTTTTTTTTCCTACTGATAAAAGTCAGTCCCTACAATCTCTCCGAGAGAGGGAGAGAGAATGTACGAGCAGCAGTCAGTACAATATCTCTATACCTCGATTTCACAATTCTTGGACAGTTTTGCTAGGCTTTGCGCAACAGTCTCCACGGTATCGGTAACGTTGTAGGATTTTACTAGGAACCAATTTAACCGGTGACGCGAGATACGAAAACACGTGGGTTAAACTCTTTGAGGAAGTGTTTTGCTGTGAAAAAAAAAATG
This sequence comes from Calameuta idolon, assembly GCA_030142285.1. Classification (NCBI taxonomy): domain Eukaryota; kingdom Metazoa; phylum Arthropoda; class Insecta; order Hymenoptera; family Cephidae; genus Calameuta; species Calameuta idolon. The sequence goes on from JARQSV010000057.1 coordinate 2,003,093, forward strand.
GAAGAAATTGATTAAAAAAAGAAAAATAAATTCCGAGAAAAACATTGGCTCCGCGAAGGTAATATCGGTGTTCCGCAATTTGATGTAATTTTAGCGATGATACCACCGTCCACACCGCTCCGGATATAATAACGCACACATTCTCCATGAGCCTCTAACCCGCGCTCGTCTCTACCTGGTCCGCGTGATAAGTTATCGGCGCTTGGATCATGGATATTTTTATTGGGTCTCCTCTAGCGGATTACAGTTAAAACGTCAAAGTGCCAGAGGAAAAACATACGGCTGTAACAGGCGTCCCGACGCCCTCTTCTTTCTTGGACTTGTGGCTCTCTTGACGAAAAATTTACCTGGGCTCTGTCTTCATTTCGCGATCATTCAGCTTCCTTCGCCAAAATCAACGTAAGAGAAACCGAAACCGGATGATGAGTTCAGGACTTGCACGAGTCCGTTGTTCTCGATGGGAACCGATGGTGGAGTGAAGAAAGTTTGAAAAGTTTTTACCTTCTCTTCCTTATCTGTAAAAACCGGAAGACGCTTGGAGGTTCAAAGGAATTTGGCGTCTACTGGAGGAACGTCATGTCCGTGTTGTTTGCGACGCTTATGACTTCTTATATCTAGGCTAAGGTTGCGTTGGACGTCGCCAGATTATTGATTGCGTCTATTTACGTGGTTTGCTGCTGATGATCCTAGTGGTAGCGGGTGGGACGCTGTTGAATTTCAATTTCTGATCTTGTCCCGTAGATATACGACGCTTGGCCGATGTAAAGAACTAGTTGGGTCTTGAGCTGTGTAATTGTGCCTTCTCTGGTTACCATTTCTCTCTGACCGTTTTCTTTATGCTCTGTGTTGCAGCTGGTTTCCCTGGACGGACTGCACAGTGGTGTACCAACCAGGACGACGCCCACGCTCACGCCAACTACCCTCAGGAGCATCGAGCAGACCTTCCTGGAGCTGACGAACGAATCGGCTTCTCATAGCAGGGAGGCTGGTTTTGTTCCTCCTCTTGTGGAACCGTCCCAGCCGACTCCGGCCCAGACCCAGAATACGACGATACATCACTCGGTCTTGCTGGATAATCAGCAGAGTCAACCTCAGCAACAGACTCGACGCAACATGGGAGGTAGAAGACCCACTCGGACCATTGGCATGACTCCCGAAGAGGAGGAGAGACGTCAGATACGTCGTGAGAGAAACAAAATGGCAGCTGCTAGATGTCGCAAGCGAAGAATGGATCATACCAATGCCCTGCTAGAGGTACGTATACGAATGTCAAGCAGTTGGCATCACTTACCGATGGATGTCCTGTAAAGAATGTAATTTTAATATTTTTTATATAATTTTGTCTTCCAGGAGACCGAGGGCTTGGAGCAGAAGAAACAGAGCTTGCAGGATGAGATTCAGCAGCTCCAGCACGCCAAGGAGGAACTGGAGTTCATCTTGGAAGCTCACAGAGCTGTTTGTCGATTGAGGTCGTCATCCCCGCCGGATGTCAAGCCCGTGATAAAGCCCAATATTCCGGGCGACGATCACTTTGCAGAACCCGCCAAGAGGGATCCCATTTCCGCCGTCAGACCGAACAGACCGAATTCCTTACCCGTTGGATTCGAGAACAACAATAGACCGAATTCCTTGCCGATCTTCACCGAGCCAAAGGAGAGACCGGACTCTCTTCAGTTCAAGACAGTCGAGACGCCGTCGTTCATGAAAACGGCAGCTGAAGTAGCAGGCATACCGATCACAACTCCATCCAGCGGAATTCCTTTCAATTTCGATTCCCTGATGGAAGGTGGTACTGGATTGACACCCGTGTCTACGCCCCTGGTACCCTCTTGCTCTACGCAACAAAGAAGTAATCTTTCAGCAGTTGACCTCAGCTCGCCAGACGCGAATCCACCGAAACTTGTGAGTTTGTGACGCCAGGACGACATCGAGTACGAGTACGGATCCGCTGAGGATGATCCGGAATGAAGTGACGCCGGTGGTTTTGGTTGTGGTTTTTCAAAATTCTCCATTTGACAGAGTAGGAGAGAATAATGAAGCTGAAAACCATGACGCGACGAGAGGCCTGACTTTTTCATACATGTTTTTTTTTTCTCTGTGTCGCTGACATCACAAGTTGCCATAAATGTATTCTTGTCCTTCGGGGCTGTATTCGATATCGCGTATTCCCATTGCAATGAGACTCCTTGATGTCGCGAGGAGACTGAATTTCTTGCGATCCTTCGATCGGTGGCTTCGAAATTATTCCGGTTACGTGGTGCGATATTCCTCATTGTCCGAGGATGCAGTTGTCTTTGCTGAAGTTTTCTGCTATGCCGGCATATCCAATGTATTTAAATCTGACGATTGCTTTGTACTGAAGGAATAATAAAAACTTTTGTAGTTTGTTACAGACAGCAACTATTGTCTCTCTTGTATGTTCTGTGTATCTTGGCAGACTGTCTACCAGGTGTCAATTGTTTGTAATGTCGAATGAAAAAAAAAAAAAATGAAATTATAGAATCATTAAACAAACTCTTTACCGTCGCAAAAGTCAGTATTTTTCTAGTTTACGCGGAAAATAACGAATAGCCAGCGAGAAATGGATTCGCGTGATGTACGGTCTCTGCCCTTAAAGACTTAAAAGGAAAAAAAGAAGTGAAAGAGCTTCTTAGGGCTGTCTCCCCGAGCCTGTGTCCACTTTAAAGGCGTAAGTCGCGTAACAGAGTCATATTTAATCGAAAGGAAACATTTTACGCCTTATAATAGTCCCTAGGGATAGAAGCAAGTGTTTTTAAGCGAGTGATATATATATATATATATACATATATATATGATACGCATATATTACCGCGTAAAACGGAAACAAATTAGAGGTAAACCGACAAGATTATCATTTCGTAAGGAGTTTAAGGACGAAGTGAATTTTTATATTATTATTATACACCAAGAAAGTTTTAAGATATAAGAAGACAGTTTAGCTCAAGCGATTTTAAATAGGCTTAAGGAGAAAAAAATTACTAGTTTAAATTGCGCGCGCATTTCGATATTCAAACGATCGCGCGCATTTTAAATCTAGAACTTTCTACGGGACGGGCCGTCGTTTTATCGAAGCGCGTCGTTCCTCGAACGTCGCCATTATGCCAAAGGAGACTTTAGTTTCTTTTTCCTGCGTGGAAAACAAAAGAAAAACATGAAACGTTACCAAGCAACCTATTGCCATTTATTGTAGACTTTACTGGATACCGACACAGCACAGACGTCATAGGAACGTCCACATTGACTATTGGCCCGTTCTGTAAAAAATGGAGGAGTCTCTCGATCCTCAAGATTCTTTTAATGCGGCCCAGCAAGAGCCGCGTGCCTCAAACAACAACAATACTGTATAACTTTTAATCCCTCCAATACATGTAATATATATTTTATAGCGTACGACATTTTTGCATGACCTTGAGCGATATTGTATTAATATATTTATACGCGACGGCACACGTTATCGCTCGGCCGGCGCCGCGTGTTAAGTTTCGCTCGTACATAGTTTCGCTAGCGATTTTCTTTGGTATTTCGCTGGAAAAAAAATTTAATATAATGGCATATGGGAACCGAGTGATAACGGGTGGCCGGGAGATATTTCACGATTGTGTAACAAGATTGTAATACACCATTGACGATGCAATATATTTTGTTTAGTTAAAGCAGCCTATAAGAGGGCTTGAAAAATTGTAAAAGTAAACGTTTACCGTATTACCTTATTTCTTTTTCTTTTTTTACATATGTTCCTCCTCCTTTACTTATTTTTGTTCCCTCTCTGTCTTTTCACGTCGGCCAATTAACTTTGCTTACCAAACGCCTCGGAGACTCACCAGTGCCTGGCGCGTTTCAAATATAGCGCCAGTCAAGGAACCACGTGGTACGTACATTGCTCCGTAGACGCAGGGTAACTTTCATCGTGACGGAATAGTCCTGACTAGTGTATGTAGTATGATTTAATAATATATACATGCTGTACTACACGTGTACTTGCTAATGTACTCTTTGTGAGTAGAGTGTAAATATACAATCACTTTTACAAGCGATACATAAAGCCAGTCACAGCGATAAAAACAGAGGGCGTGCACGGGCCCACTGCCTTCTAGATATCATTGCGTTGGCTCGTGTCGAACTGGCTTTTTGTTTCTTTATTTTCTCAGGTACAGACCTTACGTGGCGATAGGTCGGGGGATCCCCGCTTTTTTAAATGCGAGTGGGTGGGTGGTGGTGTCTGACTGAATTATCCCTAAAGAGATATTTCAGATGCGCCTCTGTTGAGCGTTCCTAAAGTTTCTTGTCCGAGGGATTTATTTACAAGAGAAATGATATATTTACATTGAAATAATTTAATCGACTATATTTGCACGCCTTGACTAAAAACCTGTTACTCTTTTTATTGCCTGCTGCTCCTCCATGGAACTCATTGCTTTGTAATGATCGAATTCCAATGAAAAGACTGCAGTGCCTGAACTTATTATTCTTAATGCCGTCGCGTAGCCCAGCAATTCCGACAGTGGGGTCAGAGTTTCCAAAACCTGGAATTTTTTTAAATATTCTTCTTACGGTCATTTCGTATACGATCGAATGAAACTTACTTTGTTTTGACCGCGCACGTCGATGCGTTGGATTTGTGCTCTTCTGCGCGTCAGGTCATTCAGGATGCTGGATACGTACTCGTCTGGGGTGACTACCTCAAGCTGCATTATCGGCTCCATAAGAATGGATTCTCCTGCTTGCATCAACTGCAACAAGACGTCGTCAGGGTTTTGAGACTTTTTTTGTCTTCCGAGGCTAACTTCAGGTTAAAAAGAAAATTCGCTGTGATCACTTAATCGTATGAGGATTCAGTAATATTATATGACAATAATTCTTAATGCTGTCAGGATATTTATCTTTGTTGTACAGCATCAGCAACAAGCCTTTGGAATACTGGAGCAAAAAACAATCGCGCACTGGACGCATCCGTAAAGTTTTGGATACCGAGTTGCTTGAGGATGTACGATAACCTATTCAGGTCGAAATTTTAACGTGTTTTACGTGAAGTTGAAGTTACGATTATTGTTTTCAATCAGGTAATAGAAATACAAGATTTGGAACAATGCAGCGTCCCGGGGACGTCCATTTTGTGTCCCTTCGAGGCGGAACAATTTCTTCAGATAAAACTACCGATTCTTGTAATTGTCATGAAGAGTACTAATGGCCAGTGGCGTATTCAGTTGCAAGTAATGAATTAAGACAGTTTTTAATCGATCGATCTAATTCTCATTACGTGAAGGACAGGATCTGTTTTTTTTTTTTTTCTAGATAAAAGATACCGACGGCATTCGTCACCATTTTTGTTTCTCCAATATAAGTATTGAAAATAATATGAATATTCGTGCTCCCGTTATTTGTCGCGTTCAAGTGAAACTTCAATCTGGCTGGAACAAGTTGGAGTTGGATCTGGCACAATTGACGAGAAATACTTTTCACTCCGTTTACGAAGCAGCTCAGAAGCTGGAGATAAGTGCCAACTGCCGATTGCGAAGAATATATTTTTTAGATAAGCATTATGAGGATTCTGAAATATCGACGGAGTTGTGTCAAGGGTTTTTTGATTTTTATATGCTCAAGTGGGGGATACACTTGGTCGAAAGAGCAACGCAAACTGATGAAATCAATTTCAAATTCTCGCCTCTTGAACCAATAGTGAACGTTACTGATGGCGTTAAAAAAAAATTGAGAAAAAATTGTGCTACCAGGAAGGAATACCGTAGAGAATATTTACAAAATGATTCGACCCTTAATTCCCAATTTATAAATACAATTCAATTGAAATCCTACAGATTGATAGACAATTTTTTTAGTAAGACCCCTGCGAAATTTTCATCAGTTTTCGATTTTAAGCAGAAATTTAAGGCCAAACCATATTTCACTCCAATTGTATCCACGTCGCAGTCAAGAGAGGTGTTAGCCGAAAAATTGCTTAAAAAAAACTTGGAAAAACATTGGCTCTCTCAAACGTATGAGAATTTTCCAAAAACCGTAGAAGAGTTTTTTGAAAAGTTTTGTTACGCTTCCGTAGATGACGATTACGAACCTATAAATAAAGATCAATATGAACAAGATAAAATGAAGCAAGAAAAAGTGCAGGACCAATGGATTCATCGATACGTGGGGGAGCAGTCTCAATTAAATAGCAAAGATAAAGATATAGATAAAAGAGTATAAGAAAGAGAAATTCGGCTTTTTCCAGTCGATGAACGAGCCTTCGTATGTAAACATTTCATTTAAATAAAGAGATACGTACAATATTTAGATTCTAAATAAGAAACTAACCTTCCGTATGCACTGTGACACAGCAGCTGTTACCATAGTGTCAGAGGTGCCTCTGCCAACCTCCAGCCAGTGCAGTTTAATCCCTATATTGACAACGGGACATCCCAGTTTGGGTCCATGACGAATAGCCGCTTGTACGCCATGTCTGACAGCCTGCATCACTCTCGGATGAATATTATCAATGTTAGAAGCACTTTCATGGGTCCTGTCAAAGAGAAGGTTCTCCTTGCCTTCGTAAAATGGTATCAGTGACATCGTCACAGTAACGTTGTGAGTGCTGCTGCCAATTTTGTGATGAGAAACGTGGGTATCCTTAGCTTCTGCCTGGATAGTCTCCTTGTAGGCAATCTGTAGAGGGCCAAGGTCGACATCAATCTTGTATTCGGTTCTGATTCTTTCCTTGATAATATCTATGTGCAGTTCTCCCATTCCTGCCAGAACAGTTTGACCTGTTTCTTCATCCTGACTGACACGTAGACTCGGATCTTCTCGTTCCAATTGCTGCAGCGCAGCATCCAGTGCAGTTTGATAAGCTAACGACGGCGGCTCTATAGAACAGAAAAATACTGGATCTGGTATCCTTGTACCGGTTGCGAAGAGACTCTCGATTTCTTTTAACGCAGCTTTTTTACGGTTTTCCATATTCTTTCGTGCACGATTTGCTGAACTTGCATTGTTGGTTATTAAGTCCCCGGTGACGGTGGACTTGAGACCTGCTACTGCAGCGATATTTCCGCATTCGATCTCCTCGATTTCCTCGTAGTCGTCGGCATAGGCGACGTACAGCTTGCTGGATTGTTCGCTCCTCTCACGCTGCACGTTGTAGATTCGCTGACTCTTAGTGAACTTGCCTGTATAAATCCTCAGGAAGGTAACTGGACCGCGTTGCTTGTCGTGGATGATTTTGAACGCTCTTGCCGATAAACTATTTTCGAAACACTCGTATTGTTTTGTATATTCGTTCTCATCCGGCGATGGCAAGTAGAGGATGACGCTGTCCATCAATGGTTGCACTCCTATATTCTTGTATGCACTACCAAGCAAGACTGGTACACCTTTTCTATTCACTGTACTCTTATGTATGGAATCAACTAGTACCTGGGATGGTATTGCATCCAAGGATTCTTGTTCTATGATAATATTAGCTAGTTCGTCGTCAAGTCCTGATAGCTTGTCAGTCAATATTCTACGCTTTTCATTTGCTATTTCCCACAAGTGGCCATCTTTGCTCTCTGTCAATTTTGTCTTAGTCATTTTTCTGCCTTGAGATCTTGCATCAAATATTATACGTTCTAAAGTTATGATATCTACAATTCCAACTAAGCCGGTCTTTTCTTGAATGGGAATCTGAATGGGTAGAGTGACTGTTTCTAATTTTGATTCTATGGATGCTAAACTCATGTCAAAATTTCCATCGAGTCTATCCATTTTATTCACAAAAGCAATTCTTGGTATATTGTATCTGTCTGCCTGTTTCCATACTGTTACCGTCTGAGCTTCTACACCAGCCGATCCATCCAGCACTACTATTACTCCATCAAGGACATTAAGGGTTTGTTCCACTCCCATAGTGAAATCAATGTGACCAGGCGTGTCAATTAAATTAAATCTATGGTCTTTCCAGCAAAATGTTACTGCTGCTGAAGCAATTGTTATACCTCGTTCACGCTCTTGCTCCATGTAATCTGTTACTGTATTTCCATGATGCACTTCACCCATATTACCAATAGTGCCAGAATAATACAACATTCGTTCTGTGGTTGTAGTTTTTCCTGAAATGATTAAAAGTGTATCTGTAGTACTCGACTTTCTGGGTCCAGGAATCTTAACCTTAACGCTTTTGCACTATAAACGAGATTATTGCATTATAGTTTATAACACAACGTATGTGACAAGTAAATATATTTAAACGAAAAAAAACTCACATACCAGCATCGATATGAGCTAAAATTCCAATATTTCGGATTTTCTTCAAATTATGTTTCTCTTCCTTCATTTTATCAACCTTAATATCATTGTGCAATGTTCTTTTACGAAATTTATACCGGGATGTGTTTATTAAATTTCGTCTGAGCATTTTTAGATATTTCTACGAAGCAGCTGACACATTTGTTACAAACCACACCAGTAGGAACAGGAACCACGTGCCTTTAGCCGCGAAGTATGACGCATCTCATCACTTTTTTAAAGCTCTGAATATGACCGAGTTATAGTGGTGTCCTGACATTATCAACGTAAAAAAAATAAAATATTCACGTTCCTATCTCTTTTCTAATTATGTGAATTTAAATTATGAGCAGGATGTTTCTCGTTGTGACACTAACGTAAGTCGTTCTTTTCTATTAAGTGTGTAAAGTCTTTCCAGTGTTAGATATACTATTAGAAGACAATTTTGAAATTGTATACTTTCAAGTAACATCACTAGCCTGAGTATTTTATATACGTATGTACAAAAATTACTCTTTATATTTAACGAATCACAGTGCTTGTCAAAAACAATGATAATAATATACTGGCACTGATATCACTACGGTGAATTAAATTGTATACAACCATTGCAATGACTTCTATCGTTATTCATCAAGTAATAAATTTCATAAGGTATGCAATCTAATTTTTAAAATCTGTAATGAAAGGCACATTTCACTGTAATCATTCAGTGCTATAGTGAGCAGTTGAAACTGGGTTAATTTATAATTAAGATCTGTAAAGTCTAAGGGTAACGATATATTTATATTAATATTTCTACAATTTCCATTTGATAGTTGCTTCATCAAAATATGTATTGTATTTCTTGTAACCGTATCTCCTTTTGGGATCCTTTTTGCTTGAAGGTGGATTGAGATTGGACATCAGACCTAACATAAAAAGATGGTAATCAATTGTTAAGATCAATGTTTGCGGTATACTTTTAGTATAATGTAAAAAGACTAACCAGCTTTTTGAGCCATCGCAACCATTGTTGCAACTCTCTTATGTTGTACTTTACATAGATTGGTAACTCTGCGAGGTAACATGCATCCATCTGATCTTAGAAATTGGCTAAGTATAAGCACATCCTGAAATCGAAAGATAATAAGACTATTTGAATGATCATTGTATAGAGTTCATTATGCTTTTAGCACACGATAACAAGTATGCACTCGTTATGTGAAAAGTACCAATCATTTTGTCTTACTGTATGTTTTACATTGAGCCCAGTTGCACATAGTGGACATGCCTTAGTATTGTTTTCTATTTGTAAGTGTTCATCCTTTGGTTTTACAAACTCGCCTGATATTATTAAAGTTTTACCTTCCTTTTTCTCGTGTACTAGAAAACGCAAAGTTCAAAAAAGCAAGTTCAAAAGGTTATATTTTGAAAATTGAAAAATGACAAAAAACTTATATAATTATTCATTGCGATTTTTTCGTCTATTGAATTATCTTACTTTCTTTTAGCCGTGATACTGCCGAAAGTGATATATTTCTGCTGGTCTGTGGAAAAAAGACAGCTTTACCAGCCTTTACAGTAAGTCGACAGAGCGCAGCCATCTTGCCTGATGGATGCTGACGAGAACACGATCATTTGGATTTTTAAATATTGTAATAGCAATTTATTTTTACGTCTCGCATACGATTCTTTTTAAAAGTATGCAACAATATTATTTTATATGCAATACTTATTGTTTCGCTATCATTTACCCTTTATCAGTACTAATGATTTGTAAAATATTAGTTGGTTGCTCCAAAAGTGCCGGCCTTTATTCTGATATTTCGATTGGCAGCTTCCACAGACTTCTTTCTCCTGTACCCAGTAGAGAAGTGCCTGAAAGTGTCATACGACGTGGCCGACACGGAATATGGTGGTTCTGCTCAAACAAAGATTATTTTTTCAAATAATAGAAGTTTGTCATTCTTTAAAAAATCCAGGAGAAACGGATTGTTTGAGTGTGTTCAGTTTTAAGCTTGTTTAACGAATACTAAAATAGTTTTCGGAGCCTTATAAAGCATCGACATGGGGTTGTGCAAGTGTCCAAAGAAGCGGGTTACCAATCAGTTTTGTTTTGAACACCGAGTCAATGTTTGTGAACATTGTCTGGTGATGAACCACCCCAAAGTAATTATTCATACGCCTTAGACTGCTTTACAATATGACTAAAATATTCACTGTTGTAACCAAATCATTCAATGCTTGTTAATTTAAAAATGGCCACTATACGATTGCATGATTACATCTCTTTATGATGAAAAAGTAATTTATGTCTTACTTCTTTTTTTACAGTGCGTTGTACAGTCTTATTTACAATGGCTTCAAGACAGCGATTGCAATCCTATTTGTACTCTGTGTTCTGGAAGTTTAAGTGAAGGAGACTGTGTACGATTGACCTGTTATCATGTTTACCATTGGGCTTGTATAGACACTTATTGTAGAAATTTACCAGCTATAACCGCACCAGCAGGATACACTTGTCCAACTTGTCAGGCTGGAATATTTCCAAAGGCAAATTTAGTATCTCCAGTAGCTGATGTATTGAGGGAAAAGCTTGCAGGTGTGAACTGGGCCAGGGCTGGTCTTGGCTTACCTTTGGTGAGGATTACGAATGTGTTTTAAACTAACTGGTATAAGATAAACTATGTATGCCGATCACCAAACTCATACCAATTAATTTTGCAGCTAAGCGAAGATAGAGAGCAAAGACCGGTACAGGAACGTAAGGTTCCAGTCTTAGATGCTTCTCCGTATCAAAATCATACGAACACTACATCCTCTCCCACAGTAGCTACATCTAGAGTAAATAGCAATATTAATTCTGCCAACACCAACACAGGCAACATACACTCCAATAGTCAAAAACTGGGACCACCTTACTCCGTTGTCAATGTTGAACCATCACTACCTTTGTTGGGTCAAACTCCACGAAAAATCTTTGAAGCCTATGACGACCCCAAAAATATAACGTTCGACCACGACGAAAACAAATATCAGAGAAAATCAGCTATCGAGTGGTTTCTGAGATGGTGGAAACTCATCACCAGATCTCAGTCTCGCAGAAGACACGTCTCCGGATCCGTATACAAAACGTACGCGATGGTCGGTGTCGTGGTACTTTTAGTTTTCATCGGAATTATCATTATCTTTTCGTGGCTTGGCAGAATGGCGACCGATGGCGATCCTTCTTTTAATCCCCTATCAAATCCAAACATTTTTGTCGGCCGTGCTCCAGGGAATTAACACGTTATAAATATTTAACGTGATCTCATCGTCAAAGCCATATTCCAAACTTTATATCGTTGAATAAGTTGTTAATAGGAAAGACAACAATAATTGATCAGACCACCATCAAGAATCATCTCTACGAGGATACAATTGTTACGTACGTACGTGAGAAGTGATACGTTTGCGCAAGATTTCCCATTATTTTGGGCCAAGAATTAGAAGCCGTTGTGCAAATGAATTAGAAGTAAACTCGATCGGATCGAGAACGTAAACGAAGACGAGTTACAGACTATGATAAGTTAAAAGTTTTGTTAATGTTGAACCGCAATACCATAGAAAGAAAACTGTATATTGTGATTCAATTGTAAAGTCCCATGAATTTATAAAATATAATGAAGAGTATATAGACAAATTTTGACTTTGATCTGTGCTATCGTTATCCCTTAATCGAAGGAAGTGTGTAAAATTGATGTTATAATATTAAAGAGACTCCAGAATAAGTTCTAGCGACGAGGCTGATAAAAAATCCAAGAATCTTTATGTCACCCATCAAGGAATATGCAGAATTGCATCCGTTTGTGTCGCATATGCAGATCGTCGACGAAATTTGACTCCCGTACATGGAGCAGCCGATTCTTAAAGATAAACCCATGTCATCCTGAAATCCGTTACATCCTCTGGCCGTGTGCACGAAGACAGGACTGTGTACCAATTTCTTAATACAAAACTCATCTCTCCCCTCCGGACACTCGACGAGGAATTGTCGCCTTTCAGTCTCTGTTGTTAGCGGCCAAAATGTTTCGTCGCAAATCGGCACGTCGTCACGACTGTCCGCGGTGCATTGGTAACAGAAGAGTTTCCTTGATTTTTTTAACGTCCTTAAATTTGGTGTAATGTTCATATCGACCATCGGTAACGTAATGTAATGCTGGCGGAGCTCCTCGGAATCTTCACTGGAGTGTGACAGAAAAGGACAACTCAGAAAAGACACAACAAAGAAAACCGGATTCCACATGACTTTCCTGAGTAAAATATATCAGCTGCGGTGAAATTGGCCTATCGAGTTTTCCTACGTTTATCGAGGTGCTTAGAGGAACTGGTCGCAGAAGGTGAGTAACGAGGAGTGGACGAAGGAAAAGAAATAAGAGAAGCGCGGAAATTCATGTTAATAACTTCACGAAGCGATCGAACTGAAAAATCTCGAGTGTCACCGCGCGACTAAACGGAAATTTAAATGAAAATATTTTGAAATTCTGATCGGCCTCTCAGTTCAGGCTACGGTTCATGAAATATTAAAATGCCTTTGGTACCGTAACCGTGAAGGCGTCCCTCATCAGCTCGAAAATGTCACGCACTTCCTGGGAGAATTTTAACACATGAAATTGATACCAGTCCATCAATGAGATTCTAATTACAAACTTTTTAGACCTGAAAGAAATGACAATTTTTCAAAAAAGTGGAGAATCAGTGCCAAAGGAACAATTTTTATGAATCTTGGGATCTATTGATCTACGAGCTGCTGTCGATACCGATTCATGGTGATCGATGACTGCTTGCGGATGATTTATATTTCAAGTGACGTCCTGGCATGGTGGGGCGAAACTCGAGACTTGACTCCCGTGGAGATTCCGTTCGCCTTTGCATATGGAATTCTTGGGCTTCGCCATTGGAAGAGAAACAGCAGCGCTCCAGCCATTGGATGCGCTACCATTTCCCGTCGTTTGGAGTAGCCGCTTCGAAAAGGAGTGGGGCTGACGCATGTGGCTCTGATTTGTGATTTTTTTAGATAAGGGGGGAACTCCAAGGATCCCGTCTATGGGGTCAAGTTTAAATTCGTGATGGAATTGGAAATAGGTTTGTCGAATCAGTTGAGAGCGTGGTTTAAGCGACGGTCCACATCCTTGAGCGTTGGATTATCAACTACAGCAGGAATCATGTATCTCTGGGATGCTGGCTACAAATGCGTGGCTACTTCATGCGGCGCTATAGCTGTTGGTGAGTTTTTCATTTTCTAATATAATTGTTTTTTTTAACCTACTACAATCTATTGCTTGTTTTGTTTTTGGTATCCTTTCCAAATTTGATTTCATATATGCACGTGCACTTCGGACTTTTCTAAAATTTGGTTTTTGTATTATTAGGAAGTGTCTGCTGGTACTGGATCAAGAATATTAAAGATAAAATAAAAGCAAATCAGGCGATAATTATTACCGGATGTGATTCCGGTCTAGGATACAGTTTAGCGCTCCATTGTCACTCGTTGGGTGCTACCGTAATAGCCGGCGTCCTTCGGAAAGACAGCGCTGGTGCTAAGGATTTAGTTAGAAAAGGAATAAAAGTTTCATCGCTCGATATCACAAATGGAGAGAGCATCAAGAACTTTGGAATATTCGCCAGTGAGCTGTTGAAGCAGAAAAACTTAAGTCAGTAATGAGAAATGTGCAAAATTAAAGAAGCTCTATACCTTTTGACGAATTTTAAATTAAATTTGAATTACTCTTCCTGCAGCTTTACGCGCATTGGTAAACAACGCCGGAGTGATGATTTTTGGGGAATTCGAGTGGCAAACCGAGGATCAAACTAGACAACAGATAGAAGTAAATCTACTGGGAACAATGAGAATTACGAAGCAGTTCTTGCCACTGATACGCGCTCATCTCAGTAGAATTATAATAGTTTCTAGTCATTGTGCAGAAGCGCCAATACCTGGAGTCGCTGCGTACGGAGCAACCAAAGCTGGAATTTCGGCTTGGGCAACAGCGCTCAGGGTGGAATTAAAAAAATATGGAGTCGACGTTGTCTGCTTTGTTCCTGGCGAGTGTGAATTTTTTACAATATCCGGAATTTCACTTTCTATGAGTTTTACTTATGATGATTAATGTGCTTCAGGATCTTTTGCAAAAGAGAGCAATATACTCAGCCAGCAGGTGAAACATTTTGAGGAGATGCGCAACGCGATGACCGAAGAGGCCAAATTATTTTATGGGAATTACTTTACTAAATACGAGCAATATTTGTCTTACTTTGCTCGAGCATGCAAACCGTGTAAACTTGAAAATCCACTTGTTTATAACAGTTTTGAAGGAGCTCTTCTGGGCAAATATCCATCAGCAACCTACAAGTGGGTTATTATTATTCAAAGCAAATCTGATAGTTCTACTGATTAATTAATTTGTTTCAACAGGTGCGAGCCCTACCGATATAAAATTTATCACACACTGTTCAAAATAGTGCCAACTTCGATTAGAGATCGTTTGGTTTTAAGATTCATACAAATGCCTACGTGGGAGAAAACGGATCGAATAAGAAATGTCGGATTGATGCAATCTTCTGCTGATAAGTCAGAAATCAATTCTGCCCACATAGAAACTCGACATTTGGATACGAGAAAAGCAACAGTAGCCGAGACGAACTCGCGCTCGAACGATAATCGTTTTTCGGAAAATGACAATGCGAAATTTACGAAAAAGACTCAAGAGTCTACTCCTTCCCAGAAGAGAAACGTTTGGCGGGTCAAGAAGGAAAAAACTCTGCGGTGATTGAACTGCGCAAGACGAAATTTGAATCGTGAGAGAGAAATTCAAAAGAGTCTATTGGCTAAGAGTACCTTTATAATTGATACTTATTTTTAGTGAAACAAACAAAGGGATTGCGTAGTTTTAACTTTATGAGAATCTACTCGCATATAATAGATTTAATATGGTTTTATATCGTTGTACTTTTATGTACTGATATGTAGTCTACTTTTCGTAGATAAATGAAAATTTTTACGTATTTTTATTCAAATTATTCGATCTTATCGGTCCCGATCTTTCAGTTCTTCATCGGTATTGTTCGCCAAGCGAACTTTTAAGGCCGCACGATGATGCGATCCAACTCTTTTTTCATTTGACGTTGTTGGACTCTGTTGCAATAATGTTGGTATTGAAATTGGTATCAGGATTTTCTGTTTCGAACCTGCCACTGGCATTCCTACATCAATATTTTGTATTAAACTGTCGCTTTTTGTTAAACTTAATGTTTCACTTTTTGACACAGGATCAAAGCTCGTGGTCAACGTCTTATCTTTCAAAATTGATACTTCCGGTAAATTGTAGACTGGTTTTTCTATCGATTGTTTTTCAACTTGATGCTGACTCCGATTTTTTCTTAAATTTGAAAAAAATAGATTCTTTTTCTTCGGTGATCCGTCCTTTACTGTTCCCTCTAATGTTGAGATTTTATGGATCATGTTATCCGTTTTTGGTTTTAATTCTATAAAAGTGTTTTTTGATTATTTAATTGTTTTAATATAAAGATTATAAAATATATTAAGGGACCTATCCAAAAGGTGGTGCGAAATGTTTCGTTTTTATCTTCTAACACAGCAGCCTGATTTATTGATTTTGATGATTCCGGATATGTTGTTTCTTTTGATACCGATTCCTGCTTTTTGTCCAATTCTGACGTTTCAGGAAAGTATTTTTTCAATGAAAAATCTTCAAGCGCCAGATCGACGTAATCTGGATTTGGTTGTAATACCAATGGTTTACCTGGTAAATTATTGAAAATTAACAGAAGCAGTTTATGTCAGAGTAAATGATTCTTACGGGGTGAAGGTGTCCAGGACTTCATGATTTCTTCTGGGCTAAAATCTTTTGACTCTGATAAATTATCAATTTTTGATGAATCCATATAATTAGGATTATCAACTGGTTTTCCTCTTCGAGAAGCACATCTATTGCATGTTCGTTGGTCTTTCCTGTCATTGCCATCTGGTTTTTTCTTCTGATCATTTCTATTGTCAGCGAAGGATGAGTTGCCAAAATTTTGAGAATCTGCTGTGACACATCCTTTTCTTGTCGGCTTATCTTGCATTTTCAACCGTTTATTTGAATCTTGTTGACAAAAAGTCTGTGTTAATTTCTCATCATCTTGGGGATTATTGGATTCAGACAACTCTGTGACATATATCAACCGATCTTGGGCTCCAGGTAAAACCTTTAATGTAATTGTTGAATATTCGTTTCTGTTGTACTGTCTTGTTTATGATTTGAATACCTTATCCTTTATACTTGTATAACGCAATTGACTATACTTATTAAAGTCAAAATTGTCAACGTCATACAATTGCGTTGAACCGATGACCCTGTGAGGTTTAATCGTTTTTCTGGTTGAAACATCAATGGTGTCACATTTTGCCCATGTTGAGTATTCGCTGTCGACTAGATTTCTACTGTTCTCAGGCGGCGTAGGTAAACGAAAGAAAGGATACTTTCCATGAATAACGGCTGAGTGCCAGACACCGATTATTTTATTACCATTATGCGTTTGTGTCTCTTGACTTCTTTGCAAAGGACAACTATTGACAGCTTCTTGCGGAGCAGAATATAATAATCTATGCAGTTAATTATTATTAATAAAATTCTTTATGTAATAATTTGTTAATAAAATTTAAAAAACCTTGCTCCTCCTTCAATTTCATTCCTGTTCAGTGGCAAAAATAGACTCATTGAATTTGATGTGCCTGGGATGTCTATTAATCTTCCAAGAAGTCCTTGCTGAACTTCATCTAGAGATTGCAAAGGCATTTCCGGTGGAGGAACATTTTCTATAACATAAAATGTAGAACGAAAGAAATTATGGCAAAGGGTTCTTGTATCAACTGTAATTTATATACCTGTGAATGATTGACTACTAGACACTCCGTCTGCGATTGGGCTTTCAAAAGAATTTTTATCATTACAATTATTCTGATTTAGAGACGTAGCAGTCGATTTTAATTTGGGAGTATTGCATGCAAATTGATCTGGTAAAGTAACAGGTTTATTCCACCAATCAGAAAAAAAAGATTCGGTGTTACTATTTGATTCGACATTCTTATCATTTAAAATTTCTTTAGAATTTTTTGAGGAACCGAACCGGTTCTGACATTGATCATTTTTCATTTCTGAATTTGCAGTACAGTTTGCTATTTTATTTTCAAGGTTAATTATGTCTTGAGCTTTTGACCAGAGAACTTGACATTTGTGTTTGATATCGAGGTCCGAAGTCTCCTTATTTTTTGAGGTTACATAAATCGGCAACGGAAAATCTTCATTGGTACAAGTCGAAAGTTGTTTATCTGCTTCACTTTGACATCCTTGTGCTATTTCGTCCGTGAGACAATTATTAGATGGTAGAGATGTATCCAGTTTTACCCAGGTCTCAGGACATGATGGATTTTCAGCAACGGCCACGGGTAAAAGATTTCCGGTATTTGTAACCAATTGCCAAAGAACTTTAGGTCTAGTATATCCGGCAGGAACGTCACAGGATTCTTGCTGATTATCTTCATTGGTGGAGCGGCATACTGTGGTCTTAGATTTTACACAATGCAACTGGTTTTTCGAATTAATTGCGTTTTTGGGACAATGAGGAACGATCGTATTTTTGTCTATGTTTCCTATTAAGGTGCAAGGCGCGTCGAAAAGTTGCTGAAGTTTTCTCCAACACGACGTCCCTTTTGCCCGAATTTTAGATCTGACGCAAACCTTATCATCTAATAGAAGACAGAATATTTTTAAATAATATGATACACATATTTTTTAGGTTGTCACATTCATTACTTTTTTCTAAATTGTATGCTACTAGCATATCGCCACGTTTCTTTCGTTTACAATTTTCATTTCGGATGCGAAACGTTGGGAAAGTCCAGACAGGTCGGTTTGATTTTGCAGGACAGTTTAAAATTTGAATTCTTCCCTGCTTATATGTTTTTGTGGAATCGTCGGAGCACGAGGTGTCATCATTCTCAAGTTTATTCTTTACGCAGATTGCATTGTTAGTTAGTCTGTGGGAAAAACGGTGAAGAATGATATGAGTGTCTCGGATGTATGTATGAATAGTGTATAACAGAACCTATAAATCCGTTGTCCACACAGGGGATTGTATTCCCTGACATTGTAACAGTAGGAATCAGTGGGTCCCATTCTAGTCATTGTGGAATTAAAGTTTATGAATTCCTTTTATGCTTAGCAAAGGTGTTTAAACCGATGTCATACATTTTGACGTGCTAGCTATTTTGCACGTCTCAAATTGTCGGACCTGTTTTACATAATTCATGGAAACTATAATCAAAATGATTTTTATCATCTTTCTATTGTTTCCCTGCTCTTCACTTTGCTTCATAACGTCATAATAAATACAAGTTAAGAAGAACTAAAGATTAATCTAAAGAATTAAATTTATTTTCAAGCTGTCTGACCGTAACTAAGTTTAAAAAAAAAAACGCTTGCATGGCAATCTGCTCGTTAAAAGTAACGTGAAAAATTAAGCCTTGCACAATGATTAGGAACATCATTACAGAATCCTTCCTATTAAAAGAGTCCATACAATTTAAGGAGGAGATAATAATAGTAATTTATTAATCTCCTTGAGAAATAGGTGATCCTCGGTCACGTTTCGATCCTTTTCCTTTGCCTTTAGATTTTGATTCTCGCTTTCTACTCGAAGACGACGTCGACGTGGTGGAGGCGGAATCTGCAGGACTTGAATGACTGGAACCCTCGCGATCCCATCTTGCCAAAACTTCACGTAAATTTTGGCCATCGCTTTCCTCGTACGTGTCTACATCTACGTGTAGATTATCTTGATTGGGATGGTTGCTGTTAGTAGATTCTAAATTGGCACGCATTTCTTTTCGCTGATCATCCGTATGCTGCGGGCATCGCATAGACCTGGTGCATAGTTTTTTCGTGTGTTCAGAAACCACTCCACATATCTGCGCGAGTAACATACGCTTATCTTCAATGGACATATTTTCATAATTCGATGGGGAGTTTTCGTTGCTTGTATGATTATGCTCGGTGGGATTATCGCCATTTCTTTGGCTGGTTTTTTGCTGTTTTGATTTCTTTACACCATTACGATCTTTTCTTCTTTTACGTTTATCATTGCTTAAGCTCCAGTCAACGTCGTCGTCATCATCACTTATAACTCCACTGAGGGTGCTGAGATCTTTAGAGTTATTAGCAATCCTTCTGGATGCTATTCGTGAGCTGTTCCGACCCATTCCCATGCATTTTTCCAAGTGAGTAGCAAATCGACATGCTGCAACACCTCTGTCGCAGTTGGGACAATTACATTCTTGAGACTTTTTCACTGGGTGCTGCCCAAACACATCAAGTCCTGGTGAATCTAAAGAATGTTACGAATAAGAAAAGTATTATGGTGACTTATATTTCCTCGCATGCTGTGTAAAGCATAAAAAGTCAACATACCAACAATTGCATAAGATTCATCATCCGGTATTCCTTCTTCAACATCAGAACTTCCAGTCTTGATTGTTCGGTGCACATCAAAAACAAATCCCATTAGAACTTCATCAAGAAGGTCTTCATAAATTTCTTTTGTGGCTGCGTCGACGTTTTCTGATTTGCTCATGAAGTCTAGAAATCTTCTGTTTAGTTCCTCTATCCTATCTTCGGTTACAGACATTTTCCCTGTCAATTTCAGTCTTGCAGAACAGTCGATACGGACTTCTTCTGTACTGCTTATATTGCACGAGTTGACAGCTACGCGTAACCTATAAGCGAGTCTTGCGGTAATTAGAATGGCAAAATTTCATGTGAATAATTGTACAAATAATGGCTATGATTTTGAAGAACGATGAATATCTTATGTTTCAATATCCTTGTTATTATTCACACACATTTTTCCATGACACCACTACCGGGCAGGTGGCAGACAAGCGGAATACTACCATTGACGCCATGTTCAGCCATTTTCCTCAACCGATTTTCTGTAACTCCCGTTATCATTTTCAAACAGCCAATAACGCCATAAACAACAAATTAATATCAACGAAAAAATTCAGTCATTGATTTATGAAAATTGGTAACACCTTAAAATAATATATCTAACGAACAGACATTATTAGTATACGAAGTATTATTAGACCTTTTTATACTATATTTACTCCACTGACCCTGTATAAAAGTATGCGATACAAACATTCGTGATATTGCAAAATCTAATTATTATTTCAAGTTGTGTCCTAACAAATAATCGTATTATTTATAAATCCGGAATTTCCGTCCGCAGAATAAATCATGTGTCGCTAGAAACGTATAAATATATATAAATCTTCATTTCTAACGAAAAGTCCATGTTAAATACGAATTTAAAAAGTATCCAGAATTATTGTCCTCCAGTCACTTTAATATCCTGTCAGCAAATCAATTAGTATTAAAATGTAATTAACTGATATATGTCCTCCAGGCAATTCCAAATTAACGAAAGCTAAATGAATCCGATACGCAAAAAATCTTTTATTAGCAATATGATCTCAGTCATTACATCCTGTTTCTGCTTCAGCCATGTTGGAATGTACGTGAGACAAGAGATACATTTTTAACCTGCGCCTCTTTTACCACCCTCGAGACACTTTGGCGATGTTCACGCATGTCGAACGCCTTGACAGGTGTCAGGAAAATTAAAGCAAAAGGTATAAAATTAAGTAGAATTGTAAAACAATTTTGACAATGACCCAAATGCCAGCCGCCTACACGTGATAAAATCAACATCTGCCACCGCTTCGTTCTGTATGACCGCATTTTCATGAAAATTCGAGAATGACGTTCCTCGCGTCGCCCGTTGTGCATCCCCACGAATAAACCGAACGTCACTGGAGTATACATAAATAATAACTCTCGACGATACTATTATGGCGGCATGAGTAGAATGAAGAAGTGCGTGAAACAAAGGCGTCTCAAATAGTTCCCGGTGGCTAGCCACGAGTCTCTGTTTATCGCGAATCGTTCGACTGCCAAATTCCAATGGCAGAGAGCAGCATTAACGAGGAGACACAACCGAAAGCAGACGAGGCATCGGTGCGTTCACAAATTAAAGTCTCCATTGACGTAAATTGTCTTTACGACGTTTACAGATTTCCATCCGGCTGTTCAAAAATATCCGGTAGGAATCGAGCCGCGTCAATTATGTCATTTTCTTTTCTTTCTTATTCTCTGTTGATTGGCACATCTTTCATGAAAGCTTTATAACGCTTTTGATAACGACCGAACATTGGGATTCGTTCCAACAACAATCGTTATGCAAATCGTCTGGAATTCTGCCCAGTATTACGGCTGTCGCAAGACTTTTTGTATAAAATGAATTTATTCGCGCAAGAACAATTTTACCGACTGTACAATTAATCTCGAAAATGAGTGGTCGAAGTAATGCATACAATAAAATTAAATACAGTGAAAAATAACATAAGCGAGCTGTGAACAAGTATTTTTCTTTCGCTTCAAATTCTACTGGAGTTCCGTGTAATTTTTGCACACGTGAAAATTATATATATATAAATATCTGTGCGGGCTGAGATCCACTTATGAATCGATCCTGAATATACATATATATATATTTGGTTTTGTGACGTAAACTTGACGCAATATATTTCAAAGTTCGCGTAGCTCTCAACGCCTCATCTACGACAAGGAGTACATCAATCATTGGCCACCAGGTGGATCCGAACGACGGCCATTGGCCGGATGTTTATCTCAACTTCTAGAGACCCTTGGGGAACTGTGCAGCCTATAATTTGCGAGACAAACAACGGGTGCGATACCATACGATATTTTACCAAGGTCGAGAAACATCCGGGCCTATAGACATTCATTTTCAGCATTGTCCCTCCCTCCGGGTCTTCAGATCTTTCATAGGGAGTAGGTTAATTAGGCCTAATATAATATTGCAAGTTTTTTTCAAAAGTAAAATTATCCTTTGAACTGAATAATAAATGTTATAAAAATACAATAGTGAGCTTTAGGTATAAATTCAAAAATACATCTTCCACTGTTTATTTTGTTACAGCACTTGACTCGTGTCATCCAATAATAATAATGCTCTGTATTTAAAAAGACTTACCACCGAAATTCTAAGGGTCCTTACTCAACATCCAAGGTTGCACAAAGAGTGACGTGGGATTGAAAAAAAAGTGTTGAGCGTGAAAAGGAAATGAAAAGGAAAAATAAAGCAGGAGAAAGAAGGGAGGAGGTAGGGCGGGGGGGGGGGGTGATTCGGGGGTGTGCAACCTTAACACGATTCTATTTCTTTCGATGCATCACAGAAGAGTCGAGTGGTCAAAGTGACGCAATAGGGGACGAAGGAAAAGATGGGGGGACCAAAGAGGGATCGTGAGGAGGGGTGGGGACGTCGGGACGTCGAGCGTCCCAAGTCGTCTTAGCGCAAGAACCAGACAGAACCGTACGAACTTCCATCGCGGCCGCTACCGTGGGTCCGCCATCTTTTTTTTCCAAGAAGCCCAACTGACTCTTTACTTTGCTCTTTCGATTCTGCCGATCAGTCGCACGGGTAAAGAAGATTTCATCGAATCGACTCGACCGGGTCATATCAATTCGTTATCAAGTCCCACGGGTTTGACATCCCCGAGCGTTCAGAGTTCATCGAGTTGAGAAGAGCCGAGAAAGAAGCGAAAATGGTTTACGAAAGCGACTTCTACACGACCCGACGACCCTACACGCGGCCGCTTGTGTCTTCCTACACCGTCACGGTTAGTACCATTAAAAAGACATAACCTAAAAAAGGGAAAGGAAACGTAAGAAGGATCGAACCATTCTTAACCAATCGACACTTTGAGGAACGGGATACACTGATAGCCACGAGTTAACGTTTGAATATATCGTTACGTAGAATTTAATAAATTTTTATGAATATATCTAACAGTCATTAGCCACTACTCAGTACTCACATTAGATAGGGATCGTCCTGAAGGGTCAAAGTTTCAAGCGACCGAGTTCGTATACGGCTGATCAGCTGATTTCATTGTCAATCTTGAATGAGAAAAGCTCGTCTCGTGTCTCTCTGTACTCTAAACTCAAAACACCAATGGTACGTTTGTGTCGCTGTACTCGGTGACATTTACCAGTCGAACATAACCTACGATCGCGAAACGTTGACTCTATCGTGTATTTGCTTGACACTCTGTTACCGGCTGCTGTTACACTGGTTTTTTCATTGGCGACCGACAATACGTCAATTTTATCGAATCGTATTTCTTAACGAGGTACGACTCGATCTGATTATTGTCGTCGTCCTTTTATGAGAAGATCCGGTACGCTGCTACAATTTTCGAAGTCTTAACTTCCACACTTTAACTCTGAGCACTACTCCCGAACCAAGGAACACGCACGCACTCGGTGTCTCGGATAAGGATGGACATATGGAATTCTTCTTATACGTATTACGTATGTATCTTTAGGTGTAACGAGAGGGGTAAAAGGCGACTGGACCGATTTTACCCGCTGTCGCTCGTTCATTGTCGTTCGACAGGAACAACGGACCTGTCACGTTTTCTTTTTGACTTTTTATCCAGTCCATGACGTCACAAATTGTGTACAAAATGGAACCGTCAAACGTAACGGACGGATCGACTCGAGTCTGTGTCGAAAAGCCTCTGTACGAATAAGTACGAAACAACCAGCTTCTTAATTTGCGAGTGTTTCATTTTTTTTTGTCACGTGGTCAGTTATTTTTGCCTTTTTGAATATTCCGCCAACTCTGAGGAGACCTCAGAGCACGTAGTTCAAGTGTCAAGTTAACGGCACTGATTGTCAACGGGTATCATTTGATTGTCAATATATGTATATATGACATTCAAAATGGCGTGATACGCAAAAGGATTAAATTGTATTATAATTTTTTTTTAAATGACTTCTTTTCGCGCCAAATACACTCAATAGGGTTTTCAAAGGCTCATCTAATGTTGGCAGGATTGCGTTGAATATTTTGCCAAGATTCCGTAAAATATTTTAAACTGGAAATGACTCACTCCGGAATTCGTAGGCGATACCCTTCGCCATTTTGTGCGCGTAAAGTTATTATTAATAACATCCTAATAGCAAAGTTAAAAAAAGATATCTTAACATAGTTAGAGCGATGCGATGACTATCTAGGAGGAGTAATAGTCGTTACACAGTAATTAAAGAAATCGTTAAGGATACTCGTAGGAAATGCGAATAGCTTTTATAATTAGACAAGAGAGGGCAGTGGGGTCACCGTATGATCTATTATTAGGCGGTCAGCCATTTTCCGGGACTGGGAAGTGTTAAACTTAGATGCCGTCGCTCCCGGCGATTCTGCTCGTCGTGAAAAATGAATTTGGCCAAGTGTCTAGCGCACCGCCGCTCTCTCGATCTAAAGTGGGTCCCATGACGATTTCGGCACACGAATCCTCGATACACTGAACGCAACGAAAACCCCATAGAAGCATAGGGAGTCTCTGGCGGCGGCCATATTGAATGTCAGCAAACAGTTACGGAAACTTCCACTTGGAAGGGAAGTGGAATTTCGAGCGTTCGGTACTGCAGCGAGAACTTCGAAGACGCTTTACGTCTTACTAGGTTGGTAGAGAGGGATGCCCAAGACGGCTGCGAAGCCCGGTGTTGCGTTACGCTGCCCTAATTTAGACGCACGACGTCTCGACGCCCGCCCCCACTCTTTCTTATTTCTTCGTCACAGAATTCATACTCGGCCAGATCTTCACGTGCACACATATATATATATATATATATTTATATATGCGTAACCGCGCTGGCCGGATACGTCATCGCAGCCATAAGTGAATCTGACGCGTTTAATTAGTCAGATGATTTTCCTACTAATTTCATGGAGATTATCCTTTTTTGGTTTGTTATCAAAAAATGTGAATACCTAGACGTCTCGGGGGTGATTCGAGCATGAGGAATAGACTACAAGGAGGCCGATCTTTGCGTTCCGAAAGCACATCGGAAATGCGGGATTTTTATCGATACACTAGTGCTGTGATATACAAGCATTACTGTTTTCATGCGGTGTGTGGCACAGTATGATATCGTAGAAACTGTAGAATTGTTTAG
>JARQSV010000057.1:2028598-2136254 GCA_030142285.1 Calameuta idolon
CTTATTGTTAGTTTAAAA
The DNA here is from genome assembly GCA_030142285.1 of Calameuta idolon. NCBI lineage: Eukaryota > Metazoa > Arthropoda > Insecta > Hymenoptera > Cephidae > Calameuta > Calameuta idolon. The sequence goes on from JARQSV010000057.1 coordinate 2,028,617, forward strand.
GAATCACTATTAACAAAAAAAATTCTTACCTCAGTATTCGTATAATTTCACTTTATTTTCACATAAAAAACCTATAAAAAAAAGCGTACGTCAATCCGGGTAAATAAATGAAATAAGGAAATAGGTAAATGTCAGTTGCAGACATGCGATGCGACTGCCACCTATGGTAGAATGTCGAACTACTAGACGGACCTAATTTCGGGCGTGCTTTCCACTGCTGCATCCCGTCTACGTTCGGCCTCCTTACAGTCTATTCTTCTTGGATTCGAGGTACCAACATTATTTGTCGGTAACGTGGACATTGGTGTAGCTGGTAAGATGGCGGCTTTGGAGATCAGGCTAGAATTCAATGGAACAGAACATAATGGGTGATTGGTAGGCTATTTGAAATGAGGTTAGATTCTAATTGACAGTCGTAAATATGGCGGCGGCATGCAAACCTTGGCGAGGGACATCGAGAATTTATTCATCGGAATCCTTTGGGGGGGTGTACATACACCGAAGTTGACATGGATGCATTCTTCAAGCACCATTCACACCGGCGAAGAGTCTCGTTTATTTAAGGAGGCCGAGTGTAGCATCTGTCTTATTAATAGAATCGGTTATTTCAATCGTGATTAATCTTACCACGTAAAACCCCTCCACTCCATTAGCTTCGGTCCGAAGGATCTCCCTCCTCCCAAGATCGTGAGACCCGCTCTAAAATTATTTGTTTCAATATCCAAAGACTTAATTCTGTAAAAGTTGTGATAACGAAAAAGGAAATTTTTTTTTTCAAAAAGTAAATAAATAATCGAAGTAAACGCACACGCACAAACACTTACACAGATACAGACACACACTATCCCACGAGTCCTTGATTTCTCAGAAAATCCCAAGATCACCACGAGCAGAGTAAATCCAAATAAGAGACGAAGGTCACGATCGGAAGGGTAAAGAGGAGAGGGGAATAAGGTGGGGAAAAAAGTGTGTTCGGTAGTCGAAGAGTTGTGTGGAAGTGAAGACTCCGGTGGAGGAAGAGAGAGAGAGAGAGAGTACCGATGAGCCTCGAGAGCGTCAGTTCCCTCGAAGGATCGACGGAGAAAGAGAAAAGGCTGAAAGGATAAGAGAAATTGGAAAAAAAAGGATCCAGAATAAAAATCGAGAGAGAGAGAGATAGAGAGAGAGAGAGAGAGAGTCAAAGGACTCGAGATAAGGGCTCCATTGGATACGTTACAGAAGCGAGAGTTGTTCCCATGGGAGAAGGTCCCCTTCGTACCGCGACCATCCCTGGTCCCGGAACCGTTCACCGTCTGGGGTCGCAAGAAGCAGGACCCCCAGAAGGAGTTCTACCAGTACGCGACGATCAAGGACAAAGAGGGTAGCGTGCGGGGAAAGAACGTCGCCCAGGACGACCACACCAGACAGCTGATCCAGGGCGGCGCCATTTCGAAAGCCGGACTGGACGCCTCCGCCGAATTGGCTGCCAGGGGACACGTCTTCGAGAAGGGTGTCTTGTCCAGGCAACCTGGTGCCGAGAGACACGCTTTCGTACCTGCCACTGGCCGGACCAAGATCCTCATGGCCCTGCAGAAGCCCTCTTGGTATCGGTTTTAAGGTCACGGATGGGGGAACAGACGAGGGGAGCGTCTTGGCCGAAGTTTTCGAACGGGTCGATATTGGCGCGATTGGAAAACGAAAAAAAAAAGCGAATCAGTGTAGATCGAAATTTATCCGAATAGAAAAAAGTTATATTCTTCCCCCTCCCCCCCCCCCCTTTTTTTCAATAATTCTTTCAATACTCGGATAACAGAGAATCTGCACGCTGAATAACATAGACGAGACTTCAGACTCGACGAGTTTTCATTTTCAATTTTTTTCTACATAAAAAATAAAAAAAGAAAAAACAAAAAATATATATACACTACTTATCGCTATACTTCAACAATGCTTTTAGTCCTCAGGGTATTTACAAACTAGTTGCCGTCCGTTTACGCTTACGCATTTTTATTATATTTTTCTTTGTCCTCTCTTGAGGAAGACCATGTTGATTACACTATTTTTTTTTGATCCCACAAAGCCCAGAGTCCGGTATCGATTATTTTTTTTTGGAACGCTCACGCAATGTATACCTGCGAAACGATGACAATAAACGATGACGTCGTATTGAACGAAACAATTGTTTTAATTTTTATTTCTCAGTTATTTGTCACAGCAGTACAATAAAAAAATTTTTTTAAGCACTATTTAATATTCCGATTCCATCCTGTATATATATTATATTTTTTAGAGCTACCATTCCGAGACATCGAGTCGCCAATCCCAACGATCGCGTACATAGAGATACAACTTTATGCAAGACTCAGAATGAGATAACCCATTACACTGATAGGAGTGATCAACACGATCAACACGATCATTGCACAGTACACGTACAGCAGAGACACGAACCTTTGGCAATAGCCTAGCGTTGCTCAACGCCGTCCCGAGTGTCCTGAATATCTGAGGAAGGAGACACTAATACGTAGTCTAGGTTAGGTATACCAAATCGCGTTATAATTGGCCTGCACGTTGTGTGTCTACAGATAAATCTACACCACACTATACGTTACCTTTGACATAACAGCCACGTTAAATAATTCAATCATCAATACACAAGTATTAACCTAACCTCAGCCACAAGGAGTCGTGCAATTTTTTCTGGCTCTGGGGAAACAGGTCCGATCAGTCCGTGCATCCAATTATAATGCAGCTAATTATCCGACTATTAATTAGGACGCAAAATTGATTACATAATTATCAAGGATCCACGTGCTGATCTGATTCTGGAATATATAACCATCTTGAAACCTAACCTAACCTATTTGACTATCCTCACGGCCAGTCCTACTTCGTAGTCTGATATACACGTAGCCTAGGGTGACAATGGGAATGGCTATACATATATACATTTATATATATATATATATAGCTATTGTGCCGAGTGTGAGCGTGACAAGGGAGAGCGAGGGGAATTAGAAATGAAAATGATTAAAGAAATTTTTTTAAAAATAAAAAAAAAGGGTTCCGCAACTCCAGAAGAGTCTTCTCCAATGTTGACCTTGTATACCCGAATCTAGACACCCCGTCACTACGTGGTCCGCGACTATCCGGATGCTGGAGTGAGGTCTGCCCAAGAGCAGTACAGCTACTCCTACACCAACACCAGCGCGTCCAGCTCTGCTTCTTCTTCGGATCCGTACTCTCGACCTCAGCGCACTAGCTACACCCAGGAGAGCGTCGTCAAGAGGGAGCACGGTCCTTACGGCTCGTACTCGACCGAAAGATCCTCGAGGTCTTCGACCGGCGGCGGTCCAGGAGGCTACCACTCCTCCTACGATTCCCATACTTCCGGTCGTCTGCCTGGCGGAACCACCTACCGTCATTACTCCTACCGGGTCTAAACGAACGAACAAGCATGTCTTTCTCCTCTTCCTAACCCTATTTACGAGTTGGCTTTCCGGTTTTATTGGCACGTTGATTCGAGAACTACACGACCCCTTGGTGTGTTGATTCTTTGAGGGGGGAATGTCCATCAAATCGAAGTACGGTCTTCCGGTTCTTTTGTACACTTAGTTCCTCTTTTATATTATTTTCTACAGTTTTCAAGAATTTTTTTTTAAATTATTTTATTTCACATGTCCTTATAGTATTCGTGTGTGGGAAGTGAGTTAGAAAAAAAAAAAAATTGGGTGTATTATTTTTCTTTACTGATCTTGTTGCATCTCCTGCTGGAAGACTGTGTCCCCCTTTTTATCCCATCCATCCCCTAGCCTGGTCCTTGTCCTTGCAATCTTTGTACCCCGATTCACAGAAAGAACAAATTAGCTCTCTGCTGTATCAGGCAACGATTATAGTGTCGCCGAGCGTGACTTTAGTCGTCTTAAAACTGCGTCTAGTAAAAATTCATCTAACCAGCGAGTAACAATATGCGTTCTTAATTTATATATATGTCACATTGTAATATCTGGATACGACCGTATTTATACGTGTATTCTCTATGTATCACCGTACATGTAAACATGTTATACATATTTAAATACATATGTGGCCGCTGTTTGTATGCTATGCGAGACTCACTTTTATTGTAACCAGCACAGCCTCTAGATAGCGAATTAACCCGGATATTATCCGAAAAAAAAAAGAAGAAAAAATTCGACACCGAACACGTGTCAAGAGCGGTATCGACAAGCGCCAACTTTTTCCCTTTGATCTTTTGAAAATGTGCCCACACGACACGACGGTGAACATTTTCAATTTTGTTTTTCCTATGTGTACCATTTTTTGTTGCACCACTCGCAGCCAGGGATCGTCAGGAGTCTGGTACGTAGAGATTTTCATCACTCGTCGCAATATAATACCGAATTTCACCAAAGCCTTGTGGCATGCTAATTTTGAATTATCGAAGAAAATAAATTCTTCAACCATCGGTCGACAAGGAGATTTTTCAAAAAATCTTCGTCGACATATTCCAAGGAATACTAACGAATGTTAACAAGATTGATATCGATAGACACACAACGCGAAAATTGGCCAAAACATTTGAAACACCCTGTAGAGTTTTACACACATAATGGTCATATGTACACTCGTTATTAAAATGCAGCTATAGATATCTATGTATATGCAAATAGAGAATCGTACTCGAAATTTGTTTATTTAATTTTTTTTTTCGAGTGCATCGAGAACACGTGACTTTTGTAACGTCGAAGATTTTTTTTTTTATTTTGATCAACACACATTCTTACACTTGTATGAAAAACCGGAGGCGAATACTAACCGAGTATTTCTTTCTATCTATTCTGTCTCCCATGTGACTCCTTCGTCCTTCGCCGCCGCCGGGTCATCCAAAATCATCGAATCCAAAAATGACTTTCGCAAAACCGCCTCGTTACGTCACCGGGCTGCAGAGCCCCACATTCATACCACTCTCCTCGTACGTTCAGGTGAGTAATCGAAAAAAAAAAAAAAAATGTGACGCGTCAGTGTTTTCGAAAATTATTGTCCATTGTCCTCCGGTGAAAATCATTGTCCGACAGTCCATCGGTAACAGTAATAATAATTGTGATATTTCTGAGGAATTTTACACAAATTTCAATAATCACCCAATGAAATTTGCAAAAAAGTTACCAAAACAAAAAACCAGCGTGTGTATGCGTGTGGTGTGTCTATAAATCTAAAAATTCCATAAAAAAACACAGCTTTTCTTCCTTTTCTTTTTTTGTTCTAATACCGGCGCTTCTCCACTGCAGCTAACAGCACTGCATCGCTAACATAAAAAAACCGCATTAAAAAAAACCACAAAATTTGCAAGACTCAAAAAAATTCCAAAAATGCCACTGACCATCGAAAAGACCTCGTTGATGGATTCTATAAGATTTCTGCTTTATATATTTTGACTTCGTTCTCGGCCTGTACCCAAAACAAACGGCCGCATCCTCATCGGACGCTTCTTCACCTCTGACTTCCGCCAAAATCGCACGCGGCATATCTTCTTGGACGCTCACCGGAAACGCTTGTCCATCCGCATCGCTTTGGCTCGCATTAAATACGCACGCGTTTCTTCGCAACTGCTGGCTGCCTACGTCCGCTGCTGCTTTACGTAACTTCCGCTGGGTTGCGACTTCCAAGAGCGTGTGTAGAGATTAGGCGACGAGATTGTTACCCACAGCGAGTACCTTGTCCAGGTGAGGACGTTACCTCATCTACCTTACGTGGCACACAAGAGGCTTGTCACCGTTGTCCACTCGCCAATCCACAGCATCTACCACACTGGTACACCGGTACCGATAAGAATTCATTCTCGCGTCCGGCCAAGTGTCCTTGCGGCCGAGATGAACCGGATACGTGACCTCCCGAGGGCCTCCTCGGTCTCCTACACCGAAAAGTACCTAAACTCCAAGGACAACATTGTAAGTTGCCTTAGAACATCCTAGACACGTGATCGACTACCGGGAACCAATGAAATCACCTCATCCATCATCATCTTCATCATCATCATCATCACGTCACTGTCGTCATGGTCGTCATTCTCTTCATAGACTTTGACATGTACACGTGTATCAGGGGAGGCGTCGTTTCACTAGATCAGAGAACCGGACAAAATAGAAATTTGAAAAATCGAAAATTACAAAAATAAATTAGAGACATTGCTTATATTTTCTTTTTTTTTTCTTGTGCTTCTTTTTTTATCTTTACTTCTTACGCAGTTCTTCGATGACGAGACACGCGAAATCCGCGCCAAGGCTGATTCCCTCCTACGTCGCATCCACGTCTTCGTGCCCAGACCATCGGCCAGGTAATTCGATAAATTCTGAACGGAGCTTTAGGTTTTTTCCTGAAAGTTACTCTAGCCTCTCTTCTTTATTTTTTTTTTTGTACCAGCGACTTTGCCGAAGAGATCGTACCTGAGCGTCTACGTAGCGACGACTACATCCGTCGTGTTATCGGCGCCAGGAAGAACACCAAGAAGGACTTTGAACCCATCTCTTGGTACGCCGTTCCGGAGCAACGTGACCTGGGCAAGGGAAATCTTGCCTGCGTAAGATACGTAGGTGGCAGACCTCAGTCCCGTAGGAGGCCTTACTTCAAGGTCGCTGATTTACGTCCAGCGAATATTCAGAACGACGTCAACCTCTTGAGCTACTACAGCAAGAATCGTCAGGCCGCCGCCAATGCCTGTGAGTAATCTTGGTGCAGACCAGGAAAAATCTGAAAATCGATTCACGAACTTGACTGAAAAGACTCGTGAACGGGAGATCAGTTGTAACTGTCAAAATAGTTTTTTTTTTATTTCACATCTTGCATCATGACACATTTTTTTAAAGTATTTGTGAGATTTACTAGGTACTGAAATTAATTTTTACAGGATGCCGTTGGTATCCGGTATATTGGATTAGACATATTTTGAAAATCCCTGTAGGAGATTGTTCTCGTGAATACCGTCCGTGTTGAGTGATTAGACGAGAAACGTCTATTCGATAGAGTCTTGAGAAAGCGAAACGACGAATACGGCCTTGGGACGCCGTAGTGTGTTTATCTTATTATTATAATTTTTGTCTTTTTGGTTTTTTTCTCCCTTTTTCTTGGCCTTTCTTTCTGAGACTTTTTTTTCTTTTTGGTGTTCTGTGTACATTATGATTTTTCGTTTATCCTCGTTTTTTTACACTGTTTTCTCATGCACTGTGTCTAATTCAACAAGCGTTTTTAACGTAAATGATCCTACCTTAATATTGAAAACGGGTATAAAAGAGTAAACGTCTAAACGATTATCACCTTCGTGATAAATAGGATCGAAAATATATTTTTATTAAAAAAAAACCACCAAACCCTTAATACAACTCGTATAATCGCGGCTATACGTTTCTATTGAGAAAACATACATATGAATATATATATATGTATATATGTATATATGAATGTAATAACGACCCAATGACGAAGCGATGTGCAGAACACAAAGAAACCCGAATCTATGCAACGTCGTTTATTTATGAGTTTAACCTAAAGTAGAGGTCACGGGTGAGATCGGGGGGGGGAGCTCAGGTGACAATTTTGGAAACGGAGACATCGCAGAGGAACGAGCGGTTTTTTGAACGTTTCAGGCCACGGATGGAGAGATCGCGTACCCGAGCTGAACAAGGAACCCACTAAATCCAAAACCGAAGAAGACGCCCCACCCGAACTCATCGAGGAATGATTAATTTTTAACTGAACCCAACAAAAAAAAAGAAAAAAATTTTCAAAAAATAATAATAATACTTCACTATACGGACACGACGCAAAACTCGTCAACACTGACCCCCACATCGTTCCGTTCATCATTTTAATTTTTCTATCACGTTCGCCATGACGGCGACTTCGTCGACAGTTCGTCACGGAATCCGCGGAGTCAGATGCGTTCGAGACGTAAATGAAAATCGAAAAATTTTTAAAAATTAGTGGCACTGTGCAGTTGCATTCTTTGATTTTTCAATGACCCGAGAGATTCTCTTTTTTTTTAATTTTTTTTTTACAGTTCTGGCTTCGCGGTTCTAGCGACGCGCAAACGACCCATCGAACACAAAGAACACGAATAAAACCCAACACGACAATAATTAAATAACACTGAACACTAATAACACGTAATCTCGGTCATGCGAATATTAATTATCGAATAATATTGTCAAACTGATCGAGCTTATGAATAAACAAACGACATCACGTAACGTGTGCAAAGTTTGATTTCGAAAAACAAAGTTTTTTTAATTCAAAAAATTTAGATTTTTTCCAAGAAAATTTTAAGAAAAAAAAAAAAAAAAAAATCCGCGCTTAGAGGTAAGCTTCACCGTATGTGCTTCTTATGTGATACTAACCAGTAGGTCTGTAACGACCGTTGACGGTGTTCAAAGTCAACGTACACGTAATTGATAAATCTAACATAAAAGAAAAAAAAAAAAGTAAATTAAATTTCCATATACAAGGTAATTATCACATATAAAAATGTATGACTTTTTTCTTCTGTTAATTCCAAATACACAAAGTATTAATCCACAAGACCTGTCTGAGCAAACGTAATAAAAAGTAATAGGCAGACACGAGTCACACGAAGAAACGATAATTCGTGACGAAATGAAATAACTTTTTACATTTTCAATGACTTTCTATTGATTCGCAAGCAACCTTTAGGCTTCTTAACGACTTTGAATACCTACCAATTATATTTTACCAATAACATGTACGTATGCGTGTTTACCAAGTCTGCAAATAAACGTAATGCTCTGTGTTCATGTGAACGTAATGATAAATCATTCCTGGATGACAAATCATTAAGAAAGCACCTTTATGTTTCATGTTACGTACAGCACCAGCCCAACCCCTAACCGATAGAGAAATTAGAAAGGGTCAGTATTGTAACCTCAAAATATGTTAATTGTACAGAGTATCTATACACGTATTCATAAATGTTACTCCGCGTGATGAATGTCTTATGACTAATTGTAGCACGTGCACTGGAAACTGAATACAGTGAGAAGCTCAAGAAGGAAGCTGGTAAGTCGTTTTCCTGAAACAAATCTGGAATCCATTGGTCCGGTATCCTCTGTAAACTGTGAAAACGTGACTGGCATCCAATGTATTGCGTTAGCTCCTATTCCGGAAGCGGAACCCGTTCGCGAGCCAGAATCCGTGCCCGAGGTCGCTGAGCCGATCGAGGAGGAACCTGCCGCGGAGAAGAAGAAGGAAAAGAAGGAAAAGAAACACAAGGATAAGGAGGGTACGTGATGCTGGAGAGATAAGAACGAAAAAAATATGGACGGAAGAAGAATCATCTTTCGTGTTGTCCCTTGTTCCTGTATCTGACTTTGAATGTATGGATGCAATGTGACGTATCGATATTAGACTGTTCGCGGAGCACGTGACGAGTGATAACATTTAGTAGTGACTAAAAAAAAAAAAACACCAAAATGAAAAAAAGGGGACGATTATACATGACGAGAGAGGGGAAACGAGGGGAAGGAATGTCGGGAGGTTGGGTCGGGTGGGGGAGTGAATTTTTGAAAAAATGATTAAAGGGGATTGAGAAAACGTATTGTTTTGATTGCAGTAAGGAAACCAGCCGTGGACGAGGAGGCTCTGAGGAAGGCCGAAGAGTTCCTTGCCAAGCAAGCGGAAGAGGCCAGGTACTTGACAGATTATGGGCATTGATTGGGAGGGGGGGGGGGGGGCAAAGATCAATCATAGATTAAGGTGGTGCTGATTTATTCACGTGTCCTCGGGAAGGTTGGAGGAGGAGAGGAGATTAGCGGCGGAGAAGGAGCGACTGAGACTGGAGAAGGAAGAGGAGGAGGCTAGGTTGGCCCTGGAGAAGGCGCAGGAAGAGGCACGTCTGGCGGAAGTAGCCGAGCAGGAAAGGTTAGAGGCCGAGAGGAAAGCCGAAGAGGAGAGATTGGAGGCCGAGCGATTGGAGGCTGAGAGGATAGCCGAGGAGGAGAGGTAGGTACCAGGGTCACTGTACTCCGACAGACCCAAGTCTTCATCCTAATCACCGTGATTACACGTAACAGACTAGCAGCCGAAGCCGCCGAAGCGGCTGCAGCAGCGGCCGAAGAGGAACGTCAGGCAGCGGAAAAGGCGGCCGAAGAGGCGCGCAAGAAGCAGGAAGAGGAAGAGAAGCTGGCGGCCGATGCCGCAGCAGCGGCCGCGGCCGTCGAGACCAAAGCTGCGGAGGAACCGGAAGAAGAGGGAGCTGCACCGGTTGAGGAGACCAACCAGGAACGCGAAGAGAGGCCCGAGGAACCCGTCTACGAGGACGAGGCACAGGTATTATTGTACAATTGTATTGACAGTTGCCAACTGTCCAGTACCGACTGCTGGACACAAGTACTCATACGTCGAACCGGATGTGGATTGTCAGGTGGAGGAGGAAGTCACTTTGGCAGAAGATGAATCGCAGGAACCTGACAACGATGCTTTCATCGAGGAGCCCGTCGACGCCGAGGGTGGCGATAGTCAACCGGAAGTCGCTGCTACGGTGGAGGACTCTCCTCAGGTCGAGGAGGTCACTTCCGCCGGCGAGGAAGCCGTCGCCGAAACAGATGCGTAATCCTCTTCGACGAGAGACTCGCCCATCACTTTAATAATAATAATAATAATAATGATAATGATAATGATAATAATAATAATAATAATAATAATGTTCCTCTCTTCTCGCCCTGTACGCGTTCTCATGCACACTTACGGTAAAAATATGAATTAAAAAAAAAGACGAAAAAAAACGACTAAAAGATTAAAGCGCACATGCATGCACGCACACTATTACAAAGATCCACACACACATGTACGTCACACGCATATCGTCATCAGACACCATTATCCTAGATTTTGTTTAGTTTTATATAACCACGTGTCATTTACGCGTATTTATTTATTCATTTCAGTCATTAATTTTGCGTCAGTTACCGTGAGCGTCGATACCCACGGGAATATCGAGCCGATTAATTTTTCATAAATTAATGTTAAAACGAGGACCGGGCCGTTTACCTGGCTGTAAATTGTTTACGCTCTGGTCCTCCTGGTGCTAAATTCGTACGTACAGCAGACTCGTCGCGAGGTCCATTTTTAAGGAAGAAAGGAAGCAGACGTCGAAAAATCCAGGCAAAAGCTGTAGTGAAGGAGAAAAGGTTAAATTCCTAATAAAAAATTAAACCCGACGAGCGAAAAAGCAGATAGATGATCAAGGCGACGAGATATATCTGTACGCTTAATGTACGCATGTTTACATACTATTTATTCTTGCAAGTATTATGTACTGTTAAATCTAAAAAAGGACAATAATATCGTAACTCTTATTTTGTCCGCAATGAAAGCGGATGAGGTGAGAGGTGAGAGAGAGAGAGAGATAGAGAGAGTCGTATATATGTTTTGCGAAGTACATTGGACGACGTGAAAGAAAAAAGACGCGCGAAAATATTACTTTTTAAATTTTTCGCTACACGAATTATGACTGCCTCGGCCATTTTCATTGCGGACACTTACGTAACTAGCTTTTAAGTGAAACTCTTATTATATTGTAAGGTACACGCTGTCGTGTCGTGTAGGAGAAAAAAAAGTCAAGAAAAAATTAAATATTTATGGTAACATATAAATATATACATACATATAATTGGGGCAAAGATGCATGTGTCCCTATATCTATGTTTTTTTTGTTGACATTACCGATTCTCGCCTACGTCATAGCTGTTATGTCAAAGAAACGTGACGTAACGCTCGATGCCTCTTTTGTCTATGTGAACCTGTAACAATATACGTGCCAAGGTGTTTGGACCCCAAAAAAGTAATGTTTATTTTAATTCAGTTAAATTAGCAGAAAGTTCCCCGACCTCAGGGAGGTTGACCTTAACGAGCTTTGGGAAACGGAAAGCGAACTTTCCAAATCTCACGATCTCAAGAACGTCCGAGAAACTTTAAATTCGACGCACGTAACTTTCGGGCTAATTCTTTAAATTGAATTCGCTCCTTCTACCCTTGGTTCTCCTTAAACTACTTACGATTAGTTTCTATCCTTCGTTCCCATCGATCGCTGCCCACTAGGTATTTATAAATCCATAATTTAAGGTTCGTCGTCGATTGATCGCGAACGCTGACGAGTCGTTTCGCACGTCAGCCTGCCTAAAAATATGCAAATTGCCTTGACGGAACATTCGTTAGCCGCCATTTTTATTACGTATAATAAGCGTCGAGAAACAAGTTTGAAAATTTTACTGTACAATTGTCTCAGTCAATCGTCTCACCTTACGTCGGCAAGTATGAACAACGCCTGACATTTCCACGTACCGAGACATCAATCGAAAAAGAAAAATTGATTTCTTTCAAAAATGTATTAAAAAAAGTATTAAAAATAAATATAATAATTATAAACATATTTAATTCATATGCACCTATTTTTTCCCTTCTTGTTTCATACGTCGAAAAACTTTTTTCAACTGGCCACTTACGACCGCAGACGGTGACTGACAAGTCGGCCGTGTATTCGTACACAAATAATCCGCTAGATGGCGCTCATCAACTGTCACATGGATAATTGCCCAGAGCATTAAAATCTGAATCTGTCAAAATTACTAAAGGCGAATCGGTATGTCAACTTTACGACAACGGATACGCATTCCAGCTGTAATCCGGCATTTTTCGTGCAAGGTATATCGTTCCCCCTCTTTTTTATCACCCACAATGCATCGCGGTAAACAAACGTCAACGGCATCGCAGATTCACGAACGCACAACACGTTGTCGCGTATCGCCACGTTCGTCGCTGCTGCCAGTGTCGAAATTAGGTTACGCGAAAAATAAAGATTAAAAGCGGCAGCCAAGCGAGAAAGAAAGATCATCAAAGAGAAGGCAGGATTGTAAGCACGTTCGACGCGTTTACCCGCACCTCCTGTAAATACAGATATACAGCACGTTTTTTCTCAGAACCAACTGGCTGCAGATGCAAAAAATAATGTCAGTTATAAAAGACGATAAACTTTACTCCAATGTTACAGTCGGCAAAAATTCTCAGCTCTCTGATTGCTTATAAATAAAAATCAATGATTTCATCCCTTGACGTTAACACGGTTCCGCGTTATCGTCATTGAGGACAAAAAGACTAACAGCGATTAAGCTCCGTACACATTTCACGACACGGTCAACGTCCACGTCTATTAGACATTGCGTAGCCATTAAGTGCTTACGTCACTGAGAGCATCCAGTTTGCATAGGCACATTTGGACGAAATTTATTGCCAGACAGATGATTCATATAGATATAGATACGGGAAAATTAATAGTAACTATACATATGTATATATGTATATAGTGTCGTATCATAGCTATAGCGAGGAAGGAACATGCGTATTTTTATGCTAATCCACGTTACGCGTGTAGTTCGCAAGAGAGACAAAATGGCGTTATTTAAAAATGTGTTGAGGGTTGAAAAAAAAACGTGGCGGAAACGCGTGTCCGTTGCGTGACGTTGATGATTTTGGGAAAAGAGGCGCTCTAAGATTAGCGATCGTCATTGACGTCATCAAGGAATAATAAAAGAGGGATTCACTCATCCGACTGTCGGTTTGTCCGACCATGGAGTATATATATATATATATATATAGATGGGTATGTGCACGCATGTATATAGGTAAATATAGATACATTAATAGATGTACATATATAGATATATACGACTTACATTGCATACCGAAATCTTTAAAGCTTTATTACGATGCACGATATTCGAAAATAGCTGGTGAGAATTTTTCGTGCCTCAGAAATTTCGCATCGCGAAACACGTGACTTCGATAAACCAATATCTGTCACTTTTTCGAGAGAAACATTCGCGTGTGAGTCATTTTGAGAAATTTAAAAAAAAGCTGTTCAAAGGTCAAAGAATTTTGATTCTTTGAATTATGTGGGTAAAAAGTTAAAAAAAAATATTTTTATTTAACGGCTACAGGATGCCGACGATTGTATATTAGGAACGTTTGGTCAGCATCAGCCAGCGAAAAATTGTCTGCGAAAACAATTGACTTCCTGTGGCTGGTCGTTTGGGTAAAGAGGTTATTCTCCGTTGCACATGGCCCGTCCTTGGCCTTCGTCGTTCCTCGAAAGATTCGCCAATTTCTTTTTATTTACTGCACGTTCCTGAAGGACGAAACACGCTCGCTATAATATTCCAGTAGGATTTTATTTATATCTCCCGAAACGATTTACTAACACAAGAATTTTCGTGCGAGTTTATGCTATTTTCAGTGATCCTAGACTAAAAATAAATATTTCAGGAATAGAGAAAGATACGAGTAGATACGTCTTGGAGACCTAACATAACCAAGGATTCTTCGTTTATCCTTATTCTAGCGAGTGCACAGCGAACGACAGTGACGTAAGACGTAAACGCAAAGAAACCAACCAATCAGAATCTAGCGCTGTCACCTTGGAAGACTTCTGATTGGTTGGTTTCCTTACGGTTACGTCTTACGTTACTTTCTATGCGATGCCCTTAATTTCAGTCGACGTGCTCCCAAGTAGTATTTCGCCGCATCTTCATCGAACGACCAAATAATCAATTACGCAATCCACGTTCACGGCCAGAACGGAAGCAACATGACGATCCTGATGATCCGGCTGACCAAGGGCGTCGCAGCCAAGAGACCAGAAAGCTCTCGTAGCCTTTTTAAAGGATCGTAAAACGTGGCTGGTTCGTATCTGTTACTAAGTGAGAAAACAGGGTGGATGGGTGGGCGATAGTGGTAGGTAAGCAGGTGGTAACAACCCTGAGGATGACGTTGACGGCGACGTGGTGGGCGCAGAGTACAGTATAAGAATCGCCTTTAGGTTTTCGAAATCGTCATCGCATGACAGAGGCAAATCAATGACGACTTGTGTGCCGTGCGTGACCGCTTTCTAGAGGGTGGTCTAACATTAGACCTCACACCGGGGTGGGTTGACGTCAGCGAGGGGTTCTCGGCGCCACCGAACGCGAATGACGTCATTCGGCCGAATGCGGCGTCGGCGTCGGTAGGCTGGACGAGGTGGGGTTGCTGGTCTGGGGTGGATCCCGTGGATGGATTCAGGGTGAGGTTACCGGGACGACCCGGGGAATGGGGAACTGGCTGTCAGACACGTGCCGTCTCCCTTCCCTCCGTACCTAACCTAACCTCTGATCGAGGCACAACGACCCACCCTTAGGATCTGCTGCTCACCAGCCGAACTCCTCTTCCTGCCCCTATCTATCGCCTGCACTCCTCATTTCTAGCGTTTTATTTTCACCACTGGCTTTCTCGCTCCCTCTCACGAATGCACCTGCCTTTTTTTCTTCTTTAGCTCCGTCCATCTTTTATACGTAATTGCCTTATTTAATTTTCCTTGTCTTTTCTCTTTTCTTCCTCCTCTGTCTCTGGGTCGTTTTTCATTTTACCCACGTGTATCGAGGATTAGGACCGGTACGGTGATCAGGTAATTTTTTGTTGTTCATCAACCGACGTTTCCGGTGTCGGAGTCTATTAAGAAAATACGGAAACCAAACGTTGGTAATTAATTTCGCAAACCTTGATCAGGTTTGCCAACCGGCTAAGTAAAAGTTCCCTGCAACAGGGGAATGGTTACTTTCTTATAGGAGTTTTACGAAGTGAAAGGGACAGAGCAGACGGATGGTTGTATCTGGAAAATAGTTGTCTTATATCTGCAAATCCCTTTTAATCTCATCCCCTATTCAATGAGACCTCACTGCCCTAACCCTTTTTCGAATTTTATTTGAAGTCAGCAGAAGACTT
The DNA here is from genome assembly GCA_030142285.1 of Calameuta idolon. Taxonomy (NCBI): domain Eukaryota; kingdom Metazoa; phylum Arthropoda; class Insecta; order Hymenoptera; family Cephidae; genus Calameuta; species Calameuta idolon. Next base: position 2,044,415 of record JARQSV010000057.1, read on the forward strand.
TGAATTTTTATTAAGATCGATACGTCAGGCCAAGTCTGAGGATTCAACGACGATAAAAGTCACTCCTATTTTTTTTTTCGCGTCTTAGAGTGAAATAACGACGCGACTATAAATCCCTCGATAAAACCACCGAAAAGTCGCGTATCGTCTCCTCAAAGGCTACAATTCTAACCTAGGCAGAGGAAGCGCTGGAATTTCAAAAGTCAGACGTTACGTTTAACATACGTTTATTTATACGTATGCCACGTGCGTGTATGCAGGCATAGCGCGACTATTTATAGCAGCCGATAGAGTCAAGTGCCATACGAATAAATTGTGCCCTCGAAGTTGGCAAAATTCGTTACCCTGGTAGACAAGCACGTGTCAGTTTTTTTTTTTTTTTCAAATGATTTTCAAAATTACAATTTCACAGATACAACACAAGCGAAAAGTAACGACTGAGTTAATATTTTATTTTTAATACCGACGATTCATGAAAATTACTGTATATCATTTTTCAATCGAAACACTCGCCATTTTCTCGCCTTTTAGTCGATCTGACAAAATTCGTTTCCTCGGCCACTAGACAAAGTGTCCCACCGGTGCTTCTAAAGGAACTCAAAGCGTGAATGTCAAATAAAAAAATCCTGCACGTTACATGCGGACGCGCCTTAAACATCCAACAGTCGCTCCCCTCGCAAGTAAACAGCTACGCTCGGCGATGAGTTCCAAACGTGCATTCCCGTCCGTTGGGAATCACGTGGACCTGGTGAATTCCTTCGTGGAAATGCGGCTGCAGTCGATCCTCCGATAAGAAAAGAATATTTGAGCGACTATCGTGGCGTTTATTTCCAATGAGTCACGAGTGACTTCGAAATCTTTTTTTTTTATTCAAAAGCCACCTGCGGCGTCGAGTACTCAGTGAATTCTTGGAATCTTGGGGACGCGGAAATTCCAACGGAAAGTTAACCCCTTCCCTACAGAATTCCGTTATTCGCGTAAAATATCAAGAATGTGACTTTGAAATTTTATGTGATAAAAATTGAACCTAAGGCACAAAAATTAAATTTTTTTTTTTTTTTTTTAGAAAAATCACATGTCTTCCCTAAATGAATATAATTACGAAAACTAAAATTACTTAAATTTCAAAAGTCATCCAAAATCATATCCTGATCCGCATAGGGTCAAAGTGACGTTTTACCATCCATCAAAGTGGTCAACGGATGTGCTACCTTAAGGAATATTAAAAAAAAACTTGACCACGTGGATCATGAAAAATATAACAGTTTCGAAAACTGTAATTTCTGAAGAATCTGCCCGTACATGTGTACATATGTGTACCTACGTAACTATCAGTAGAAACCCTGTAATCATATGCACACGTCCTACAGTATACATATACCATTCTTGAAAAGCTCATCAAAGGGATAAGAGGACCGAAGTTCATCCAAGGAACGTGTAACCCCAATACGTGATAATAAAAAAGAAATGAAAAAAAAGACAAAAGAAAGCAGCGCGAGAGCATCCCAGTTAAACGAGGTTCCCTTTAACGTCCTAATGGATGAGAGACCCTCGCTCATCTCTCTCCCTCTTTCTCCCCCTTGAGCAAAGAGAAAAAAGGACTAATCCGCAAAAAAACATTCGCCAAATTTGCTTGGTGGTAAATGAGACACGTGGCCGGAAAAAGATTTTCAGTATTAAACCGGAAGTATGCGACGTAACGTTACGAGCTATGATATATATATAATATATATATATATATATATACAGTCCGTATCTTCCATTTACTCTACAAAGCTAAAGGCAATTTCAAAGAAAAAAAAGCGGCCATCTCGCTTCTGATTCTACGTTCCTTCAGCCCTTCCAGTTCAATTTCCTCATTTCGCAGCCAGCTGCCCTCACGGCCGATGCCTTCAATCTCCGTGTGTCTTGGGTCTCTGTATTTTTTGGAACCTGAAGTTATAACTACGCCCCAAACTGGTACTGAGATACCTACGAGGAGAATGAGAGAGAGAGAGAGAGAGATCGCGCACGAGTCTGACTGAGGCAGCATAGAGGAATCGAGGGGAAGGAGGGAGAAGAGTAAAAAGTGGGAGGGATTGAGGGATGAACGCAGGCTGAGGGGAGGAAGAGACGGCCTGGAATGGATAGAGAGGGAGAGAATAAAGTACAGGGTGGGGATTCAAGTTCCCATTGGCAGAGTGGGGGTGGCATAGAAAGGGTATATGCAATCGATAATATCCACGGACAAAAATACACTTCGGTAGCTTATAGCTGACAGCCGACAGGTTTACCATAGTGGCAGCGCATTACCAGCCCCCCCCCTCCCGCCCCCCCGAGACACTCTAGTTAACGTTTTATCCTCATGGGATCGGATGAAATATAAAGAAATATCGAAGAATTTCAGCATCCTGGGATTATTAGCATTCGCGATCCTCTTGATGCGATAATTATTTATTATTGAAAAAAAAAAAAAACAACTGACGTTTCTCTAATAGGCGTTATCGAAATTAAAATAATCCATTGTCGTAGGCGTACTTGATGTTATCAAAAAATTGACGAAAAAATTACTTCAAATTCCTTACCCGAATACAGTGTATACATATATAATAGTTTATTCGAAAATATTATAGACATTTTTCAATATTGTTTACAATAGGCTACTAACTGTAAGACGTTCGATCGCACGAAGAGCCGATCGATTTTTCTACGATTATCAGCATTGACGCACGTTCTTATCTCTCAGTCAATTGACGTATAGCAATCCTGCCGAAAGGTTGGGATGAAAATAAGAAATGAAAGAATGGTCAATCCTGCTGGTGCTCGATCATAGGAATTACATGTCGATGATAAGAAGTAAGATCGATATCGTATCGATATTGACGCACGTTACATATCGATAGAAGAATCTCTTTGGTTGGTGTCTCTGTCGTATTTCCTCGCGTGATGTACGACGATCCGTCATCGAGTTCAATTTAATAGGCGTCTGGACGCCGAGCGTCGCAGGTAAAGTCCTTCAAAGTCTAATTAAGAATTCGAAGAGACTGACGCAAAGCGGCGTCCATCTTGCCAGAGGAAAAGGACGACTTTGAAAATAAACCGTTGCACGTAGCGACAAAATTCCCCTAGAAAAATACCAAGTGTATTTTTGAATGAGTATTGTAAAAGAAACAACAAGCTACGTACACATTGGTGAGTCTGGCGGTGCACGACTAATTAACACTAAACCTACCGACAATTTTTTATAAACTCATTTTTGGCTTTAAAACGATCAAATGACCGCTCGATGGTAGATTTAGCGTTAAACTGCAAGTGAAAATATTTAGGTTATGTATAAAAACGTACCATGTATAGCAATGGTAAAAATTGCAAATTTCCAATGACGTCACAGTTTTGAGAATATCGCCGGCTTCTGTTGGCATTGTCGATGTTGTTTCTATAGATGGCTTACTGGTATCCCCAGAGATATTTACTCGAGCTCCACTTTGGATTTTCCATAGAACGTCCTAAGGTCTCGTTAACCTCCAAAGGTCGTGGACAAAAGCTTTCTAGCTTGTAACAGGTATTACATACCCTTTGCATCCTATGGAGATTCGACTTACCGAAATACTTTGGTCCTCGTATAATCAGATTGCCAGGTTCCTTCAAAGCGTTCAGGATCCAGAAATGGCTGAATTCCAATCGTGTGAGTATACACAGAGACGGGTAGGCAATATTTAGGCTTAGAAAGAGCAGAGCTCCGTGAGTTATGTTGTTTAACGTTACAGCGTATCCAGTAAAATATTTAAAGCTTTCGAGCAGCCCGGGATCGTCGTTACTTACCGTTTAATGGAAGGAAGGAACTTATGACGGTCCTCGATAGCGACATAGGTACCGGGGATATAATTAGATTCTAAGGGAAGTACGTGATTGCATCGTGGGTCGTTCTCTGTTTGACCAGGACATTTTTTTTTCTTTATTTTCATTCACACACGTGAGGGAGACGCGACAACGCGCGCTACGTTGGACGCTTTCATTGTCTGTGACGATTCTGAGTTCGAAATTATATCGTTAGCTATTGACACTCCCGTAAAGAAGTCCGATATTAATTGCAACGAAATCCAATAACGTCGAGACATCGGAATGATATGGTATTACATTAGTATATTGCTCGATATTATGTTTGCGAGAAAAAGTATATATAAAAGAGCGTTGCCATAATTATTATCAGCTGGCATTATTACGTTAGGTATAAAAACGGAACTTTCTCGAAATTATATGGTTTCACTCTGTCTAGGATCTGTGAACTCTGTCGAAATTTGGGATAATAGGAAAGTATATATGAAAAGTTGTACCTACGTCAGAGCGATTCACGTGACAGTACAGTGGCGCAGAATACCATTTGCTTCGTAGAAAACGAGGATGTCGATAATCGGTTGATCGAATGTCATGATTTACGTCATTACCAGGGAAAATGACAGCATCCTTTTCACTGTGTTGAATCACCGGCCATTGTGTCGTGTCTTTCGTGTCTACGGTAAAGCATGAGCTCTCCCTATTGTCAGTATTGCTTGGGTGCGCATCGCTTACAGTTAGGTTAGGTTAATCGGTCGTCCAGTTCTAGGGATTGTCGATAGATGGCGCCCTTGGCGGATCGCCCTTTCGTGTCTCTAGTCCTGTGGCCGTCGAAAGGAGATAGGATTTCGAGTGCGTCAAGCAGGAAACCGACGGCTGATGAGAATTGAATTTGTTAAAGGTCCCCACTCTAGAGGTCTACACTTGAGCTTGAAGCGACGCCGGCTAGGAGTATTGAAGGCAGGCGTCCCGACGCCCGAGCCGATCAGTCTGCGCGAAACCTCCGTCGTGTTCGCTTCTCTTCTAGTTACTTTGTTTGATTTTGACTCTGTTCGTGTATCAGTGGCCGAATTCTTTATATTTTACTTTTTAACCTGATTTACGAAAGGAACGGTCCAATCGAGGGAGATATAAACCGGAGGAGTTTGACTTTTTGAAAAATTTGGAAAATTCAAGAGTAAAGCAGTGAGACGAGTTGACCGTTTGGTAGCAGGTGGAGTCCTTGAAAATCAAAAAGGGATATTTGGAATTTGAAAACAAATGGTGAAAGGTAAGTTTCGTAATTATTTCCACCTATGTACACATATATATTTCCTACATAAGCTTCTTGAATATTATCAATTAACAAATCTGTAATGATACGTATACGTGTAAATTTTCAATTAACTGTAAATTTGTCTGTGAATATGAGTAACACGGCATAGCATATCCGCCATAAATTTCTTTTGGAAATATAGTGCCCTGTCATTATCAAAAAGTAAACCGGAAATCGAGGACGCAAAACTTCCTCGAAAAGATTGAAATATTATTGAATAATTGTTCTTCCTATTACGAAATATGGTTTCTCCTGTTCTTTTCTTTTTTTACTGGCTTCTACTTAACGTCACCGGTTCTACAGTTCGATGCCTCTGTTGGTTCTCTCTGCCTCGCCGGATGCTTTGGCATGTTTTCACCGGAAGTTTTTTTTTTTTTTTTTTTTCTGAACGTCAGTCAATTTCCTCGGCCTCTTCTACCCTTGTTACTCTTTCTCACTCGCTCTCCTTCTCTCTGCCTCTTTCTCTCTCTCTCTCTCTATCTCTTCTTATTATTGTCTGTGATCGTAACTCGCACGACCAGCGAATTGGCTCCCGCTACTAAAAGTTACAATGTATGTAAACTGCGATATGAGTTCCCGAGTGTCGCCTAACGGAAATATGGCTCCAACCACTGTAAGTATACGTATCACTATTGTTGGTTTTTTCTTTTTTTAACAGATTGAGAGAGCCTTAATAAACCTCTCGCCCGGTGGTTTGAAAAGCTTGAAAATAATACCCTTGGCAAGAAATTGTCTCGTTTTGTACTAAAAAAAAAAAAAAAAAAGAACCTCGCTGACGATGCAGTCCGAACCACAGAGGCAGAGCGGGCGCACGTGTCCAGGTATGAAATTCTTTTATTTCTCTTTTGCTTTACTCTTTATTTCTTTTCTTGGATACTATTGTTCTGTATGCCCTCTCGCCCGTTCCCATCGATATATCGATATATAATACGTAGAGACGACAGTAATCGACCCGCACAAATAGCCACGGGTACTGCAAGGAGGGACGACCGGCAATTTGCATAAAAGAACATCCCTTATAAGTTGCAGCCTCGTACATATTAAAGATGAAAATCCAAAGCAAAGTCACCCTGGATTGAAGATCGTCTGTGCCCTCGCTCGACAGCAAATAATTGAATCCTACCTGAACCGCATAACGACAGCGCCCTCAACGAGCATTATTTTTCAGAACGTCGAAAACGTCTGGCAGTCGAGCCAACCGAATTTATCGTTTGTTTAGACTTCCCGAGGACGACTCAGTCAACCGTGATGTTTCGGTAGGATTATTTTCTAGCAAAACAGAGCTTGTGACGATTGTCTAGACCAACAAGGAGGAGTAAACAGTGACCCTCTATTCTTAAGCTCATGACCTGCTACACCTAATGACAAATAACGAAGTCAAGGTCCAATGGTACGTGATTGGTACGCCAGTATAGAGCCACAGGAGGAGGAAGAGTAGGGGGGGGGGGCTACACGGAGAAGTGACTCCTGATGCAGGTTTTATGTAAAAGGCCGATAGCGTTAGGTAGCATGAAGGTTAATACAGTCAGTAAGGTAGAGCTGGTTACCGACGGGTCGCTATTATTTTCACAGTCCGTTTAATTCCACCGAGAGCGATGGTAATGACGGAAGGGAAGGATAATCGTAACGGTCGCTCCAAGCCGAACGAACCATAACCTCTAAATCGTGCTGTGCTCTCTGCCTGTGAATCCTAACTCTGCTTGATTCCAGTCAGCATTACTTCAGTGAACCGAATCCGAGACGTTAGCCACGCGAGCGACTCGTCGAAAAAGAATTTTGTGAGTTCGTAACGCCTCGGGCTTCGTAATGCGATCGCGAAAGGGCTAGAAGTTTGAAAGCCTAAAATTGGCAGGTTTACAAAATGATTAATCGGAATGCGTTAACGATTGAGGGGTACGATATTGATAATAGATACTAATTACTCTCGTCTTACGTAATTTTCCTAACGGTCTGTAGGATATGAACATGGTAGAAAAAAAATAATCATAGTCACACGCATTTATTAATATACACTTTTTCTCTTCTCGCTTCAGGATCACTGCCAGACATCGCTGTGACAATGGCTTCCGGCAGGGAAATCCACGGAGCATTCAGGTACGCAAGGATGATTGATGTCTTATGTGAATTGGCTACGTAGCGATGAGAATTATTGAGCCAGGAGAACGTGAAATCCGTGACGCACGTTACTCGGCCACAATGATTGACAGGAATTATCAGATCCCAAGGTACATACACACGACTTGGCCTACCGATCGCGGGTAACGTCATCTCTTCCTTCTTCTCGCTTGGACAGGTTAACGTACTCGCAGTCCTGGCTGATCACGCGCTCTACAGTCTAGTACCGTGGGAACGAAAGACGCGGGTATAGTTTTAGGTAAATACAAGAAGCTCACGAAAAGAAGTCAGTTGACTGACTAGTCTCCTGAGCTTGCAAACTCTTTGCCTGGCCCCCATAAGTAACTGTGGGTCGCGACCCTTTGTTCCTTAGGGTTTATCGTACCCCAGGTACTCGACGCACCGTGCGTCAACTTAGTAGCTACTACGCTTTGGAGCCGCATATTCGATTATTTATTGCGCGCGCGGCCTGGTCTGGTGAACAGGAGGACCAAGGGGTGGTGGAGGGATGCTGTAGACGAAAGGAGAAGAGTTATTTCCGGAGTTTTCGTCGAAGGAGTACATTTCCGATATGACCTTCGACGAAGTCGCGCGGGAGTTAGTCGATACGTTCTATACCTTGGGAGGTCTATCAATTTGAAATGACGTTGCTACAACACTGTGGGTTACGTTGCTGAAATTCGCGAACTGTGAGCCGCGCTTTAACGTTGCACGTGACTTTCTACGATTCGCTCGGAACCGACGGCTATAATATTTATTGAATTATATCTATATCGTGGTAAGTATCGTTATTACGTTTAAGTACCGCGGAATCGTTTCTCGTAGAATTTCGTGCAGTTACTATTCTATTGTTACTAGGTACTAGTCGCCTACCTGTACTTATCGCCAAGCTACAGCGTAATGTGCAAATCTGCACCGGTTATTCGGGAATGCATTTGAATCGTGAGGATAAAGAATAGAAGGGGGGAGGCCTGGAGTGTGGTGTGGATTCCATGGACCGTAGGGACGCACGCACTCACACACATAGGTAGGTCTCTGTGTGTGTGTTGGTGTAGCGGAGGAATGACGTAACGTTGACGCAAGCGACAATTGTCGGCTATTAAAACAGCCGGAGTCCCTACTCCGAAGTCGATACGAGATTAAATCTGGCCAGATAGAAAAGTCCACTTGTTCCCACTGGAGTTCTGTCTGACGCGGACGGAACGTTTCTACTTGCGCTTCTTCAAGGCTGAGAAAATTTATGGCCAACGTATAGGCCCGGGGCTGAAATAATATTGTCGTATAAGCAGATGCAACGCTCGAGTTTGTTGCGACGAGTATTTGTAGATGCGCAAAGGTCGAAACCGGTCCTGGTTGACCAATATTTCTATTGTTTGGCTGCGTCCTTTGTTTACTTGGACTGACCTCGATCGGCATGGACGTTTTCGAACAGCTATTGTATTGAACTTGTACTTGAAATCGGCTACTGTAAATGGAAGGCGTCGATTCGTTGGGTAAATAGAAAATGACCTGTAACGTCCGACGCACAAGTCCATGGGTATTTGAAGTGGTTGTGTCACTAGTCGGAAAATTTATGATGGAATTTAATGATCGAATTCGCATCATGGCCGAACGTTCCCTTTGCTACGTGCGCATTACTGGCACGGGGATAAAAAATGCATGAAGTTTCTGAAAATTGGTATTGTTTCGTCTATGGGCGACGTTTTGCCAGGAGCTGGATGATGTCTCGGGCTGGCACGAGCCTCTGGCAATTTTCTCACCTCCAGGGTTGTCGAAGCCTTCGCCTTGCCGTCACGCGGCTCGGCCAAACAAGCGCGATCGACCTGGGCCGGAACGGCGAGCTGCCTACGTCACTCCTGAAAGTGGAAATGAACACTGAATAGGTCGTGGGTCCTTTCATGCTTCCGAGTATAAAGTCGATTCGATTAGGAGAAATCCTTGAGTACCGGTTAAAGCGTTTAGGTCTCGAGGATCAGTGGCGGGGTCGTACTTTTTGACGTAGACGATGGTAACCTGTTTTTCTTTCTTTGATTCACAGTCTCATAGTCGACGACGTCGACTCGCATTCGATGCTCAGCGAGACGGTCGACCTGGACGGCGTTTCCACCGAGAGCAGCTCCCAGAACTCGACCTCGCAGACACCGCTGGACAGTCCAGGTGGTCCCAGGGAGAGGATCAAGCAGATCCAGGTCGAGGCTGAAACGCGACGCGGGGAATTCGCCCGTCTCCTCGAGGAGCATGCTCAGGTCGTGAGGAAGCTGAAGATCATGGAAGCCGAGGAACAGATGACCTCATCGAGCAGCAATGTCATCGGTCCTACGCACGCGTGATTCTGAAGTTCTCGGAGCCGTAGGATGGGACCACGCCATGTAGCAGACGTCACCTCGAAGCTCAGGTTGAAGTTGCGACTTCGAAGTGGTCGTTCGTGAAGTCTTTAACGGTGGTCAGGGTGCGAGGATACGGTAACATCCTAGTGTTTCTCTCGAGAGGATTAGAAGCGCAGGGTCAATTGTTCTGGCTGATGATTTTCTCATTTCTGGGATATGAGGGAACAGAGGAAGACCAGATGCGGACACAGAGTCCTCTCCATTGCCAGAATGTAGGAATCTGCTAGTCAAGCGTCGATACGTGTAGTCGAGCCTTTACTCTGGCTTTGGACACCTTGGTCGTTATATATACGTAAAGCTTCCAAGAACCCGACCAACGGACTGGCATGGCTCTTTCGTCGTGCGGCTCCTCTGAACGCGCAAGAGAAATAAATTTTCAAAAGGATCGTGAACGAGCAGACACGTGGCAGTATATCAGTGCGGAAGCGGCTCGAAAACTTTCTAGATAGCTATTTAGATAAGAGTGAGAGAGACGGAGCGAGAAAAGGACCTTCTTCAAATCGTGACAATAACGAGGCTACTTCGAGCGACAAGTACAAAAAATTCTGAGGAGTAGCTCGTGTTTCCTAGTACAAAGGCTCCTTTGTGGATGATGCGAAGCGAGACGAAGAATTAAAGAGAAAATAATAAGAGCAAGAGGAAGCTAGGGTACGCGCAAGCTTCAGGGCCTAAGACCGTCGGTGGCAATGTACAAAAAAGAAAAGAGAGAAGCTAGAAGATTAAAAAAGAAGACAAAAAATGTAGCACGGACGTCCATGTCGTAGACAGAAGGAAGGAGAGGTCGAAGGTCAATGGTTGTCGATAAGGGTGCAAACCGCGAGGACGTTTGCAGAATCTTCAAAGTGGTTTCTAATCGAGGCTACAGAGACGGATCGTTTTTAAGTCGAGGTTCGAGGACGGCATCGCTGCATTCCCAATATAAGCTCGTGTTCGTAAAGCTGACAAAATCCGTCGTCTTATTGAACGCGTTCCACTGCGTCGGACTTTGTTTTTATTTGACGACGTCCAAACGGGCAACTCGAATTTCAGGCCTGACGCGCGACAATCCATAGTCGCCGAGAGTTACGTATGTAGATTATTTTCTCAAGTGTCTCTCGAGCCCATCCTGTCCTTTCTTTTGTAAATATATTTTTTTTTCGTGTACCGACAGAGCGTAACTTCTCTTTCTTTTCTCAGTTCTTTGTCTTTTTCCTTTGTTCCCTTTGCCCGAAGCCCTATGACGCGTTAGACCGGCTCCGCGTCTCTTTGAGATTTCGCCGAGACGCTTCAGGATCCTCTGAATCCTCAGACTGATTCCTTGAAGAGATTACGTACTCGTGCACGCGATACATACACGTACAAAGTTGTAGATACTTACTTTAGAATTTCTTAGGAAAAAGAAAAGCTCAAACGGTCGTACGTAATGCTTTTCTGACATTTTGTGTCAAAGAGTGTCGTGATTTCCATGCTGAGTTTTCTTTTTTTTTTTTTTTCGAGTTTGAATTATTCTTTTAGTTGTCACTGAATATGTCAATGGCTGCCACTGGCATGGGTGTTAGGCTTGGAATCGAACTAAAAATACAATTAGCCACTTGTGTCAGGTATTCGTAGGGATGTCTAATGGAGGACCGGGACTAGATTCCTATGCATATAAGTAATAATGTATTATGTACCTCGTACGTATTATTAATAACGATTAAGCTAAAATACTGCTGCTAATCAACTGTTTGTAATGATCAGGTGATAGAGTTAGGACGTAGATAAATAAGTGGACACTCTGTACTCTGTGTGTGGCTTTAGCTGTCCAGCGAGAAAACCACCTAGACTTATTTCTTGGGTATTAAGTAGGCATACACGAATGCGAGAGTTTACACTTGAAAGATTAAAATAAGAAAAGAAAAACAAATGAAAGATACGAAGTCGAGAACCGCGAGTAGGTGAGAGTTAACGTGTATCAGGTGCGATTGAGAACCTTTGGCAATAATTTTTTCAGAAAAGTTCAGTAAAAGACTGCAGAGCGAAATAAAAAATAATAAATCTAAATGGTAACTTGATTGTTCTTACGGCTATTATTATTATTGTTGTTGTTGTTATTATTATTATTATTGACACTCGTTTAACAATTATTACGAACGGGATATTTCTATAATGAAGATGACGGCGACGATGACGATTGTGTGGACGGTAATAAATGACGATAAGGATCAATTTATGATAGTAAAGGTGATTATTAGTGTTATTACCGTAATTACTGGTACTACGACTACCGTTACTACTGTAAACTAGTGATAATTAATAGCGATATACATCTTATCAATTTTGTAATGAAATGTTTGTAAAAAGTTAATGAGATCAGTAATTGTTGCTTCTCCTCGACCTCTCGTTATCGTTGATAGGTAAACGGCGAATATTTAGACGATGCGATTGACACGTCAATGTGATGAAATAAAAATAAAAGTCGTCCTCGTTAAGAATCAGCAAATGCGAAATAAATAACAAAGCGTTTCGATGACGCGAAACGTGATTGTCAATGAGAACTCGGCGGGTATCTCGACTTTAATCGATTGAAAGTCGGACGGTTTGTTGATTCTCAAAGAGCGGCTGATGATTTCCGTGACACGATTACCAGAGATAAGTAAGCACGCACGTATGGCGAGAAGCATGTAAAGTAGATAGTCGCTACTGTACATTGAAAATATATATATATATTTTATTGAGTTGATAAAACGTATATACAATACAGCGTCTATCACAGTAACCCGTTATAATTGGCTTCGATGAAGCGCGCTGGATTCGTTTGGAGCATCGATTATAATCTGCGGGAGCGACGAATTTTTTTTGAATTTCAAAAAATTCATCGAACGGGTGATTTTTTTCATTATTTTTGTTCACTGTACAATATTCTCGTTTAATGTAATCGTTTTTGGATTAACTAACTTATCGTGAATCACGTTAAGTTTTCTTATTACGATCGTGTTCATGTTATGGTTTATGAATACATCGAACGTTTCTCTTTTTTATGCAAAATATATGCTGAACAAGTTACACGATACACGATAAGAAAAATTATTTATTAATTTAATTTTAGCTCACGAGCACAATAAGGGAACGTCGGTAAAGCAGGGTTCTTCGGGATCACTTTGGTAATTTGTGGACCTATTCCAGTGCAAAGGATCCTCGAGAACAATTGTTCTATCCGCAAGGCTTCCGCGAGTATTGTCGTGGAAAGTTATTTTATTGAGTAAATAATAAAGATCTAACGAATTGATGACTTTAATTAAAGAATTTGGTTGTACTACTCTTACACGATTTCGACAATAATTCTACCACCCGGCTACAGTTTGCGAGAAAGATATCGTTTAATATAAAGATAATGGCTAGGAAAATGTCAAATTAATACACAGTTAAGTGTGATTTAGACTAAGGTCTAGAATTTTCTATTTGACTCATCTGATTTAGTTTAAAAAAAAAAAATAAAAAATTTTTAACGTAAGACCGTCCTGTCGGGGGTTACGCTGATGTCAAAGAGCTCCGAAAAAAGAGAGCTGCTTTGAAGCTGGAAAACTCGAATTATCGATATTTAAATAATTCCAGTGACAATATGGTACATCGTTGAACGAACATATTAATTTCATTTGCAACATAATTCTTCCAGTTACAAGGAACATCGTTACAGGCAATGGAAAACATGGCACGTTTGGATATATCGTGCTATGTTTGTATAACTTCAGCTCGCTCTTTTTTAATATAGAAAAAGTATGTGACAATGATTGATTACCTAGGGCTCCGTTGCCCTGCGTTGCGAAGCCAAGAGCATCAGTGTATGACTCAGCTTGACGTTATGGTCTCTTAAATATCTAATTAAATCCGCTTGCTTCTCTAATAATTCCGCCACGTTCGAACCTCTCTGTTGGTAGCCAACTTCACCGCTGCCGGCATACGAATCTCGAGTAAACGAAGCCAACCATTCCTCACGTGTTACATCCGGTGGCGGACGTAAGCGATTAAAGCGAAGGACTCGTTCTAAACAGATTAAAAGGATTCCATAATTCTGATTAGTATTCGAATTTTTGCTTTGTGGAGGTTCTTTGCTTGAAATTGGTATACTTACTGATATAGTTAACATAAACAGGCACGATAATTATCAACTCGAAAGTTGTTAAGAGTACAATGTAATTCAACGGTGTGAACCATTCCGATGCTCTGCAGTACTTCTCATAGTCCAGTTTATGTGTATGATGCAAAATCACAACCAGAAGTAGGTACGTTGTGTTCCATAAGGATGCTATGAAAAGTGGTGTTCTAATGTGCTGGTATGTGGACTGGTAGAAATCGAGGTATCCTGATATCCGTAAACTATGATGCTTAAATTTCAGGAGATAATCCGTAACCATAACGATCAGCCAGTAGACACAATGAAGATAGAGCAATATGAAGTATGTGTCACATTTGTCCTTTTCCTCTGGCCACAATGAGACAAATATTATTCCAGTTATTTCCAATGCGACACCAAAAATCAAAGGAATCGATGCAATCGGTGCAGTGTCTAGTTTGTGAAAGTGTTCCTCTTCCTGAGACGTAAGAACAGGTTGAAGATACTCCTCATCTTCCATGTTCAAAGAAGCATCAAAGAAGACAGCACCCTGTAACCAAAAATATGGTCTAGGTAATGTAAATAGTTCTGGCATCTAATACAAAGTCGAGGGTTATTGTTTTCATTGGTACTTTGACAAAACAACAACTATTTTCAGAATGACATGCGTGCATAGTTATATTTTCTGTAACAAGCAGTACTCTCTGTATAAGCTATCAAGTAATCTAAAACGCGTAAGGTTACTCAAGAATCTTTTTCTAAGTAATTAAAAAGAAGTCAAGGACAGAAATGTGCCTTTCGCTCTTTGAGCATCTGTTAGCAGGTTATGTTCGTGGTTGAAATCAATGACTGATAGAGTTTGCTAAAAATTTGAAACTTTGTCAATAAGTAAATTGACATGTTCCCAGTGCAATTTGTGTGTACTTACGCCAACGGAGGTATTAGAATTTCGCATTAAACTGACCATTCCCGGTAAAAGCGATACGAAACATCAATATATAAAACGAGATGTGAACTTTGCAACAGAAAACTATTCGATGAGATTACAAACATTTTTTAAGAAGCAAAGCTGTCTCACACACCTACGCGCACGCAGAACTCATACGAACAATACTCATCGTATGACACATATTGTGAATATGCATTTTTCATTATTACGACAACGAGAAAGAGACGCACATAGCACATTAACGCGTTTTACAGAGCAAGCGAGCAGTCGACCCCGCGGAATAAATAAGCGCCATTTGCGAAACCTTCTAAACGTCAATTCGGATTAGAAACTTTCAAACGTAAATTCCTCATTCACGCATTACCTGACGTTTTCCTTCTGCGGACTATTTCCAAATGAAAATTTGTTCTGTCACAGCAATCACTAAAATTAGAATCATCAACTCTACTCCGTCACAACCAGGGAAACTGCACAATGCGAAATAGGAAAGAAGTTGTCGCGATTGAAACTTTGAACGACGCGCCATCTAGAATATTTTTCACTACTTGCCTGGTAGAAAAGTTTTGTCACAAGAAGAAATAGTAACGAGAGTAATTAATAGATAAAATAAACGTGGCTTTTATTTTCACTCAATTTGCCATTTTTTTCATTTCAATCAAAGGTCAAAGGCCAGTAATTTTCTTAAGATTTCCCGGAATTTCAAACGAAGGGCAAATCCCGCTGTTGACTAGGTCTTTGAATGAATGGTATGTGTATAACCTTGCGTACTAGCTTAAATCGTGAAAACATGACATAACATTTTGCGGCGCTGACTCAGTATATTTTGACTTTTGTAGAAATGAGGGGGATAAATTAAAAAAAACTGCGAAAACATACAAAGGAAAAAAACGGCTATTGAATGTTATTTTTGAACTCACGAGTATACCTCGCATTCCGTTAAGCGATCGTATGAATCTTATTGGTACTGTATTTAAGATTTTGCATAGTAAACAAATTGCACACTACAATCACTAAATCTAAAATTAATTAAACTATGAAAAATTCTTTTAAATAACTTACGCTACTATTTCTTCAATTATTCGTATCACGAAGCAAATGGTGATTCTGTGAAAAACCAGGATGACTGATATGTATGTAAGTTATGGAAGATTGTTCAAAACCCAATATTATTCACATTTAAAAGAATCATATTAATTCACTCGACAATTCCCTAATGAGAAAATTCGTGCCGATATTATTGACAAGGAATTGTTATCCTATTTTCCATTCCTTATTTGTTGATAGAAATTTTATACAAACCTAATCTGATATACGATTCCCGCATATTAAACAAGAATGATTGTAATGAGAGGAATAGCGTAAAGTAATTATAATTTAAGTTTCAGGTGACAGGATTCCTTTAAATTTTGATCAATATATCTCCTGGATATAATGATAAGGACGTTAATCGATCAATATGACAGAAAGAGTAACATGTGCAGTGTGAAATAAAATTCTTCCGTTTGTGCGAATGATTATTCAGGGAATTAATGTGCCAAAGACATCGAAGGATACAATCGTATTAGTGAATGATTATAATTGAATTTCTTGCTTCTAACAGAGTAGGAAAATAAATCCTTTAAACCTTACCCAGTTTCATCAAATATTCACTGGGTCATCCGCCTTAGGATTACGGCTACTTAGGGTTAGTGCGATTAGATATAATATCCATCGGTCTGCAGTTTATTGGGAATCCCAACGATGTACAGAGAAATTCAAGCTAAAGTCTAGCAAGTCGGTTTGTGTCTTTGAGAACGCCTGCGCGTATCTGGAACACGTGGCTGAGGAGTGAGCTTTTACGCGGAACCCTCGAAGCTTGCAGTCTCGCGTGCTTTGGCTTGTCGAACGTTACGATTTGACCGGAAGCATCGATCGGCCATAAAAATTTAATAGAATAAGTAAAATTGTAAGTGAATCCATTCAAAACAAAAGTACGAGCTTTTTGTAAAAATAAAAATTTTTCAATCCCGTGGAAAATACAATAAAATCATGTGAATGTAAGACCAAAAATGCAAAAGCTTTTGAACAATCTATAAACACTGTTCTAATGTTTCAGTGACAAAGAAAATCGGAACAAAGTGCATCGATAGAAAAATTTGGAAAAATGAAAAAAAAATATTTTCATACTTCAGTAAATATATGAAACTTCAAACTGAGTAATGACCGGCAGGATCAAGAAGCCTCGAGAAAATAGCTGCATTTCCATAGCTCACTGGTGATCTGGACGTTTTTCAAAACGTATCCACGTTGTATAATATAAAAAAAAAAGAAAAGCTCGAAGATTCTGTAACGAGATGAGCAAATCCTCTCAAGATGAAGGAGCGGCCGAATCCGTCGCCCAAGAAGGACCGTCAGGTGGACCGTCGAAAAAGACGCCTGCGGACATCTACGACAATCCCGGCGGCTCAAAAAAGATCATTCGCGTATTCACGGTACTGGCGTACATGTTTTCTGTGAGCTTCGTCGGGATCCTCCTTAGCGCCTACTACGTCTTCCTCTGGCAGCCTCCAAATCCTAGGCTACTGCACAAGGCTCACATTCAGGCGGATCCCCAGTTTCAATTTCTCGTCGACACTCAACCGGCGTCTCTTTTGTTAGTAGCAAATCGTACAAGGGACTCAGATGACAAGACCATCTCTTCCGAGGAGGATCATCGGGAAGCCGTTCAGAAAGTAACGACTTTTGCTCAAGCCCCGCTCAAGAGTAACACAAGAAAATTCAGCTTTTATCCGTCCTCGTCAATCGACAGAAAACATGTGAATCTTAATAAGAGCGACGACGGATCCCATCTTGCGAAGCAGGATGCTGGGTTGCCTTGGAGGTCCAGCAGAGCTGAAAATTTACCAGAATCCAAACACCAGGCAAGGTTGTCCTTGGGAAATATTTTACAAAGGTCAACTGTAAAGACTCAAAATATAAAGAGAACTAACGAGACGTTCAATTTGGTTGGGTTCGTTAAAGAGAAAAACGAATCAGCTTTACCTGTAACTTTTCTTAACAACGATGAGATCAGAAGAACAAACGAAGTCAAAGTTAACTTCACGAACTCCGACGAATTTAACGGTCGAAGTCTAGAAAATTCATCGAGTCGGAATTTGACGTTCAACCAGCCGGATGAACTCGGGGAAAGTTTAAATCAGACAGAAGTGCATTTTTCGGGGAATCCCCTCGGAGATTTACCAAATCCTGCGCACTCGGAAGATAACGAAATTATTGGACCACCCGACGCGTCACCGATCGAACCGAAGATCATAGCGGAAGCCACAATTTCCAATAAATTAACAGAAAAAAGTACGAACGATTCGTACACGGAGAATCGGACGGTTTCGATATATTCGACAGGTAAGCCAAGTCTAAAATTCCCATTGATTAACAGGAACTGGAGACGTCGTTGATAAAACGAGAACGATTGAATATCCATTGATTTCGATTGGACCATAGTATTTTCATTTCTATACAAGAAACGCTTACGTCACTCAGCGATAATCTATTCCATAACATTTTATCGATGAGAGTCCAATTCTGGCGCCGCTACGCTGCTTCCATTACTAAGGAATTTTTTACGGCCCAATAACAGGATTTGGAAATTCGCAGCTCGATTCGATTCCACGCAGCAGCTCCGACCGCGATAACAATAGTAATAATAATAATATCCAGATACTAATGAAACAATATAATAAGCAGCAAGTCGATATAAACGGATCAACGATCGTCGTGATCAGCAGCCAATCATTTAATCCACGTGGTGCTCTCTCGGTAGGGGTCGAATAGGGGGTAGGCTGAAAGTAGTAAGAGAAAAAAAAAAGCAAGAGACGTCAAGGGGATGGTAGTAATAATACCAATAGGCAGGGGGCGTAGTAATTAAAGCCTTAGAAATAAGAGGGGTGGATTGGGGGCTGCGCACCGATTATCCCCGCCTGGTGGACGTAATAAATGAACCAGGGTCAGGTCGACCAAGCATGGCTTCCCTCCAGGACTTATATCATTCCGCATTCCAAAAGCTCCTTTTAAGCTTCTCACCACGTTGTAGGACGTGGTAATGAAAAAAAAAATTTCTAAACTTTTTTTGACAATCATTCTCTGTTCGGTTGCCCTTTGTCCGTTATTTATGATCGTAGTGATAAGAGGGTCTGAAAAGTTTCGCAGCTCGAAGAAGACTGACGCATGTGGCATATAGGTATAATAGATCCAGTGTTTGCCAGAATAGTGATCGAAGGGTGCGTTGTGACGCTTTTAAAACAAAGGCGCGCCACTTATATGGTAGAAAGGAAAAGAACCAGAGTTTAAACTAGGTCTTTTCTCTTGAAGACTTGCCTATAAGACATTTATTTTCATAGAACGTCTCACCTTTCACTCGGAACCATTTTGTATGAACGATACGAATGATGATGCTGGTATGAAATAAATTTTTAAAGATATATATCTTATTTCCCAAAATTCTGAAGTTTCCTTCGCTTAGAATTATTCATTGAGCATCGAATGCAATAAGGTTGCATTCGGTTGCGGTGGCAGAAGTGGTTGCGTAAGGAGTTTACGTAATATTTAAAATAGCCTTGGCCAATAAGTCCTTCCGAAGCTTCTTACGTACAGAGGATGCGAAATCTCCTGATTATGCTACAGAGGTTGTTACGTCGTCCGTAAATTTTAAATTTCAATTTCCTCGAAGTGAACTTGGCGATAGATATACTTGAAAGTGTCGATCGGACAAAATATCTTATTCGTCCCACTTGAAGGTGGTTACGGAATAGGATTATTCTTTACTTGAGCTTCAAAGACTTCGTCAAGGTCTACCCAGGAAGGAATGGCATCGTTGTGATGGTCGAGTCACTAGTAAAATTGCAGCCAATTGCAGCGCACTAAAAAGCTCAGACCTCCATCGAGTCATCGGCGTGCATCGTGCTCAGCCGTAACTTCCACGAGTTTGCGCAGTTTCTCGAGCTTCGCCCCAAACTCGAGAGCCTGGGTGTGTTTTGGCGTAGCGTACACAAGAGGCGGTGTACACAATCTGAAAATAGCTGAGGCAAAGGAGCGTGTCCGAGGAGCAATGGGTAAGCGTTGATAGAGGCAAAAGCTCCGAATCGCAAGCTCGGAAGTTCGAAGCCAGAGGCTGGAGTATTTGTTTGAAGTGATCCGATCGAGGCCAGGAAGTCCAGCCTGGACAGGAGCTTCTACGTGCGTATCGACTGTACAATTCGAGCTTCCAGAAAAGTAACGTCTGCCAAGTAAGAAAGTAATCGACTTTATCCCAGACTATATAGCGCGCGAATAATTGAATATAAATTAGAGGGATGAAAACTTGTGAAACTATCTCGATTTACAGAAACCATTTTAATGTCCGAAAAACCATTTTGGAAGGCCTAACCTCGCGGACGTAAAATAAAAACAGATGCAGCAAGAGCCCGCGGGCTAACGGCGTGTCCATACTGGCAAGGGACTTGGCAACGTCGCAATATATTTGCGGTTTATTCTTTTTTCAATATGCAAGAAAAATAATTAACCGGAGACAGGTGTACCTCTTGTTGCTTCTGATTGTTCTAATAAGTTCAGTGGAAGCCGCGGGGATGACTGCGGGTAAACAATCATCCAGACTTTAAAGGTGTATACACGATCAGCGACCTACACACGTGCGTCTGTGTACGTATACCTTCCTCTTTTACGATCAGACTTGACGTTTATGAAGTGCACGAACTCACGGGTCGCGTGTTACCAAAAAAGATGAATTTCTTTACCCCAGACTTTTATTAACGCATCGTCGAATGTCACAGCGCACTTCCTTCGAAATAGGCCAGGGCCTGTCACAGGCTAGAAGAAATTCTAAAAGTAATTTTTAATAAAGGCAAGGAGGACGTGAGGCTTTAATTAAAAAAAGGAAGAAAAAAAAGTATAAGATAAACATCGAAAGATGCAGCTGCCACGAAAGATGAGCGCACAAAATGTCATGGCCAGCATAAGTCGTACTTTGGGCAATCGACACGACAGTAAAACTGCAGCAGCGAATGAGGTGAAGTTTGCCGGAGAGGAAAGCAAAGACAAATTGTACGAACCCAAACACAAGCAGAAACTCGTTCGAGTTCTTACGGTTGTGGCTTACGTGATTTCCGTGAGCCTTGCTGCTATTATACTTTCCTTGTATTACACTTTCATATGGGATCCCAAAGATCATTCTCATTACATGATCAGACAAACAAAAGTTAACCTCACTGCCAGCAGAGTGGAATGTGTCAACTTGACTCTGTCAGCTGCTTTGTCAGAAACACCAGGAGGAAATGGTAAACACACAAAATGGTTACCGTACAGGCCATGAAAATTCTGCAATACTAAATAATACAATTCGTGAAATTTTTTAATCTTATCAATGGTAGTAACGAAAAAATTTCTTTTGTGATTACAGAAACACTAGTCAACGGAACTAAAACCACTGAATCATCAAGAATGGATGACCTAATGATGTCGTCGACTGAATCTGCCCAAAGTGTTATACCACTACAAAATGATCTGAAGATACTTCGACATCCTGAAGATTCAACTTTGACGAAAACCACTTCTGAAACTATCAGTACTTTCGGGACAGTTAGAACCGAGTCCGAAGACAGTACGGAGAATTCACAGACGACCGACAAGAATCGTTGAATAATATTAATAATTTTGGTTCCTCCATTTTCCCAAAGACCAAACGAAAAAGGCGTGTCGTAAACTTTATCAATGTTAGCAGTTGACATATTAAGAGACATT
Source organism: Calameuta idolon (assembly GCA_030142285.1). Taxonomy (NCBI): domain Eukaryota; kingdom Metazoa; phylum Arthropoda; class Insecta; order Hymenoptera; family Cephidae; genus Calameuta; species Calameuta idolon. Next base: position 2,065,837 of record JARQSV010000057.1, read on the forward strand.
ACGAGTATTCGCGCTGAGGGAGTCATAAAATTTAAATAGGTTAGTCTATACAAAAGTTATATAAAATTCTGGTACACGCGCAGGCTCGCGCTTATCTGTTTCAGACTCTAGATTTCCTGAATTAAATATTCGACACGTGTTTACACACTACATCGAAACTATGATAGACTAAGTTCTAGCTCGTGTGTGTTGTGTATGAATCCAAAAAAAAGGCGCCTTATCAATTAAGCTTTAATATTGACAACTATTTACATGTAGTTTTTTAGTATGAGTACGTTCTGGTAAAGTACTCAATATTCCTTTCCATTACAATAATATTAACAGTCAACCATCATCCTACTACTTAACGTACGCTTATACGTGCGTTTCTAATACAAGAAACGAGACATTATTTTTATAATTTGTTTGATCTTTAAAATAGTTCTTAATTAGTCCTACATAAGTGAAATCATATTACAAAGACATTATTTCGAATGAATATACATTTCCTATGAAATACAACGGATGTTTATTATTAATACAGATACGTATTATATACAAACAGATTTCTTGAATATTCTCTACTCGCCCGTCACGAGCATGTGAACTGTCTTTTCCGACGTTATCATTCTGCTCGCCTTTTCTGAACCAACAATGGCAGCAAGTTGCATGGCATCATATTTACAATACAAAGTGGTCACTGTCATATTGCTGTTAGATCCCGCGCGTGGATTTTGATTGGCCTCCTGCATAAGATTACATATCTCACTGTAAAAGTGCGGGAAGGTAGGTGGTGCGTAAAATATAACATGTCGCACACCCTTTAATCTGATTCGTCTGAAGAAATGAAAGCGTTCAGAATATATGAGAAAGTGTGCATCACTGTGGAAGAACATGTCTCGGGCTCTGGCCACTTTGGCGTCTTTAGAATATTCGCATATTTGTACAAAGCTTAGTTCCTCCTTCTTAAAGTAATTTCTGAGCTTGACGAAGTCAAAGTACGAAGGCACGAAGATCAGGGTATGATTCATTATGCTGTCTTTATACTGAGGTAAGATCTTCGTCAGGAAGAAATTCATCCGCGCCTCGATGGCTTGGGAGTGGTTGCTGACGTCGAATTTCTGGAAAACCTGGGGCAGCTGAACAAGTACCTGACAGACAGCACCAGCAGATATGGGATTAGATATTTTGACCTTGCCTGCGTAATTAAAGCACTTCTTGTTGAAGACCGCATTGATTTCTGGAAGCTGGACACTGGAGAATATTAGGGACTGTCGGTAATATCTGGACCAGCCGTTTACTGACCAGTTCCGAACCCTGGAGAAATCTGTCCCATGGGAATCTTTAGGCTGGAGGTGTAGATGGTTTAAGACATGGAGAAAGTGATCCCAATTTTGCATCAAGAAGAGTTCAGTCTGATCCGTTATTAGTAATTCAATGGATGCTAGGAAGTCATGGTCACGTTCAGGCTCACCTTCAGCACCTACCAGCATCCTCAATCCTAGCACCGAAGATATTATAATGTCAGATGAATAGAATTCAGAATATAATTTCAGAGTCTTCTTTGTTATTGATATTCCAATCTTAAACGTATCGTCTGTGTTTCCTTTGAATGTAGACTCGTAATCTTCTGGCTTTGGATTTCTTTTAGGTAAAGCTATCTCATTGCCACTGAAGTCTTCCATGAATCTTTTTTTATTTACTACAGAACCACCTTTATCCTCACCAATTAGAATGGCTATCAGGAGCTCTACAATCTTTAGACACGAATGCCTGAAAGGTACTATTATAAGAACTTTGGGTCTAACTAGTCCCTGGTCCCTGTATTCATCTGGAACCTCACACATGTCCGTTTTCTTTAGTTTAGATAACTTTGCATTATGATGCAATACTTTTGTCCTAGTCTTCAAGACATGATTAATTGTGTGCAAGCAATATATAAACCGAATTTGTTTTTCGTTTTGGAAAGTCCTCTCAGAGTAATATAGGTCTTGGTAATTATTTATTATAGAAAATAATTCCTTTTGTAATGGAGTTAACGGAGTTGGGTTTGTATCCAAGGAATCCGTAATACTTTCGTAGTTGGCTCTTGTGATATTGTTTTGTATCTGTGATTTTATGTGTAGCTTGTTCCAGTCTATCGTATTTATTAAATGAGGAACAGTACCATGCTGTGCGAATTGCTTTTCCTCTAAGATGGAGACTTTTAATTTCTGTTTTGGAGATTCTAAATCTTTCTTGCATACTTTAGGTATTTGTATAACTACAGTACCCAAAGTGGGCCACGTTAATTTCTGTGTCTCCATTGTTTGAGGTACAGCTGATACAGCCTCGTACAGATTGTCACTAAGGTCATTTCGTAAATGAATAGAGAATGGATCTCGAAGATTTCCTGCATCCTCTTGAGCAGTTTCTGGATCTTCTTCGTCATCTTCTTTTATTTTTATTATGATCTCATCATTCTCACCCACCTCCAAGCCATTATCCCCATTATCTAAATCCAAAATGTCTTTACCGTCTATTGCTTCTACACTCTCTGATTTATACTCATCAGCTTCCTCTTCAGATTCAGAATCCGATTCAATAGCAACTTTTCTTATACTGTCCGCACCACTAAAAGTTGCCAATAAAGCTTTCATAGGATCATCCTCCTCCTCTTCAGAACTGTCTGTTTCCAACTGCTGCTTCCTGGCATTTTCCTCTTCTATTCTTTTTCTTCTATTTTCAATTTCCTCGTTCTTGGCTTCACGTTCCTTGACGTAGGACGCTTCACGCAAGTTAAATTTTCCCTTCTTCGGTTTCGGCTTATATTCATGACGTCTGTCAAATTTCCTTTTTCCACCACGCACAGGTCTCTTACCACGTGCCATTGTGACAATAAAACTTGATATAATGCAACTTAAGGAAAGCCCGCATGTCCTTACAACTTACAACCGTCCGAACAACAAGTGCACGTGGGTCAGCTAATAGAGGTTATGAGTAATACATTTTACGTATAATCTTATCTTGACAATCGTTGTTTTGTTACCTTAATCAGAATTCACATAATTATTACAATGAGGAAACTTGTCAGGCGGTAAATCCATAAAAAAACTGGAAACAGTGCGTTTCTCTCACTCACAGGTTAAATTTATTACGGTTATAACCTGACTCAGTCAGGTTAAGTTAGTACGACGCCGGGTACCGTCGCAGCAGAAATGAAAATTGCATTCGGCGGCGAAGTGTTGGCAAACAGTTTTATTCCAATTTCTTTGAACGAAGTAGCAAATGGATAAACTAAATATGTAAAGTAAGGTTTTTCGAATACAGTAAGTATAGAGAAATAGTGAGACCATTAAAAAGTATTTCGCAAAACTCGTCAAATTCTGAGAATTCAAGTAAACTATAAGTACTGTTTCTCGTGTTAGAATATACATTCTTTAAAACGATTGGATTATTTCATAGAAAGTCAATAAAATAAAAATCAGTGCGAAGTGCTGGCCTGTAAAGCCTGTAGACATGTTTTTATGCGTAGCACAAAGAGTAAATTGAATATCGATGAATCCAGAAGAAAGGCAGACTGACCCGTGCGCTCCTCTTCGTGAATTGACCAGTAATTGGTCAACGAGGGCAAAATAATAATGCACTCAATTTAAACTAATTACTACATGTCTATAGAATCAACGTTACGCTTTCTCCAATATATCTTTAAGTAATAAAAAATGGCTTTTTATACTATAAAGTATAACAATCTGAAAGATAGTAAGATTGTTAACAAAAAAAAAAAGGAAAAAATCACATATTCGAAACTATTACTTTTGATATCGTTCAACCATTCACAGGCCTTAATAGAAAAAATTTGACTTGGCAAAGAATAGTTTATCGATGCTACTGATTATCTGAATATATAATTAACAGACCCTTGACGGCATAATTAATATAACGATGCAATGCTCGGAAAGACGTTATCATTAGTTGCCGGTAACCAGGAGAGTCGCACGCAGTTGCCTCGTTAAATGCGAGAGCGAACAAAGTCAAGCGCAGTATTAGATAGTATTAGGCCAGAAGCGTATTCACTGGAATTTGCGAGGGAGCGTAGAAACAGGAAGTAGCGACAAATAGGGCAAAACGAGTTAATCGTTTAAAAGCTTGTTTACAAAATATCCGGTGGCTGACTGGGGGACACTAAATTACAGAGTCAATCAAGAAGATCAGAAGATTGGAGAAAGAGTCGTTGCCACCGTGTCCCAGTTTGATCGGGGATTGAGAATGAAGCAAAAGCAGCAAGGAGTGACAACGAGATAGACGACGACGACGACGACGACGAGGACGAGGACGACGGGAACGACGAGGAGAGGAGCAAGAAGAGTGAAGTTAGTAGACAGTGGTGCGCGCGCATTAACAACAGAGTGCGAGCTGCGGCTCGCAAGGCAGCAGTTTCGCTGTGGGACTGGGGCGCCCTTCGCAGGCCGCGGACAGGGCCGGTGCGCTGTGAATAATCGTGATATCCAGTGGTGAAGGATTGGCTTATTATTTAACGCGAGTTAGAGTTGTGAAAAGGCCGTGATAGGAGCTGGAACTGGCCGTGCTACGAAACAGGCGCTCGTCGAGGGTTTTCCTGTGTCTGATGAGCTCCTCCATTGCACCTCTGGTGGTAAGATGGCGGTGCAGCTCGATGGAGGGGGAAAGGAGGACTTGAAAACACAGTTTGTCACGCGGGAGGGTACCTACAAACTGATGACCTTGTCAGAGTATTCGAGGCCGAACAGGGTGGGCTACACGAACAGCCAGGGTAGCACCTCCGTCAGGGTGTCCTTCGTCACTCTGCCGGATCCTGCCGACCCTACGGGCACACAGGGTCTTGGTGATCGAATGTGCTTCAATTTCGGCAAGGAACTCTACGTCTACGTTTACCGGGGAGTCAAAAAGGTAAGACAGGCACGTCTTTGACGAGACAAACTTCCTTCAACTTTTTCTGTTCTCTTTGTATCCTCGATATCGTACCTAACCTAAAAGGCCTGCTGCGAGACTCCATCTTTACTTTCTACCACCACACCTATCGTGCTGGCACGATAGATTCCTGCCGGTGACACGTAAGGGTAGACACGCAATAGTACGAGGTTCACGATTTTCATTCTTTATTTCGTGGAATTAGCCTTTTATCTGTCACTCATATACTTAAAATATCCCACTTTATGCCTGTATCTAATCATCGGGTGTAATTCCACTCTTTAGTGGATTATTCTACTTCACTGATATGAGTAATTTTGATTTATTTATGAGAACACGAAATTATACTTCATTGAATTGTTCATACACATTGCAAAGAGATGTCAATTCTTCTAAATCAATAATATCTATCTAAATACCTTGATTTTAATATGTAATTTCAGATATATGATTTGCTTGTGATATTTTACTGTTCGTCACAGCTTATCTGATACCAATACCCAATTCATATTGATATGCGTATCATGAAATCTTAAACTTAGAAAATTATTCTACTGGTTTTATAGTAAAGAATACTATTTTGCTATTGCTCCTCTATAATATATTATTTATTATTTGTGTAAGATGTTAGACTCCCTTTTCTATCATGAAATATCGATTACTTCATATTTGTGCAATAAGAAAATACGAATGACAGTCCAAATTAAATGTTCTATGTCATGTTCTTAACTTAATTGATCGTTCTCTTCGCAAAACAGATGTTGTCTCTGTCACCTTCCTTTGGCTGCAAAAATAAATATTATTTCAAAGGAAAGCACAATTGTTAGTAACGGAGCAATACACACTTATGAATCATCTTAATGAGTAAGAACTTCAATCCATTTAAATATCTTCATGATTATTGTTCAATATCCAATGCAATACATCAATAATTGATCAATATAACTATCCGTATCCATAAAATTCATCGAGGAAGAAGCAATAACCAATATGGATTGAAAATATGTTTCAGGCAGTGGATCTCAACAAGCCAGTGGATAAGAAACTGTACAAAGGAACGAATCCCACTTGTCACAATTTTAATCAAACGACAGCAACAGTGGACAGTGCGCCGCTTCTTGTGGGTTTTTCTACAGGACAGATTCAATTAATAGACCCTATCAAGAAGGAACTTAGTAAACTGTACAATGAAGAGGTACATTATTCATAGCCACACAGATAATTTATTTGCTAATAAACATGATCTTGCTGAAGCTTTTTAGAATTCGAGACACGTGGAACGTACGGAAACAATACTTTCCGTGATGCTTCGTTGTTTAAAAATTTTTCCTGTTCAATGATTACAATGTAATAGATATCATACGTGAGTCCTATATACAAAAGCCTTCGTCATTTATTCAATCTTTGTGATATGTGTGTTATCTCGTTGGAAAGCGATAAAGAAGAAACTAACAATAGTTCGGCTGCTTACGACGTTATCTACAACTCACTTCGAGTATTACGTATGAACGCTTACATGCATACTTGATGATTCGACGGGGCCGCTCTAATGCAATTATAACTCAATCAAATAATTAAGCTCAACAGGCAAGATTACATAACTTTCCGCTATCTTATTATGGCAGTCAATAGCTACCGAATAACTCCAGGGTCTTCAATCCTGAAATGCAGATTTGACTTTGTGCTAATATTAGCCTCTTTGCGTTTAGTCAATCTCCAATTTTTTTTTCTTACGCGTCCCCCAGTAAACGATCTTGTGCTCTATATATGCCTGAACCAGTCGCGTCTGTCTTTACCCTGAGTTTACAGAAGTTATCAGTACTTCAGAGGCAGGCAGGCTGTAAGCCATTAAATATCCTTTCGTGTTTCAGAGGCTCATAGATAAAAGTAAAGTTACGTGTATAAAATGGGTTCCTGGATCGAGCAACCTGTTCTTGGTATCTCACAGTTCCGGCCAGCTTTATCTCTATAACGAAGAGCTACTCTGCGGCACGACACCGCCGCATTATCAGCCTTTCAAGTCCGGCGACGGTTACGCGATACACACCTGTAAAACGAAATCGACACGGAATCCGCTTTATCGATGGGTCATCGGAGCGGAAGGATGTTGTATAAACGAATTTGCCTTCAGCCCATGTGGCTCAAATTTGGCGGTAGTTTCCCAGGACGGCTTTCTCAGAGTATTTCACTACGACACGATGGAGCTGGTGGGTTCGGCGAGAAGTTACTTTGGTGGTTTCTTGTGTGTCTGTTGGTCACCTGACGGAAGATACGTCGTAGTCGGCGGCGAGGATGACCTCGTGACGATCTGGAGCTTCCACGAGAAGAGGGTGGTGGCACGAGGCCAGGGTCACCACAGCTGGGTAAGCGTGGTGGCCTTCGACCCTTACACTACCTCCTACGGAGATCACGATCCGGACTTCAGTGGCTCGGACGACGAGACGATGCCGCACAACAACCATAATCACTTCCACGAGAAGCCGTGCAGGCTGTCCAACGCGTCCCAGGGGATCCACTCCAATAGGAACTCGTGCGGATCCGAACTCAGGGTTTCCGGTGGAACGTGTTACAGGCTTGGGAGTGTCTCCCAGGACACGCAGTTGTGCCTCTGGGATATCACGGAGGACGTGCTCAGGCAGCCAGTGAACGCAAAGCAGCGAGCCTCGACGGCCGGTTCTGGGAGTTTCTCGTCGTCGGGCACCTTCACGAGCGGCAACGGCGCCACGACGAATCACCACGCGAACAACGCGAAACACAACAACACGAACAACGTGAACTTGAAAGAAAGCGCGAGTGCTAATAACGAAAGTAGTAACAATAGTACGAGCACCAACGCAGCAGTGTCCACGGTGAACTCGCTTACGCAAAGGTTAGTGGGGATTGGATTCGGCGAGCGTAAGGGTGACAATCACAAGAGGAACTTTAGCCTAACTATGAGGGCGAGCGGTACGAGTAACAACGGGCCGGTGCAAAACAGTAGTGCCGAAAAGTCGGGAATTAACGCGAACGCGACTAATTCGAACAGTGTCGGTGGAAGTTTAGGTGCGAACAAGAAGGCCGGTTCCGCGATGGACGATCCGATGAGGTTGATAGGAACAGCCTGGTGTCCCAGGTTCGACGAGTGTCCGGTACTGGAGCCACTTGTCTGCAAGAAGCTGGCGCACGAGAGATTGACTGAATTAGTGTTTAGGGAAGATTGCTTCGTGACGGCGTGTCAGGACGGATACGTCTACACGTGGGCGAGACCCGGTCACATGGTAGGTCCTCTCACCATAAACAGCATCCTGCACAGGCCACACCACCATAGCAATCCCCATAGCAACATTAATTCCATGCGATCTAACGATCTCTGATGTAACACATCCCCCTATCGTTATTGAAGATCCGTAACTTTTAGAGTCTATTAAATAATTATTAATCGAGCAGATTTTGTATATATAGTGCTAGCCCAGGTACCGTGTCTTGGTCCAGAAAATCATCGAAGATCTGTAACGCTTTTGAAAATACTTTAGTCAATTTTCTGTTTTTTTTTTTTTTTTCCCCCTTACTACTAGACTCTTTCCGTACTGTTTCCACCCATCGGGGAGGCTGTAGTCTCCGTTTACTGCATGCGATCCTTTGATCCCGGGAAACCCAAGCCCCTTATTCTCCACGTTTTTTTCTAGCGGTTACCAACTCAAGTATTATTACCTAGCATATTGAGACTCCTTATCACTCCAACTTGTTCTCACGGTAAATCTTTCAAAGTTTCTTCATTTTGAAACTTTTCGGTTAATCTATCCAGACCCCGTCTCGCCGAAGTCTCCACGTGAATGAATCGTGGCATTTTTTCTTTTATCATTTCCTTCAACGTTTATGTTCACCTTTTATTCGTGTTATCGTACTGCATGTGCACCTGATAGAAATTACGATCGAAAAGTGCCATCGAATGAAGCGTTAGAGATCTTCTTAAATTTTTCTAAGTCCGCACTGTATATGAATTTGCAAAAGAGCACAGACGGCCAATGATCATGACTGAACGTATTTCCCTTATCAATTACATTTTATTAAATTTTATCGATTCCCTTGCATCGCAACTAAATTTACCTATACCGTGATCTCACTTATGCCATTATTATCGCTATCGTTAACTGATTATGGAATCGTTTATTTTTTATTCACTGCTTCAGGCGCCAGTACTTGGATAATTTTTGCGTACTTTAAGACATTTACATACTTAGATTTTCAAAAAATCTAATCAAAAGAAAAAAATCTCAGGAACGATTCTCGTTGCTGATTAACGAATATTTTATTAAATAAGTCCCGTTCTACGTTCATTCATTGAATTGACCGTTTTAGTAATGTCTGTGCCTAACCTAATATGTCTGGTCAAAATGTATTCAGAAAGGAATATCGATGAGAAACACGATAGAGCAAATATAGATAGTGTTATATTTATGTCTGGTTTGCATCTTTGAGAGTGACGTTGTTTGCGCCCCGTGAGGTCTTGTAACAGGGCAGGCCCCTTTTTTCCCCCCCTTTTTTTTTTCAAAGAAAAAAAAACTAGACTCCGCATATTTTCCCGATAAATTGAGTGAGCGAAAGATAAAGAGAGATATAATATACGTGTCCAGCACCCTGTACCCAGCATCCCCAAGCCAAATGCGAACCGCTGCCCCCCCCCCCCCCCTCTATTCTTCCTGGCCTTCCCACTTCCCTCCCTCATCCCTGTAAAGTGTTACTAGCTTAGCTTAGTCAATCGTAGAGAAGCAATGGATTACGTAGCAAGACTATTGTCCCAGAATAATAAGAATAATGTGACATTTTATCCTCTGTTGGAAACGATAAAATTGCCTTGTTGTAAAATAAAGCGAAAAGTTGAATGAAAATATACCGCTGCTTGCTTCCTGCTTGTGAATATATTTTTATTTTTTATTTTCTCTCTCTCTCTCTCTTTCTCTCTCCTTCTTTTCTCTCTTTTTCTTTAAAACGCGTCGCGTTAACGAGCGCAGCGCGTCGATATGTCACTCGGTACCAGTGCTTTTTATTTTGCGAGTTTTTCGCGAAAATGAGGGGAAAAATATTTAAAAAAAAAAAAGAATCAGCGAGCGCCAAATGTCGTGGCTGTAAAATTATTTGCAAAATTGAAACTGCGTCATATCTATGTGGTAGCGCCTGTAATCGCGGAAACTTACGCGAGGCAAAGTGCGGTACCGATATTGCAGTAACGTTAAGCGTGATCGAAACAGGGGGTTGACAAAAAGATTAATTGGAATTAAAAAGAAAAAAAAAAAAGGAAAGTACACTGAAGTAGGTTAAATAATTTTTATTTTTTGTAAATTGTAAAAAAAAAATTTTTATTACGAAGCCGCAAAGAGATACGACGAATTCGTCGCGTTTGGCAAATCCCGGCGTTCCAGGTCTCAATGTTTTTCCACGGACTCGCATTGCTTCTTTCTAACGAAAATAAAAAAGAAAAGAAGTGATCGTCATCGTCATCATCATTATTATTTAATCGAAGGATGCTTGCGCTTGTTCCTTAAGGCTCTCGATGAGAAATTGAGGATTTCTTTTCTTTTACTTTAATTGAAAGATTAATGTTCTGTGCGATGCTTTGGCTGACGCAAGAAACCGTGGATGCCGTCCTGAGTTTTCGCATGGTACGTATGACTTATCGTTTCTTTAATATTCATTTGAACCGCTTCAGAGATCAATGGAATTAATAAAGCGCGCAATACGAAGTTGGCTGAGGCTTTTTAAGTTTTTTTTCTTTTTTTTTTCCAAAATCCTGCAACAAAGATAAGACATTCACTTAGCATAGAAACTTTTTTGTTATTCTCCTTTTACAGTCCACCGTAGAACCAAGCCAAGTCTACTTGTGGTTACTCCCTTGGTAGCGCACCGTCAATCGACTGTCACTGTCTTCCGTATGGTTTTAGCCAATCCTTGTCAGTCTCGCACTCCTGCCGGAATCCCCGAGGCAATTATCTGCACGTTACCATAACCTATTGCGAGATTTGTCATTAATGTCCTTGTTGTTTGTTTTTCTCTCTCTGCATCCAGAGTGGCATCGGTCAAGTGGGAACTGCCTTGCACGTTGTGAGTCCAGCCGAAAGCGGAGGAACCGTCGTATAGCCAGAGCCTCGAACGAATGGAACTTCAGGTTCGATACTTCGAGAAGGAAGTCGGGAGTCGTCGTCCTCGTCTGAACAGCTGTTTCTACCGTACGGCTATCCTCAACGTCCGTTCTATCTATGGCCAATCGAGAGCTACTCGAGTCTGGTGTAGTCCTTACTCTCTATAGTAAGTGTCCGTGCGCGTCCATGTGAAGTCCAGGAATTCTTGTTGTGAAAAGAGTTTGAAGGTAGTGAGATAGACAGATAGATAGAAGGGGTATAAGAGAGAGAGAGAGAGAGAAAAGATAAAGTTCGCGGTAAGAAACGACATTGCTCGGTGCGACTGATTCGTTCGGATTAAACCGATCGTCTCCTTTGTCCTTTGCCAGGGAAGTTTAAACCGAGTGATGAATCGTGCGCAGGGCTGCCAGGGGAAGCGATTAGCTTTATGATCCAAGGACAGGATCCCCGTAAATGAGGACAGAAAATGCGAGGATAGATACTAATAAGGTTTTAGTCTTATCTAAAGCCATGTATTCGCCCACAGAATATTCAGCACCATTCCAGTTTTAGCTTACGTTTACTATGCGAGCAAGGCAGAAGCCTTACGATGGAAAATCGTAAGGTTTTTCTAGGATCTTTCGCGAGTGTCCCGAATTCATGGTTGAGTAAGATGTAAGAAAAATGGCCTCTTGGTATACGTGTATCTACGTTGTATTCCTTGTCGACGACTAACATAAGAATCGCACGTGTCGTATTTATGTGTGTGCGAAGGCGAGAACTGGCAGAAAATTCTGTACGACCTCGAGGATTGCGCAATAATACTGTGGAAAGTAAAATGCATTATAAAGAACGAAGAATGAAACCGAATAGGCGGGACAAGGAACGTAGACGATTTGAATGAGAAAATTGGGACTCACGATGCGCGACGGTTTTCATGAATCCTCTTTAATATATTCCCTCAATTGTTTCGAGACTTTGATAACGTAACTTAACGAAGCATTCGAATCGCCACTCTTAAATGGCCTTGATAAGATCGTAAGTAAGAGTTAACGATGAGAGACTATTGATTTTTACCTTTTTTTTTCTCTTTATTTTCTTCCTCCGTGCATAATAGCGTTGGTATTTTTTAGCTTAAAGCGTTAAGGGTGCGTGAGAGGGGGTAGGGGGGAGGGGGGATGCGGGGGAGGCAAGTTGACGATATAAACACTGGTTTCGCTTTATTGAAAATCTATAATGAGTGCACCGCAGGGTGTACGACCAGTTGAGAATTATACGTGACAAGTAATTTTGTACCTGAGAGCTATAGGAGGTTTATTAAATATACAGGTATCAGGCAGTCACGCCGCAAATTATGCGAGACAAGTTTGCTGCGTTCTTGCGCTGTTCTCTCGTGGAATCGTACTGCGCGAAGTTTATTGTTTGAATAAGTAATTCGAGTTTCATGAATTTTGTTTTTGTTCTTTCGTCATATTTCGCGGAATCGAGGTTTGTCATTATTCTCTTTGTTATTATTATTACTTATACGATTATCGTGTCTCGAGTGCGCGAGGTCGCCATTTTTTGACCTTCGTTGACACGAAGGCTATTTATTAACGACTGGTGCGTCGAGTATTTTTGTCGAGAGCCCTCTTTTTATAGGTTATTTGGGACGCGCTTTTATTAATATAATTAAAGTGAAAGAATGAAAACTTTTACTTGTTAAGATTGCTCACGGCGTGCGCTCTGTTGCCATTGGACGTTAATCTTTAAATACCTGATGTTTTGTCGGGGACAAAAGAAATGATGAATATGAATAATTACGCGAAATGCTCACGTGTGTCATTATTACTTACTTGTTAGGTATCGATGTGAACCGATCTGAACGGAGCTGTATTAGACGATTTGAATGCGCAAGATGGCCGCCGTGCCACTGGCGCCACCTGTAACAAGTGCAACCGCCTTTTGCGCTGTCACATGTTTACCTATTCGGGAACCGAATTGGAATTGGAAATTTATTTAAAGATACGGGAGATGTATTTGATGAAAGTGCGAATAGTTATTTAATGCCGATCGATAGAAGGGCGAGGAAGGAAGGAAAAGGAATCTTCTGCGAGTCCAATTCTACGTGATTCGTGACCATAGTTCTCAGGTGCAGAACTGTATCGTAATGGAGATAAACAAAAAGGATGAACGAGGAAAGCAAAGTATAAATATTACTAGGTACTTATTAAATATTCTAAGAATAGACAGTATTTCAAGAATAGGATATTCCACAAGGCGATACTATTTATTAATTTACAAATGAACCGACAAAGAGTAAATGAGATCGTTATAGACTTACAATTAGAGGTGAACTGTTCGCATTGTTGAAAACGATATGCAGCGTTTTGAAGCTGAGATTTGTATTGGAAACCTGTATGTTTGCGATTACTTCGTCGACCTATGACGCGAACATTTTTTTGTTCGTGTGTAATCAAATATTCTTGCGAGACGATTAAGACATTTTTTTTTATTTTTTCCTAAATTTATCGCTTCGCGAGAAAACTTGAAACTTTCAACTGACCGAACTGTCATAGTCACGCGGTACAATTTCTGTTTTCGAATCATTTCGTTCTACGTATCTGGCACTTATTTTTACTGCCGGTCGAATCGATATTTGAAAATCCTTTGAACGAAAGAAATCGTATCGGAGCACTGTGATAGGTGTGCGTAGAGTATGTTTCATTGAGACACTGTTAAAAAGTGCGATGATTAAATAGGATTATACGTGAAATTTAAGAGTAATCAAACGATTGTTTACGATTAAGAGAAAATACGTAAACACGGAGAAAACAAAACCGCGACAACTTCCAACGTGTCAATTTCCACTGGTCGGCGGATATTTACTCGTACATATATTATAATTTCGAGACGGAACGCGATTCGTACGAAATGCCGATCGATCGGCCATGTTGAACGGAACTTAAACCGATCTTTGCGATTATTTAAAGTTCCTGCTTCATCCGCGCGCAAAGCGAGAAATTATGCTATGGGAAATTTAATTTATTCGAAATTTTGGAATTATTTCAAATTTGCATATACGAAGCTCATATTGCGTATGAAGAGTGGCGGGAGCTAAAGTAGAAAATGGAAAGCAAAGAAGAACTGCCCTATGTTTGGTTACCGATTTCATACATGGTCGATGTTGTTTGGCTCATAGTCTCGGGGTAACGAGACACAATAAAACAAACAAAAATTAGTTTATTCGTTTTGGCAACATTTTTGTATCAAACCTTTTAACACAGAGGACTTCGCTACGTCGTGTCGAATTTATATTGTATTTCTCAGCGCATTATTTCTTTTATCATTTTTCTCTCACTTTTTATTTATTTATCAACGTGTACATTCTTTGTATCTGTAAATGAAGAAATTTCATTGTTATTAACGTGAGTCGTTCTTACGCTCCTATTCCTATCCATGGATTCTTTTTACCAATCACTTTGCCAACCTGATGGCAATTGACATTCAGTAACGTCAAGATTTGGCCAATGCGGAAAACGAGAATGCATTGGAGGATCTGCATTGTTTTGTTTGACGTGTATTAAATTTGATGCGCAACCTTTGGCATTCTTTGAAAAATCGTCAGTTAATCGATACAACGGATTAAATTCATATTACGCAATGGTGAAAAAACTACAAATTGTACGAGTCGACGCGGACACCGTGACAAAGGCCGATCTACACGTTGGAGATAATATAATTGGATCTGATAGCTCTTCGGTCGGAGTAAGTGAATTGCGACTTTGAAAATTTAGCTGATATATTTAATTCCATTTGTACGTGAAGTAGCTTCAAAGTAGATTTTGAATATTTAGCTTTATATGATGTTTGAAATTCCCGCCAATAAGAGTTTGAACTATCGCAACGCAATAAGGAAAACTGTTGCGACGTTTGACAGTAGCACGTTATGGGTGCGAGTGTTTCAAATGATAATACAATAGTATCTGTAATAAGATTCAGAGTGTCTTATAAAGAGATTACCAACTAATTTTCTTAAATTATCAAATATCTGTTTCTTTTTTAACGTTATCTTCAACCATTCAGATTGGAAGTGCTATACCCAAGCAAGCTGTCACTATAAATTTATCAGCAAGTGGCGAACTGACTATAACTCCGGTATGTTTACAGCAGTTAATATTCATTTTAATGACTCCTAGACAAGCTACTAAACTGCCAACCTCAAAAACTCACAGAGTATAATGCGATGCTGTGTATTCTTTATTACTACAAACTACTTTTTCTAGTATCAAGCAGCATTCTGTTACATGCGACCAGTTGGTTCCACCAAATGGACAGTCCTAAAAGTTGGTGATAGAGTGCCCATTTATCCTGGAGACTTATTTTCACTGTTACACAAGAAATGTTCCTTTAAGATAATTTCTACAGATGATACAATGGGTGACAGCAATTCAGAGACGAAAAGAGAAGTAAATTAGCAATAACAATATTTTCACACAAATAAGATTCTTATTATTTGCTGCTCAATTCATATTTTATGCAGGCTGATGAAGGAATAGACAAGGAGCCTCCTGCTAAGAAATTGTGTTTGGAATCAAGTGTCGAGGACATAATGCTGCCCAACAGCAATATGAAGGATACTTCGAGCAGTATTGAAGTCGATCCAACTGTAGAGGAAGCAAACGCATTACATTTGGAAGGTGAAGCCAACAGGACCAGCTTAGAAGATGATTCATTTTGCAAAGATATCTATGGTGCCAGGTTGCATAAGAGTTATAATTAGATTGCAAATATGTCTGAGTATAGATAGATGAGAAAATTTGAGGAAATGCTTTGCGCTTTGTGTATCTTTGAATCGACAGTTTTCAGGAGGCACCAGAATCGATATCAGCCCTATCAGATGTTCAGTCTACGAGCCCTAAACCGTCCCCGGTACCGTGCGAGATAACGTCGTCGACATTGGAGAACCGGAATCCAGAAGAAGTGAATGGGACCGCGACGCCAGCTGCCGACGATGCAAATAAGAAAATAAAATGGGATTGTGGACGACACTTTAGCGATCAGAGTGATCAGGCAATCGCCAGTGAGGTAAGAGCAACGAACGTGGAATCGAGCGCTGAGGACTCTAGGAACGCGATGCAGCAGAGTTCTGGAACTATACAACCAGCAAGAAGAGATAAGTGTGCTTATGGAACTAGTTGTTACAGGTATTGATTACTTCTTGCAATTTGTCTGGTAAATTGATCTACTATTTTCCCTTTTGATTAAGTACGTTATCCCTCTTTTTAGGAAGAATGCACTCCATAAGGCTGAATTTAGCCATCCTGGTGATAGTGACTATGACAGTCCAGATGACAGAGCCGAGTGCCCATATGGGATTAAATGTTACCGGAAAAATCCACAGCATAAATTGGAGTTTAAACATACCACTGTAACAAGAGGAAGGGCGCAGACTCCATTAAGAACAGAAACATCTGATGCAGGTTCCGAGGTTGATGAACTATTATTCGAAGATTCAGCAGAAGAGTCTGTCGATGAGTCTGAATACAACCCTTCATGTTGTTCAGAAAGTTCAGAAGAAACATGAAATTGAGAAGGAAAGAGGAACATTAAATAAGAATCAGTGACTGAGAATGTGGAATTTTGTAAACACGTGTAGAATCACTGGCGTGTGTAACTTGTATGTATGCATTTTTTCTCCTTTGGTAGTAAATGTTTATTTTTGTTATTAACCTAGTGTCTTATGATTAAAACATGGAATATAGTAAAAATAAAGGAATTATAGGATTAACTTTTAGTTTCACAATAGAAACTTGTTTAGAGATTATATTCAAGGTTTAGTACACCTGATAACCTTCATCATCTTCAGCAGTGAACTCCTCTGTAGCAACAATAGCGACATCCGCCAGCATATGCTTTGGAATTTCAGATCCTCTCACTCTTATTGTGTAGCAGACATTTTCCATCTTGGCCAAGTTCTGCTTCAGCGTGTATAGTTTTCTATTAACTTCTTTGCCTGAGGCGCCTACACATCCTAGGAATCCCTTATACATATCTCTCACGAAATTGCAGGTCTGATAACAACTTGAAATATTTCCTGAGGCAAGATTATTTATGCACTTTCGCATTAACTCTCCAGTCAGATCTGCTATTCCCAAGATATACTCATACGGTATTACAGGGGTACATATTACCCTAGTCTGTGGTTGATCATCCTCATTCTCTTTGCTCTTGTCCGTAACTGAATAAATCAGTGACTTATCTAGATCTTTCCAGTCTTGTAGACAGTTGTCATATAAATATTGGTAGAAAGTGATTGCTTCTACAAATTCCTGAACGCCAGCTCTATAAGCACGGAGGTATTCGTATACATCCTGCCCATCTAACTCGTGAGCAATATTCTTGAAAAGAGTTTTAACCATAGCATCCAGTCTAGTTTTAGCCTCTCCGAGAACAGTATCTCTCTTACTTTCCTTGTCAAGAGTATGTAAAAGAAAGATTATTCTCTTGCTTTCGATGGTGACATCTCGACTAAGCTTTACAATTCTTTCGTATCGGTCATGTTTACTGTCCAACTCAGCAGCATAAGAACGAAACTGTTTGATCACTAAAGAATTCTCATTGATATTCTCAAGAACTTCCTTGCCTTTGTCACCGACATTGACCTTGTTCTTGTTGTTGTAATGGTAAGCACGATGATTCCTTCTACTTCCTCCAGACGAATCTGTAACAATAGAAAAATTAATTTATCATTAACTGTCAATACATGGACAAAAGGATCTATTTTATTTAATGTAATAAAAATAACTTCAATGTTATTTATATATTACAAACAACCAGTAAATTCCTAATAATTCAATGTAAATATTGTCAATATGTTGATGCTTGTACTCACTTCTTCCTTGTGACATATTGACGGAATGATACTAAACGCTGGTTTAACGATAATATCCAAGATCGCACATGAAATATTGAAATATGTAATTTCTTCTTATGAAGCTTCAACTAGCAAGTAATAATTTTATCATTCAAAACTAGCAGGTATACTCAAAATTATAATTTCCATGAAAACATTCACATCTCTCTATTAGTTCAAAAAGATCTTGTACGATGACGCTGTATCCCCCTCCCCCTCCCGTGAATCTTCGTAACCCTCTGTAAACGAGGAATACCATCAGTCGATACAAAAGTGCAGTATCAAAGACACAAAATGTCAAAGGATACCACAAGAGGGTACTACGCAATACTTAGAAATGGTTATCAAATGACTATATTACTCATCAAAGAGGGTAATATTCAAAATCGTTACACGTAATAATAAGAAAAAGCATAAGGCAAGTATTACGAGAGAACAAATAGGTTATTAAATATAATACATACATGTGACGTAAAATAGATAAAAACATTAACATTTTTTTATTATAAAGTCAAAAAATTAAACGAGCGTTAACTCAAGGACAAAAACAAAACTGAAATTCGTATACAGAGTAATTATTTCGAAACGAGAAAAAAGTTCGTCAACGTCACAATAATCATCTCCCCTACTGGACATGTCCCAGTGATACCTGAGCATTGTGTCGGTAATGAAGAGATATAGTACAGTAGAACCCGGGACCGAATATAATTATGCATTACACGCGAAACGTATGGGTGAGCATAATTACGTTATATTTTATAACACATATAACATTATCGTTATTGTCAGCCGCTATTCCCAGAGGCCGTTAAAATTTTCCGTGTATTTCTCGTCTCGCGTTAAATTATACACAGCTTGGGTCGATAGATCAGCGCTGATTGTGCACGTTCGAAGCGCTTTGCATAGTAATAGTATTTATCCTGAAGGTTCGCGCACGGCGGACGCGGATGCCTCGTGGTAAAAACGTACACAGAAAATCTTCAGCGAGTATCCGAAATTATATTAATTCTAAATACAATTTCAGACGACACTGGCCGTTATAGAAATTTTAATGAAAAGATCACTACTCCGAGTACATACATCATATACCTTGACACAGTGAGGACTTGAACGTAATTTATAATTTAAAATATGACTGAAAAATAATGTCAAATGCAAGGCAACCAAATGTCTTATCCACTCTCTCTTATCACTTGCGAAACCGTTCCAGTCTCTTTCAGTTTTCATGAAGAACTTTAACGGACTCATTTGCGTTTTTCTTTTTCTTTCAAATTTGACCCGGTTGACGTCACTTAATAACTAATTTGACTTCTACATACTTGTCAGTTCCGTGAAAATGGAGTCGCTTTCGGTAGAGCCAACTGCCGTCGAGGTAGAAAATTCTGAAAGGCGACGGAATCTCGAGGGTCCAATGCAGTTGGATGCAGGTTCAGGCAGAAGCCTGGAAACCGAGGACGGCAGAAAACCGACGGATATTCAAGGCGACTTCTCACGAGCTGCGAAAGAGTCAAATTTGACTTTCCCTTTTGAACTGCCAGTAGACATTAACACTCGAAGGAAAGAGAACGAAGATTCCTAAGAACTGGGAAAATTGGTGGTGGTTGGCGAAGGGAAGGTTGAATCTTGAATCGTTTCCCAATGAGCTAGGTAGGTGCTGGTGAACGTGAACCTCGGAAAGCACTCAACAATGTCAGTCGGGGAACGGGGTGGTGGGAGGGGCGGGAGGGGGGGGGGGCCGAAGAGAGATGCGGGGAACATGCTAGGAAATGCCAGAGAAAACCGAGGCAAATTTACCGTGAAATCTTCAGCAAATAGAACGAAGGTAACTCATTTCCGTTTAGTTCCCGGACTGTCCGTAATGAAAAGAGGTCGCTGTAAGAGACAAATTAATTGGCATGACGACATTACGCTCGTTGAGGTAGCGAATGAATGAAATTTTTAAAAAACAAAACTAGCTCAACCTCATTCGTCTTATATGTACGTAGTCTAAGCTTGCATTTTGTGATTTTTCACAAGTTTTTATCGCATAATTATCCCTTATCGCTGTCCCCCCCCACCCGTCTCCCCGAAAGTCCTCCACGAACGTCGAAAGACATGCTCAAAATTCCAACCCTAATGCAAAAGGAAAAAAGTAGAAAATGGACGTGAATTTTTTTTTAAGTTTTGTCTCTTTCCCTTCTACTCTTCTAGCCTCTATCGTCTTCTCCGTCAGTCGAAGTTTGGTCCGTTCATCGTAAGGCTAGAAATATCGACTCTACCCGCCCCGATCAGGAACCGGGTAAATATCCGTACCCACGTAAATCCCAAGGGTCCTACTCCAAGTCCCAAATCAGGAAAGTGAATCGATAGCTTTTTTCTTTGGGGAATTTTCTTGTGCTAAAAATCGGAAAATCGATAGTGCGACGTCGGGACGATCATGCACGTCGCTGACAAGATCTTTTGAACTGAGGTTAAATCCGGTCTATGTAAAATTTTTTTTCCACCCACAGGGACATATTCCTTGTTCTCGTGAAACAATGGAAAAATCTGCCGAACAATTAATACCCTCTTCCACGGTGATTGTTTTTGCATATTTTTCTCCCCAACCAGCGTTCTTTCTCCTTTCACTATTTTCTCTCACTGCCGTATCAACCTTTGTGTCCGTATCAACCTATTAACATTTAGCGCTATGCAAAGGAAGGATATTCATCCGAGACTCTTCCTGTCTCTTTGTCGTTAAAATGAGTGACAAAGGATTCCATCCTCTAATTGCGCAACTTTGTATTTCCTCGAGAGGAACAAGCACGACGACTTGCTTGATCTACGGACGCATCTATTTTATAGAAAGTTATTTATGAGAGCATCGCACCAATCTGCACCAATCGAATTTAACACGTCCATTTGATTTCCATAGTAAAAGAAGCTTCGGTCGGTGCGATACTCCAGTCGGCGAATCTCTATAGATAAACGCGTGTAACCGTTAGTATCGACAGCTGTAGATTTCCCAGAAGAGTAAGGGAGAAAGGAATAACGAAGTTTTTATATCCTTTTTTTCTAGAGGAGCAAAACGCGAGGAACGACGATCAAAGAGCATCGATCCTCAAGAGGCCGGAGAAACGTCTGGTTAGGGCAGAAGCCAAAAAATTAACGCGGAGCAGTGCGCGGCTTTGAAAATAAAAATTTACGTTAGAAAGTAAGACCGTACTCGAGACGTAAACTCGTCCCAATCGAAAGTCCCTAAGTAAAGCGAATGAGAAAAAAAAAAAGAAAAAAATTAATTGCGTTTACAAATATTCGAGGACAGTGTAATAAAAAAATACGCAGGACGTAGAAAAAGCGGAAAACAGGGAAACGGTCGTTTTTTTTCTGATAGACGCTCGCGAAAAATTCCACCAGCTAACCCTTTGGTCCAGATCTTGATTATCGGACGACCAAGAGGGGATGGGCCCTAGTAACTTTTGTATTAAATTAATTGGTGCAATCGTCGGTTGGTAGCAATGACGACGTTACATGGTCAAAGGGATGCTGGTGGACGGTTGCGAGGAGCCTGACGAAAGGACTGATAAGAACTTTATTCCTGTACGTAATTGCCATTATCATTCATGATCTTTTGCCATCTTTCCGTTAGCAATTGAATGTCTCTTCCGTATAACTTGTCCGTTTTACAATAAAGCTTCTTGAAATTTGAATCGGGAGAAACCAGTGAAACTTTAGCACAGTTCATAAAATATACGAAGATTATTCACAAACGAAAAACGAGGACGCTGGCGAACGCCAGATGGCACTGAGTTCACCTTGAGGGAACAGCAAGACTCTTTTCGCTCTGGGGTCTTTGTGCGAACTACGCAGGCCGCGTTGCGCCCCTGAACAAATCAACAGAAGGATCCGCGCTCCGTGGTCTTCGGCACGATCCCATTTAATTGCACGGAAAGTCTTGTCGTTATACATATATCTGGCAAGGAAAAAAGCTCTCAGCGATTTGCATACATACGTATTGGGCAATTCGCAGCCGGTTCAAGGGAAAGATGGGGGGAGGGAGATTAGGATCGAATAATTTTGCGAAATCAATACTTTTTCTTTGTACTGCTCAAATAATTATCAGACCCAGCCTGTAACGTGGATAGGAGGACAGGAGTTCGGGAATCTGATGAAAAGGGATGCTCAGTGCGAGACGAAAGACGATGGACACTGCTCCAGAGGATCCGGTAGAGCAGCTAGGGGCAGCTACTGGAACATATTTTATACGTAAAAGCCTTGGCTTACGCAACCCCCGGTCGACAGCGTCAGCCGCACGTCCACGTGAATATTTCATGCTTGTTACGGAAAATAATTAGTGAGGGGAAGCGTAGCAGCGGTGTGCGTTACGAAACAAATTTGCTGGCCGCGCACGATGCAAGTGCGCCGTCTCGCGGCAGCAGCGCAAGATGCAGGCAGGGTGGGGGTGGGAGTGGGGAGGGGGGGGGGCAGACGCCAGAAGTACCTCGGGGTTGCTGGTGGTTAGACGTAAAGCGTTTACGAGGCATTATGGTTGGGTCGCTGGGGCGTCTCGACGCCTGGGATGCCTCTGGACCGTATACATATGGATACTAGATAGTTAGATACCAGCGCATTCTATCCGTTGAGTTTCCATCATGGAAGAGCCCTCCCCTCCCTTACCCCTCCCGCCCCTCCTATTAAATAACTCCAACCTCCATTTGCTGCATTCGCCTGCATCGTGCGAACCGCACGCGAATCCCGTTGATCCCCTTTTGGAAATGCAACTCCTACCGTTGGGCATCGCTCTAGGCAATTTATATATATATGTATAGTATATGTATCGCAAAAGTCCCTAGCTTCGATAACCGCCTTTACTAAAACCAAAATTCACCAGATTCCCCAAACTGTGTTTATCTGGCTGTACGTTTCGATTCTCGGCGATGCCGCCGAACTGGAGTTCGAATCGCGTGCGGTTACGATAGGTTCGCGATAGATTCCAAAAGTCAAGTGACGTAGCGGTGCGAGATGCGTTAGTCGAAATAGGCCTGACGTAAAAAGGCTATTTCTATGTCAGCTGACCGCGACACAGAGAAATTCCTAATGACGCGGAATGCATTCCAATAAATTAGAGGAGCTGCTGCAAGATATTTTTAGAGGCTCGAAATAAGGGGTGGCAGTTTCTTTTTTTTTTTCCCCCATTCTTTTTCCATCCCTCCTCCACAGCTCGAGCCTCCGTACTTATTACGTGGACGAGCTATAATTCCGATAATATACGGTGCGAGCGGACGCAACTTTTAATTGGCCTAATGGAAGCGCGGCTTGATGCGCACTCGGTAGATACTGCCCGATAATGAATTCCAAGACGGTTCAACTCGCTAAGGGTAGTTTATTTATATAGAGGCTGAGCGAATCGAAAAAATAGAATCGAAAAAATAGAGACTGTGGGAGGCGCGTGAGTTAAATTTCGGGACATCCCGATGGCAAATCGGGGAGGGGGAAGGGGGGGATGCTTTAACGAAAGGGTTGTTTTTAAACAAATTTACTCATCGTTTATAACTTTACACGAATATAGGAAAAGCATTTTAATGAAATTAATATTGCTTTCCCATTACCCCACATTTTACGAGCATTAATAGTATTTTACCAAGCGTCTCAATTAAATTCAAATTTCCCGCTTCTCCACCCCAACGCTTCGCCGTGGGACAAAGAACGAAAGCGACGTGTAGTACGTAAGTGCTCGAGCACCTGTACGGTCCCGCGAGTGTGCTTTCTCTTTTTTCTTTCTCCTTCCCTTTATTCTCCATGTTTGCTCCCCTGCTGCACGAAACGGTCTGGCCTGCATAGTTATTTCACTCCGAAGCTCTTATAATCGCTGGAAATGGATGCGTCCAAGTTTTCGCAACGTTGGCTGTACGCAAGGGTTGCAACCCCAATTTATTCCGAACTCAAACCGCCGCCACGTTCCTCGTTTCCCATACGTGTCTGATGCATTTTTATCTATGACGTCACTCGAAAGAGCCACTCTCACGAATATATACTTTTTCCTTGTTATTTACCCTTTAGCAAGCTTTTCCGGCATTTTACATCCCTCTGTTCACGTACTCGAATTTCCAGCACCAATCATCCCTGTGGAACCGCAAAGTGCTTCGAATTTCCAATGGTTCGATAAGCGACAGAGTATTCCAGATTATTATTATTATTACTATTATTATTACTATTATTATACCCGCGCGACGATCAGTGCGAGGACATTACCCAGCTGAACCTTCGACTTAAGACCTTTTTATGTTTTCACTCGAGTTTTAAAAATAGCATCGACCACCTTCCCTTCTCGCATTAGCATCGACCGGATCGACGCCATTCCTGCTGATGCTTTTAAAATGCCGCATGGAATCTCACAAGGAGCAATTTTTTTAAATTCGTTCAAATATTTTTTATATAGCCAGCCGCATCGCATTGGTGTCTACTTGCCGATTGTTTTTACCAACCGACGTATGTCCGTGACGGCCTTCTTTAAAATCGGCCGGAAGTACTGATTCTTCTTGGAAAGGGCTCGCTACATAAAAGCGAACAAAAAAAAAAAAGAAAAAAAATCCGTAGGAAAAGTCGTAAGGTAGAAGGGTTAAGGTTCAAAGCGGAATGGATCGTGACTTTAGTGTTTGGACTGCGTGACATTTTCTCCCTATTTAAAATAGATAGATCCGTTTTGAAAATAATCCGCAGGAGAGCTTCGAGGAGCAACTTGAAATTTGACTTCTTAAGGTTGGTTGCAGTTTTGAAGCTGTTGGCGGTAATACTACTTGCAAAGTTTAGGGTTGTCGGGCGAGAACCCACGAGAGGTCGTTGAGGGTCGCCGCGCACTTCTTCGTAATAAATTATCGGGAGCGGCTATGCCTTAGACGCTAATCCCTTTTTTGTTTGGAAGCTTAGGCCCTTACGTTACGCGTCGCGCGCAAACATATGGCTGCCATAATCTCGGTCAAAATATTCCGCTGTATATGGGAGCTCGAACAAATATGGCCGTTTGATTTATATCGGGCACCACATTTCCCTAGTTTCTGGTTGCTTACACTACTGCTTATACTGCAGTGCCGTTTCCGAGACGGCGTATCCGGGAACGAATCTATCAAAGTGAGGCTACGCGAATCACGGACTGTTACGAACCAGTCAGATTTGACGTTCTGTACCTGTTTCATTTGTTTTCGCATTTTTTAATTCGAGCTGTAGTATTATTTTTTTCAAGGTTTGCACGATCAGTCGAAAAAGATAAAAAATACACGAGACGCTCTGGGTGGACCTGAAAACAATGGTACGTAAAAGAACAATTAAGCGGACATTTTAAAGTGTCTGTAGGCGGATCGATCAATATTTAACGGAGGATTATTCAGGAAACCGAACACCGAACGATTCCATGTATTTTTAGCAACACGATTATTGGTAGTCTGTTGAAAATTTTGTAATTGAAAAAAAAAAATAGTATGCACACTGTTGATTATACGAGATTGGGTTGGTCGATGAAAATCAATTTGTTGAATTTTCCGCATTTATCTCCACAAAGCTCTGTGATTATTATCGCAGCTCATTGAAATTATGATATTTCCATCATTTTGCCCAACCGGCGATACAATGCCTGCAGCTTTCGCTGCTTAAATTGAATTTAATTAAACGTGTGCCAATACGTGCTGCCCACGCTGAGCATCGTCCTGGCAAATATGGAGCAGTCGGATGTTGCTCTATTCACGTAGACCAGCCGCTCGTGTAAAATTATTGGCCAATCTTTTGATTTAGCTTATAGCACTCTGCCATATTATTCCGTGTATTTGCCTTTGGAAGTCGCTTGGAGTAAGTCTCAATTTACATTGCCTGTTTAATTCTACCAGCAGGAGTCAAAGCATATTTCAGTGTATTTAACTGCGGGATGATCGTGCGATTTTGTTCCCCGTTTGAAAAGCATTAAGCTGGAGTGTCTCACAATCAGACTTTCCACGCGGCTATTCCCAGGTTAAAAGAGCGACGCTAGAGGGCAGAGACACATAAAGAGTTCAACTACCAGAAGTATCTTGTACGTACGTACCCAGTACACGGTGAGGGGCTTCGAGTCAAAGCAAAGGGCTGCATTGGTGGTATTCGCTTTTCTCTTTTAATTCATTTTGAGATTTAATATTTCTTCGTGACTTGGGGATACACTCGTGCTAACTCGTGGGATATTCTGGGCTTGATATACTTTATACTTATACTTGTTAGCATGAAATTACATGGAGACGTCGCAATTGAATTGCTTATATGCTACACCATACAATGAATCGAAATTTGCACAGCCCTGGATTTTTGAGTTATTGATGACTTTTATGACACGCCGAAACTGTCAAAATATTTAACGTACGAGGGGCGATATCATTAGATTTTGACGGAAAAACTGAAAGGGAATTTCCTCTCGAACGCAGCAACTTCAGCTGTCCCACTTTGGTCGGGACATACTCAAAGTTAGCACGAATACATTATAAGATCCTCGTAGTAAGTTAGACACACTCCTGGCGGCGAATACCGATACTACAGAGGAGGGCGACTGTAGCTCTCGTCGAAACGCGAGTAATCCTATTTGGGAATATTTGTCCTCTAACTCGTGAAGATATGCGCGGTTGACAAGTTCGACAGGGAGAGAACGAGGTTAAGACAGGGCGCGTGCTTTATGTATTCGGCAGATTAGGCAGGTATTCGATTCCTTTGAACTTTTCACCGTTCGCTCGATCCAATCAAGAAGAGGTAAACGTCATTTCGTGACAGTTGTTTGAGGTTAGATCAGATCGTCCTGTGTCGACTTTGATAAAAATCTTGCGAACTGAGTTTCCATGAAGACAAGAGAGGTGAAAAACGGAATGGGGATGGGGATATCGCGTTAGCAGTGCGTGACAACACGTGGCAAGTTCCTACGTGAACATCGCGCGCCACGAAATCTTTGAATTTCTCTCGCGTTTCGAATGATTCGAGGTTTGCAATGCCTACCTATATTTTCCTTCGCGCTTCTCATTTGCTTCTTCCTCCTCACTCGTGGACGACGGTGCGCCTATCGTTCTTTCACTCTAACCCTGAGATTCTGCATCTCTTTTTACCTTCCCCTCACAACGCCTGTAGTCTATTTCAGAGCGGAGTCTATTTATATCTAACCTTACCTTTTACTAGCCCCCAAGCGCCCAGTGCACTCACGTAAATGGTATTGCGACGATCTTAGAACCGTCGGCGCACTCTACCGGGACGACCGAAGTAAATCCTGACGTCACCTGAGCGTACTGTCATGGCCGCCCTGAGTGACGGCACGCGACGCGCTGCTCGTCGCGTTCCTCTTTTACCCTAGTAAATACGACGAATTGGAAATAAATGGAGATCGTGCCGATGAACCGTTTAGACCTCAGGACAAAGTGGTCTAGCGTAGATGAAGAAGAGTACGTAACTAGGTGCCCTAAGGGTGTCTCTAATGCGTAAAGGAAGAGGCGGAGAATATGGTCAAGAGAGTGAGGATAACTTTCAGGACTCCGACCTTCGACCTCCAGGGCCCAAGAAGGATACCTGTAAACGACTTTAGATTGAGTTGGGCTATCGACGATTACTCGGTAAGTTGTTAGTCGGAAGTAGTCAAACTTGAGTATCCCCTTTCGGTATTTCCTATACATCCACTTTCCCACGTAGAATACTATTGCGTGTTTTGCATTTAGAGTTTTTTTTTGCAGTTAGAGAGTGAATTAAATGTGTGTAAAACAGTCGTTTGATTAATTTCTTTTTTACGGCACGTGCATTTTGGTAGGTATTGTACTTAAAGTGCATTTGGCATGACTGGATGCACGAGCATCATACGGTCAGCCAAACCTCCAAAATAATCTCAGGAAAGCGGAATAAACAGCCAGACGGTCCACAGACTGAGTGATTCGTTAACTCGTTTAATTTTGGAATCGCGATGCTTCTTCGCCGATTTATTATAGTACAGTTCGTTTGGCACGCGCTGTTATGCCTTCTGTACAGATTCCAAACAGGACGGCCGTCTCAACAAGTAAGTCCGAGATGAAAAGTTGTCACGCGATATAATCGCAGCATTTGATTTGCTCCCATGAATAAGACTGATAAAGTCAGTGTAAGAGTTGCCCAATACATCGTTACACCATTTATTGTCTTTACCCACTATTTCCATTTAGCCTTACTTCTCTTGACGTTGCGTTTCTCTGTTTTATCATTGTACGGAACAAAGCTTTTCTCAGTCGGAATTTCCTCGCGAAATTACTGTTCAGTTGAGCCTGTTCTTTGTCTTATCTCTTAAGTTTCTTTAGTATAGCTACTCCTAATACTGGCAGCTACTTTTTCGGAGTATTTCATCTGCGGATGGGTACCAACTCGGGCTTGGGAGCGAAGCTGAATTGCGAAAACGTTTAATAACGTTTGACAATGGCGTTTAATAAAGGCCACCGTCGCGGAAGGGCACCCCTTCTTTCGGGAACTTCTTGACGGCAGCGGAGGAGGACTGCCTTTTCTGTAGGGGTGCCGAGGAGGCGCAAGGTTACCCTGAGGAATTTCAGAGAAGTCGACGGTCCGTCAGGGTGGGACGGGGGAGGGGGGAGGGGGCGCTCGGTGTACTTACACTCTGACTGGCAAAATGGAAATATCACGAGACAGCTGTCGTCAAGGGAGAATGGTTGTGCGCATGCGCATTGACGCGTCCTTCGACAGTATCGTAGTTCATTCTCAGAATCAGGTGCACCAACTAGACGCTCCTATGGTTTGCGCGTTACGAAAAATTAGTGTGAACATGTACGGGAGGAATTCTCATAGCAAGAGTTCCTCTATCTGGCTATGTTTTGACTATCGCAGCGTCGAAGTTGAAAAAAAAAAGTACTGGAAGGAGAGACGAGGGGAAAACAACAAGACAGACAAGACCACCGAAACCTAGTGAGAAATAGAAGAGAGGGAGGGGGGACGTCATTCCCTTCGTCCTGCGGAGTCGACACCATAAAGCCTGTGGGGATCTTCCTGTCAAACAAAAGCTTATTCCACGTTATCCGCTCCTTTCCTCAAGAAGGATCTCTTTGAAGGGATGGCTCGCACCTTCTTTCCTTCCTTTTTTTTTCCTTTTCAGACAGAAAATTTGTCTCTTGAGTTTTGGAGAGGGGTGAACGGGGGGAGCCCTCAGGACTAGGGTTAATCTATGGGATCAGCCTGCACGACCTCTACCAGCCGGAGTCCTATTCCCAAAACTCGTAACTTTCTCTAGGGATTTTAATTCCCTAGCTATTGGGGTTGGCTTCAGCCTCTCTCCTCCATAGTCGAGAGTCTCCGTTCCTTCTCTCCACCCACCTATTTGTCTTTCACTCTCACTGTCTCCCTGCTACCTTACATCATTGCCATACAATTCCTTTAACCTACAGCGAACGGCAAGATTTATGTGCGCGTTATTCAAGAAATCCTTCAAATAAAAAACTTTCATATTAAAAGGTCGAGTCGTAGTAGAAGGTTAGCAGCGCGAGCCCACGCGTTGCTAATTATTTTCTCTACGCGAAAACAGTGTTTTTACATTTTTCTCGCAGTTTCTCCATCTACTTTTCCGTCCCTTTTTTTCCCAACCCTCGCGGCTCAAAACGTCTCGCGCAGTCGCCCTCGCACGGTGACTGCCGACTCGCGGGGCCCGTGTGCTTCACGACCAGCAGCCGTCACCACCCACTAGCAGCCACGTATTTAGGGGAAAATAAGCCGAGAAAACTGTTCTCGTAATCACGCTCGGTGACGCGCGTCACCAAAAACTCCGACGTCTACCGTCGCACGAAGATTCGCCCTCTTGGCGTCCCTCGTCAGTCCCAGCGTCTAGAAACTTCGCCTCACCGTTCCGCCTCGGCGCGGCAGTGTGAAGTTGGCGCCTCATTGTTTAAAATAAAAAAAAAAAGGTTCCATTAACATCCGGAAGAGTTATGCAGTTCCTGATACTCTTTAGAAATAATTTCCACAAAACACGAGATTAATATTTCCATCCTCAGCCATATCGAAGCAGCCAGCCAGCTGCCCTGAACGAACTGCCGCGCACTGCTGCCACTTCTAAAAAATTTCGTACTTTCCCCATTTGGAATTTAGCTTCTGTCACAAGTTCCTGCTCGCCGAGCATTAAGTGACTTACGTCGTTTTCACAGGGTCGACCGAAATAGCGGCTCCGCTTCGAAACTGCAAGCCCACACACAGGCCCAATGCGAATCCCGCAATCCCGCAACCACGCGACCGACTCAGGATGCGTCTCCGAACGTGCCTCGCAGTGAGACAGGGCAGAGGTAGGGACGTGGAGGTTAGGGCGATTCTCCTTTTCTTCTGGGACAGGTGCACGACTCTATTTTGGCTCGAGTTGTCGGCAGTAGCTTCGTCCGTCCTCTTGGGGATACGTCAGGCCTCTTCTTCGGGGAAGAACTTTCAAGTCCCGTTCGTATACCCACGCTGTGTCCTATCTTAACCGACGACTTCGCTCAAACATTCCTACATATATTATACATTGAAAACCCTTTCATCCTTATTTATCATGTTAAATATGAATTTTTCATCAAATTTCTCGTGGCTATACTTTAGCGTCGTGGTACCTCGGTATTTCGATGACGCAGTACCTCCGATTATACCTACTACATACACATGTTGCGTACTATATATTTATATTTCATATTTCGTTTTACATACTTGTCTCTCTCTCTCTCTCTCCATCCCATCTATTCCTTATCCGCAAGCTCCTGAAAACTATTTATTTATCTCCGCCAGAGCACGCCACACGGCGCTGCCGTATTTTCTGCAATGAAAAGTCTCGAACCCAGTGCGACGCGTCGGGTCCCAGGTACTCTCGCTCTCTCTCTCTCTCTCTCCAACGGCAACTCTCGGTCTGACCAGCCCTCGCAGCTTCCACTGGCGTCAACCGTTATTACGTTTTATGAAATTATCGGTACTTTAAATCCTCCTACAGGGAGGGGAAGGGGGGGGGGGGGGCAGGACCCTGTACATACAAGGGACAAAGCGGTTTACTACCGACATCACACGTATTATTGGTACAATGTCGTACCGCCGAGGCGGCAATAAACTCTATTATTAGTATGGCAGATATATGTAGGCAATTTTATGGATGTGTCTCCAGAGAATGGCAGGCGGATCGTTTAGAGAGAAACCGAGTCTTCGCGTTAGACCAGATTCGAGGAGGCAGCACGCATTAAACTGGCCCAACAAATAGTCCAGGTCCATCCTGCGCGCCTATTAATCTCTACGTAACTGCGTGGAAATTTCCATAAAGGGAAACAGCGACGGAAGTGCGTCGCGCATGCGCGCGTCTATCCGACTCTGACACAGTTGCTCCTGGATCAACCCATATAAAGTGTTTTACTGCCGATGTGACTCTTTTTTTATGTCGTTCGTAATTTCGATGTATTACGTGAAAATTCTTTGGGACTCCCAATTCAACGTGTAGCTACTCTGTTTCTGGTCCTTCGTAACGAATTACGCGCTTTTGCCTCCTGTTTACGAATTTTTTGCTCATTTTCCTTCTCTGTCCTCTCAAGCCGACTCGTGGGCGTGTCTGTCCCTGTACTCGTAGCTAAATAATTGTCATTTATTTCCCTCACTTTATGATTGTTACTTTATGAAATTGAAAAATAACAAATTTCCAAACTCGTGGCAAATTGGGTCCCGCGCCTTGAGTAAACTTTTTAACGTCGAACTGGAACAGTCAATAATTATCGCGCCCCATCAATTTGGTCGATATCCAAAACTCTTAAGGGCTCAAAGAGTTGCCAGGCAAAGCGACTTTTCATTCTCGTACAAATTATCGGTCCCAGCTGCGCTAATCATGTTAAGCATAATTAAATTATATATAACTTCGGGATTACAGTACGGAATTGTATCTTGCTTTATTTATAAGGTATCGACGCTTTCAAATTTACTCTCACTGTGTCACTCTCCATATCTGTCACAAGCTGATGATTTAATGCCTATCACGTATGTACATATGTATATGTTTGTACGCCCGAGAGCGTATATATTTAGGGGGATGTATTCTACGGCAGGCACCGTGGAAATTCTTAATGGTACAATGTTACACGGTTCGAATTTCCCGCTCGTTAATCACAGAAAATCAAGGCTGAAGTTTAATGAATTTTATTGATGGCCATTAAAGAGGTAAACACGAGGCAAGTAGTCGAGAAGACTGGCAGCGAATGACAATGAATGGCAAAATACTGGAGGCATCGGGCAACAGACGCGACCCTCCGAGTCCTGTCCTATGAATTTTAGACTTCGAAGAAGTTCGGGATTTGCGGTAGAGTCGAAGGAAGATGGCGAGTGCTATTGAGGAGGCTTCTCTTTCCTCGATCGTAGATATACATATATAGGGGAATCCCCGGGGGAATTCCTTGTTCCTTGTGTATTTGCATGTGTTCGTCCTCTGCTTGTCTCGTTCGGCCTCTTGACAAGCGTATTGGTGGAAGGGAGGGGTAGGTGGGGGGAATTGCGCGATGCACGAAGATACTCCAAGGTACTCGAGGGCAATTGCAAGGAGGATTCGGTTTACAGGAAAATAGCGAAGCAGATACGTGCGCCTCGATAAGCCGCGAAAGCCCACGGGGGACCTTAAATCCGAGTTCAACAAGTGACTTTACGGGTCGAATTCAGATGCATCTGCAAAGAGGAGTCGAGGCTGTTCCTGAACCTGCAGCTGCGATCCGTCCGGGTTTAGGATCGAGGGAGGAGGAGGGGGGGGGGGGTGTCGTCGTCTTGGCCGAGAAGCTGCCTGAAATATTCATCACCTAAGATGGTCCTTAACCCGGCAATTAATATTCGTAGCATCTGGTATACGTAGTTCCAACAGGTGTCCAAATGACTTAAGCTGCATTCACACCGTGCCGAACCTTGAAAACCTAATCTCGCCTTGGGCTACGTGCACCGTATACTCGCAGATGACGTACCGCAGCTGCGAGCATGACGTTGTGGCTGCGCTGTGTAATTAACGTGATCATACAGTAGACCCATATGGGACTGGTCATGGGATTTTCTCCTGGGCAATTCATTTGTTCAAGGGGGCGCCTCTGGGTGCACCCTTATTCTCTTGGAGAAGGGAACAGGGGGTGGCATTGCATTAAGCCCTTGGACTAGGGGCTGGAAAAGTCTACCCGTGAATCATGGGCTCCACGCGAAAACACCATAAAAGTAATACCCCTGTGTCATGTTATGGCGGGTGTGACTCATGACAGTATCCCAGACATTTGACCTCCCCCAAGGTGCCCGGGAAGTACGAATCTTACTTCTGAAGATTGCACCGATGGATACACAGGAGGGATAGGATAGGGACCAATGGATCACGTGACTCGATTCCATCACAACTGCTATATATATATATATATACATATTTTCTTCGAGAGATGAGAAAAAGTCCGCAAGGAAAGCAAAATAGAAAGAAGGATCAAAAGCTATCTCATACTCAAGTCCGTATCGGCTTGCGGAAAATAATGGGAAAATCGAGGGATTCCTTTGTTGTGGAAATCACGCGGAGTCATCCTCCGATCCCGAGGAGTCAATTTTAATAATAATGCGGCAATAATCCCAGATTCCATCCGGGGAACGATAAATGCGCACTTAAGGTAAACAGTGAGAGGCCTCCTTCACGAAATGCTCCTGGCAACGTAAAACGATGCCGAATCGGGCGAATGGGCCTCGTCACTAGCTTCACGACCCCTTACCGTGGGTTAGTCATTCGTTCGAGGACGCGATGAATCATTCGCGATCCTAGGACAGAACAATTTTACGAGGACCCGGCTCTAATATAATTTTATAGTTACGTAACGTAGCGGGGATTGACTCGTAGGTGGATATTTTTTTTGGACCCCCTTTTTTTTTATCCTTCGGGTTACCGCTACTTCACGTTTTGCCAAACTAGCGGGACTTTTACGGTAAAAGCCATTTGGTTCCGGAGGATCATTAATATTGACGCAGAGTGACGCGAGCATTTGGCAATGCGCAAGATAATTAATGAGATCAACGTTAATTCTGTGGCGCATAACGCCCGTATGTGCACCGCGAATTGTCAATTCTACACGAGGAGCTTGCGGGAGACTCGAGTGCTCCTCGAATTAGCTGTAGTTACACGTGCGCGAACGTCACGCAGGTCTCCCGGAGGTCTGTAGAACGAAAATGATAAGAGATAACGGAAGTCGTAATGCACTGTATATAGAGTTTACGCGAGAGTAAGTCCTTCCCCCCACTCAGTATAACAAATTTCATTATCATAACCCGCATGGCGGTGATATTTTACCATAAATCGAGATATACGAGAGGGACCACCTAAGGCTGCCATAAATTCTCGCCAATTCGTATCAATTATATCTTCTCGCTAATTCTATTATTTACGGGAAGGTTATCCAAGGGGAAGAAGGTCCCTCGGACTGGCCTGTAGCGTCGCCTAGTGTAACGGAAGCACCGATACCCGCCGCATCCCCCCTCACCTCCCCCTCTGCCGCGACCCTCCAGAATTCGAGATATCGATCAGACTTTTTCAAGACTTTTATCAGCAACGCCGAGCGTGAACAGAGTCACGTTACCCCTATGACTAGAAAGTTCGTTCCCGTTGGAAGATAAATGGCAACCTCGCCCTCCCTGTACCACCACCCCTCCCCCCCCCCCCCTTCCCCACCCTCCGCCTTCTAGGACGCTTCCAATTCACAATACATTCTGTTTGTCAATCAATTTCTGAAGTATCTATCTATGCGTCTGGTGTATACAGTATGCAGTGTAGAGATTCATTATTCTGATCTGGACGAGAACCCGTGGTGTTTCCAGCGGTGCTTTATCCCGCACTAGAGATACGGTTACAAAGTGGTACGCGAGGCGTGCGAACCCTGGCGAATCTATGAATATGTATATGGGGAAGAGGGTCGTTCGTTGTTATACGATCGGCCAGTGTGATAGCCTCTTGGCGGAACTATCTATGGCCAAGGTACGTATACATGTAGATATATTTGCTTGTACGGATGGGCGGCGGGTGCATGCGTGGACGTAATCAGGAGCAAAAAGCTCTGGAGGAAGAAACAAGATAAGCGGCTGATCCACGTGCCTTTTTTTGTAAATACCACACAGGCACACGTCCACGTTGGCCGGATAAGGAGGGGCTGAACGCAGCAAGGTATTTCAGTATAACGGGCCTATTGTATCGGCGATTACACAAGGAGCATCGTCATAGGCGCCGTCGAGTGTGTAAACTTTCTAGTACCGCGGTATTCGGTATATAGTACGAGCGGCAAGATGCGGAGAGATGCTGCAGTCCCAATGAGAGATAAAAAGATTTGCTCTCTCCCGTCCTTTACTCTTGCACGATCTTACGCGAGATTCTTGCTTGTCCCTTTGTTTCCTCCTCTTTTTGGTCCAGGCTCGCGCGAGCCTGAGGTCGCTTGAAAGGAGCACCACGTGGTCCACGCGAATTCCGTCACTGCGGCTACATACCCTTGGTGGCTATATGGAGACTAGTAGCTATGGACCAGTGATGCTGCACAGGGGTAGCGAGAGGCGAGGGAGGGTGGGAGGGGGGGACTACGTGGGCGTAAGTCGGCTAGGTTAAGGAGAGTGGGTACTCGTGATAGGAGCAAAAGTCAGTTCACTCTCGAAATAGACAGAACTACTACTGGATCCAAGTTGGATCTCTGAATCTGTAAATACTCCCCACCACTCGATCTCCCACCACCTCCTTTTGCTCCCCCCCCCCCCCCTTCTTTTGACCACGGATCACCAGCGGGGTACATCGGCAGGGGGGATCCCAGAGAGTGGGGCAGTTATTAGAGGAAAAGTCAAGAGAGGATAGTTCGTGAGTTTGCGTGGTGGGGGGTGACGCTCTCGTATATCCATAACGAAGGCAACAGGGATGCTGCTCGAGTTCATTCGTTTAAATGCATTTTATTGCCAATCAATAGAAGCATGATTTATTCATTGCAATGGTATCGATCCCTCGAAGCACTTAATACCAGGTATAATTTTATTATTCTTTACGAGTCAACGGATCGATATATTTCTAGGAGCCTCTTCCCGTACCTCACAATTTCAATATGATTTGTGGAGGTGGCTGTACGCCCGATATAGTCAACTGTCATTACGACATGACCGGTACATAACAATTTTCTTTGTACCGTAATAAATCTGTACTTTTTTAAAAAGCAGCCATCGCCCGTCAACGCCGCCACTCTTTTTCATCCCTGGATATTTTTCATCCCCGCCACGTAGATAACATGGGTCTTCTCTACCTGCATTAGCGGAGATACGGAAAGACCGTAGGAAACGGGAGACGCTTGTATCATGTAAATATACATATGTTGTATATTATATATGTATGTATATGAACGCAACGAAGGAGAGAAGACGTATCAGAGAACCGTATAGTGGACCGAATGTATTTTCGAGCATTTCTTCCCACAGCCACCCCCTCTATTCTCTACTGCACGTCGATGTGCGTCTTGATACTCGCTCGCTGCTCACGAGCCACGTATAGATGTGTGTCCATGCGTACGATGCGTGTGCCGCCACGAGAAACTTTTAGTGGGGACTACACACATGTCTTCGGTTTTAGTTTTAGTTTACTGGCAGTCGCTGCCAACGCGTGCAACAACCTCGACGTGGCTGTCCTAAGGGAGAAGCGAAGTCTTATCGCGCTCTAATTACTTCGAATCGATAATCTTTATTACCGATCGGGGAATATCGATTTTTTTTTTTTTTTCATCCTCCGATATCCGATTTTCACTTCGGGACGATGAACGCGAATTATGCGTAATTGGTGGAAATATTAATAAAAAAAAAAGAAAAATGTTGGCTTAATTATACGGTGCACTTAATTATTAAATATTTTTTTTTTTTTTAATTCAATACGTTGGTGATAAGCTCGTGTGATATGAGAATGTGGGTAACTTAAATTTGTGCGGGTATTTTATGATATGACGTTTGCGTGTTAATTAGCGGCGTTAAAAATGTAGGGTATCGTATTAGTTGTCTTGATTGAACTTGATACAGATGATCGGAGAACGTATTATCTATTTTGATCGGATTGAACGATCGGAGCGTTATAGGGGGATTCGTTTGTAACAGTAGAAGACTAACTAATACTAGATGACGCATGGGATTCGAATTGAATTTGATCCAGTCGATAATCTACCACGTGACAAGCCATTGGAAGAGTATTTATATGCATCCACATACGTGTAATCCGATGACTGTATGCCGACCTGAGGAAGATTAAGGTTTTAGTTTGACGCGTAAAAAATATTTGAGCCTCGACAAAATTTGATTTATCGTCAAATGATTTTTGCGAGTCTATAAAAGGAAACTGACGAAAATTGGATCGATCGTTTGGAAATTGAATTCGAGCCGAGTCGTTCGACTATATCGAGAATTCGTTCTTGGCCCTTCGTGCTTGAAATTTGCTATTGGCAAGCAGCAAGAGTCGCGCACCGAGTAATTATTCCAAGAGGAAGTCGCAGCCTGGACCAGATGAGGAGCCGCCGCTAAGGAGGAGTCCAAGAGGAGGGGAAGAGGGGAGGTGTAGGTCTTCTTGGAAGATAAAGAAGGGAACGAAGGCAAGAGACCTAGAGAGGCCCATTGGGACTGTGGGGAGGACAAGGTGGGGGGAGGGCACAAAGAGGAGAAGGAAAAGTGAAAAAAACGTTGTACCTATATACTGGGCTGGAGGGAGGGAAGGAGGAGCCACCCATAAAAAGGTCGGCTTGTTTGGTAATCAAAAGATTTTTTTAAATCTCCCGCCCGCCTAGGAAGCTCAAACTAGCTGGCAGCTCGCTGGCCTCTAATAACCAGCACATGTGTCTCGGTTCTACGTGACGCTTGCGGTCGCGACGCTGACGGAACGAAGAGAGAAAAAGGAGGAAAGAGAAGCACGAGAGGACACATTCACCAGGTTCGCCCGAATGCGCCTATAGACAACACTGAAGAAACTGCTGATGATGCTTTGACTGTATCTGCCTATTCTTCGCGAACCTCATAAGAGTCACAACAGAGAGACAAAAGTGCCTAACGAAGATATCGATATGGCGTCTGGCGACAGCGTCGTGAACGCTCGGAGTGTCTTTGGTTAGCCGAAAGGACAAAGTTGGGTCGCAAGTGACCGAAGGACATTCTGGTAGTGCCCCTGCAGGAATTTGGCAGGAGCGTCGAGACGACCTTACAATGTGCCCCGATCGAAGGATCTGGAAGGATCGAGGGACTCGTGCACTGGGATAGGCTGCTCCTGAACTGTCAAGGACAATTCACGAAGAAGCTCGCGATGCTGTCCATCCTGGGATCTTCTCTCCTTGTCACGAGTCTACTGATGCTTTTGGATCGACGGGCGATCGCCGACGATGTCAGCGTTGAATTCGAGAGCAAAGGTAGCGTCCCTTGGATTGTCGACGTCCGTGGTACATTTTATTTCCACGTGAATTTTGAGGCATTTGTTTTTTTATCTACTCTCGGTCGCTCCGAAATCCTAACAACCGACACGCGTTAGATGTCGCTAGTAACGAACTTAAAATTTTCTCGAGGGATTGTATCGGCGACGTTAAGTATGCATAACGCGTCTTTCCTTTTGCAGGCGTATCTGGAAATGCTTTACAATTTCTTGCACCTTGTGCGTCGTGACGCGCGAGCCCTTTGAAAGTGACTTGCAGGCGTGACGAGTATTCAGACATGTCGGTGCACGTTTGTTTTTCTATGGTAAAGTGAAAATACCGTAAACATAGTCGCCTGTGACCTCGAGCTACGTCCTAATTTTCCGTGTATACCAGTGGTATACCTATCACCGGCAGTGTCGTTTACGATAATGTTCCACGTTAACGAACCACTTCTGCAGGCCGATGTAACCAGCGTACAAAGTTACAAAGGGTAACTCGGGATAGAGAGGAGGAGGGGGGGGGGGGGGCCGAAGCCGAGGAAAAATCCAGGGATAAAAAAATTGCGAACGAAGCGTCAAGGGAGTCTGATGTCAAAAATGTAAATGTAAATTTTCATGTACTAGGTAAAACCTAGTTTACGCTTAGCGCTTCGGTTTTGGGCAAATTCAAAAGATTTCTCGATTTTACGCGTCGCCTGTCAAAGTGAAATCGCGCTTATTTCGTACTTTTCAGCTAAAGCTCGTTCATGTTATCGTTTCAGACTTCATTTTGACTTTCCCACTTTGATTCTGTTGGCTAGGGAAAAATACGTTGACGTGCGCCCGTGTTGCTGTTGTTTCGCAGAGGGCAGCACTTTAGCCAATGGACGTCCGAGCGGGATTCTTTAAGGGAAAAAAATAACGATGGAAATAAAAGAGCTCGCTAGTGGCGCCGATGCTTGGGAAAAGAGCAAGTCCAGTTTGCGTGTAGCGACGCGGATGCTCGTACACGGTGTTACTGCGAATACACAAACGGCGACGAGCGACAGGCAAATTTTTGCAGCCACTTTTCGTAACTCACTGGATCCATAGACTTCCAAGAGACGCCGTAAAATAGCCCCTTTGCCTTTTTAACGAGCGAGCGTCGTGACGCCTCGCGTCGATAAAAGAAAAATTCTCTCGTGACGTCGCACTAATATATTAGTAATTCTGTAGAAAAAATATTTTTTACCCCCCCCCCCCTCCCAATTTTCTCCGTAGTTACGTCACCTGACTGAATCGAGCCGCAGGACGCTGGCATAGATACTCGCTAAAGTTCTGTCGGCCGAAGTTTGCCGAATGTTCGGTTCTGCTTCGGGGATGATTCGGAGAAATTGAATTCTAACTTTTCGTGCTCTCTCATTCCGCGAAGGGCTGGGGTATTAATTAAACGAGTGTCTTCAATTAATACGTCCCAATAAATTTAATTATCAGGGAAGGCTCCCGTTGCATCGATCAGGTCAGATCCGGCTCGATGGAACCGACTAATTCCCAGGAGCGTAAGACGCCCTGGCAAAGTTTCACCGTCTACGTATTATACTGGGGCTAGGATTTGAGGCCTTCTTGCTATCTGTTTTCGCAAAATTCATCCGATCCCACGTACCTTCGTATACCTCATTCGACCTTCTGTGAACTGTCCAGATATCCTTCCTGGAATTCCAGCACCGGCGCCCGAATTCCCATCAGAATACCAACCGCTTCCTCGGACCTCGATGTCGTCTCGAGAAATTCCTCGGAAGGGGCTGTGTTTAATTTCAATTCGAATTTCCCCGGAGTGACCGATAGCAGTGTGTACGGCCCTGGATTGCCGTCACCCCCGGCATCCGGAACCTTCTGTCCAGCATTTAATCTTCAAGAACTTCCTCAGCTGTTTACATTCAATATCAATCCGGACCACGAAAACTTACGTATGTACACATTACTTACCTGTTGGTATTTCTTTATTGGGTGACGTGTTCTCGCGTGACCTTGACCTCTGTAATCGTGGACGCGCACTCGGGTCGCAACTGGATCGAGCCAGTCTCTGCCTGTCGGTTCTTCACGTTGATCGTCCAACCGTCCCAGGAAGCCGCGGGTGGCTTCGTGGAAGAGTCAGGCGTGATCCCATCGGAGAGCAAGATCGGGGACCTGACTCCTCGGCTCTGTCAACGGCGTCATTAGTTTAGGAACTTAATGGGCCCCACGCGACTAGCGAGAGTCCACTCTGCGTACCGCTTACACCCCTTTACCTTTTTCCCCTTTGTCTTTTAACCTCTATCGCGGCTGCCAACTGTCAATACGTGGGAGCACGAAGCATCGAGAATGTTCTCTGTGTGAGAGAAGCGCGTCCCTCTGGCGACCCGCATCGGTTTTAAATAAACGTGTCCCGTCCGCATATAGCGATACGCGTGCGCTACAGATCGTGCACTAATTTCTTCTGTGTTCTTTTGCCGCAAACGACTCCGGCGAGCCTTTTGTTAATTGGAAGCTTCTGCTTTTGGGGGTCAGGTTGGGTTAGGCTCGGTTCAACTGACGAAACGTAAAACGAGAGGATGGCGATTAAAATTGAATAATTAAGCACGGCTGTCGTTAGATACGATAAGTTCAAAAGCCAAAAAGGAATTAATGAAAACGACCTTAAGCTCCGAGCCATTTCTTTTATCTGACGATAGTCGTCGATCGAACCATTTTTTTTTTATCCCGACACCTCCCCTCCCCTTGCACCGTTAATACCTTTTCTGTTTTTAATAATTAACCGCCAAGACCGCGTCTGCTATCTTCAAATTGTGTATTCAAGAGCAAAAATTGTAGGGGGCTCTGAGGCGAAGGGGAAGCGGAGGCAGGAAGTAGCTTACGTGATACGGATATTTATTGGGGATAATACGGCGAGAAGAAAGGAGGAGATAAATTTCGGATACCCTAGAAAGATATGAATAATTTGATTGGTTACGATTAACGCTGCTTTTTTCTTCCGTGACAGTCGACTTCTTTTATGCATTACTTTATACTCGACTAGCGCCGCGACGCCACTCATTGTCGGTTAGCGGTCGTTTCTTTTCTGTTTTTTTTTTGTACCGGCGGTTCTATGGAAATCCGTCGAAATGCAAATGCGTCAACGTCGATGCTCCGGCGTCGGCGACGGTTGGCATTGATGTGATTAAGCGTCGCTGCTTTCGATGCGACGATTCCTTGAAAAACGACGGCGTCGCATTTGGGCACGTGGCGTTCTCATCGGCGCGAAGGAGAAACCATTAGGGCAAGCGTCGAGCAACGCTCAGGCGCCGTTTTAATTTAGCGAGCCGAAGGCGAGGAGGCGTCGTCCACGTAGTTAGGCCGGAATAATTAGCATGAGTGTTCTGCCAATTTTTACTGGGAAGAGGAAGCAGCCGCGTGGGCTCGGCTTGTTTTTCGTTTGACCTTCCCTCCGTGCGTCGTCGATGAAATTCCAGAGCGCGTGACTAAAAAAAAAAACAAAGGAAATAGAAACGCGCCAGAAGGCGACGCCGTGTGTCGCGTGCCGTTTGACTATTCAGAAATAGGAATAGCG
Organism: Calameuta idolon; assembly: GCA_030142285.1. Taxonomy (NCBI): domain Eukaryota; kingdom Metazoa; phylum Arthropoda; class Insecta; order Hymenoptera; family Cephidae; genus Calameuta; species Calameuta idolon. Next base: position 2,107,635 of record JARQSV010000057.1, read on the forward strand.
TCGAAGTAAATGAACACAGGGTGACAGGTGATTATATTTAGAAAGCCGCGACGCTATAGTTGGAAGTGGCGAGATTATTCCTGATGGTCAGCCCCCCCCCGGTTACGTCGTCCGATGAAAATTCGCCGGATACGCGCGGAGGAATCCTCTTGTGGAAGTAACGCTGCTGTCGTATTATTTTTATACGTGAAGACGGTTGCGTCGTTCTGGCGACAATTTCCGCGCTGCCTCCCACATTCCTGATCGCAGAGCGGAATGTCCTGAGGTAGGAGAGACAAGACCGGATGGGAAATTCAGAGGAGAATTAGGATGGTTGGGAATAGGAGTAAATGGACCCAGACAATTTTTCCAAGGATTCCTTTAGAAAAATCCACCGGAGAAAATCCGCTAGACAGCCCTGCAGTATCTTCCGTATCGTAAAGCCAGAATTTCCAGGACGTCAAATGCGCGTCGCGGCGTCGTCGAACGTGCGGAAATGTTGAATCGCGATGGAATCTAGTATAACGAGAGGAAAAAGAATAACAATAAAAAAAATGATAAAGACGACCAAACACTCGAAAGGCTCATAAAAAGCCTAAAAGACATTCGAAGCGAATCGCTCGTGCTGGAAATATCCTCTTTAAACTTATTATCTACGTTTTTAAATTGCGACCCTCCGCGATAGTAATCGCTCGCGCGTCTGTGCCCCGCGCGTCCCATGATCTCGCAGGCGAGCGAGCGAACGAGTCAGTGAGCCGGCGAGCGATTCACGTACAAGGGGCGTCGGCAGTAAAAAAAAAAAAAAAATAGCGACGATGCCATCCGTGGGAGATCAAAGGCTTCGGTGGCACCGATGGAATTTTTCATACACAACTTCCCGGGCTCGTTTTCTGCGAAGAAAAACAGAGTCGATCCATAAGCGGGTACAGAAAGAATAGCGAGCAAGGGAGGACTCGGGAGGACTCGGGAGTACTCGGGAGAGTACTGTTACGCGTCCGGTGCCTGGAAAGAAGGAGAGACACGAGTTAGGTTCGACAGGATGCTCGGGCGAACGTTGCTCCCTGCTAGCGACGTCGAGGGATAGTGAGGTAGTTGAGGCGCTTCCTTCCCTTATATACGGCTGCGGGTCGCGAACTGCCGAGGAGTGGGGATGAGACATTCGTATTCACTGGTGGGGGTATTAGGGCCTACTGCATATACATACGTACGTCGTACATACATAGGTGCTGTAGAGGACATAGAGAGACTACGGCGAACCGAAGCCGAACCGTTCGGATCTGCATCACAATTCCACAATCAGCATTAACCGCTCGTGCTTGTCGCATGTCGGGTGTTGCATTGGACACGTAGTGATAATTGTGGCTTTGGACGACGGGATGGAGAGTGCAGGATGAAAGAGAAAGAGAGAGAGAGAGAGAGGGAGAGTGAGAAAGAGAGAGTCAGGGATTACTATTTGGCAGACTAGGAGTTGCTGCTGGTCCAGCCTGGTTTAGGAGGGACTATCGAGCACAGAGCTGTCCCATCTCTCCGGTCCACGAGCCTCCAGGGGCGACCTTCTTGGTTACTGATCCCGAGGGAATAATGGTGGCCAACTCGCGAGAGAAGTGGCGACCCTTCGCTAATGCGGGACGCCTATATAGTCGGAGGGTGTTGTTTAACTTAAATTGTTAATTATATTCTTTGCTTATTGCCGCCGCCATGTCGCTCGTATATCGCCAGTCTGGCGTAAACCGCAGGTATAATTAAGCAGGCAGCTTATGGCGTAATCTCAAGGAAACTTAGCGGCCTGAGGGGCAACACCGAAAGTCCTTCGCTTTGAAATATGTAGCCGACCTGAAATACACAACTGCGCTTGCCTGGATTCATGTCCCCGAAAACATTGCGCAATTTAGTAAAAGTTCAACTTACTTTACCACGTGGCTCTGACGGTTGGCGGTTACGCATAAAAAGGTATCTTGAGGTAATCAAAATCACCTTCGTCGTAGAGAGCAATATCGGAATCCGAAGATAGACTTGAGCAATCGTTAGAAAATCGTTTGCCTCGTGCCGCGTTTCCACGAGAGTCGCAAGTGTCCCCGGAGTCATCGAGTCGCGTTCACATGTATTATATATCCCGGACGATATATTTCCGCTGACAGCACGAGCCTATCTTCGAATTATCGTGCAGCGTGAAATAAGTGAAAAAAAGGGCTTAGGGGCTGAAATCTAATGGCCGATAGAACAGCCAGTTTCGTGTCTCCAGGGTAAGAAAAAGAGGCTGCGCCCCGCTGGAGCGAAATAAAATGGTGTGGAGTCAGGCCGGGAGAGGGAGACAAATCATCGATAAAATTACCATAGAAAACGGTCAAGCCGACGCTGGGCGACGCGCCGCGGCGCTTCGCCGCCTCCGCGTCCCCTTCGCTCTTTCCCTCCTTCGACCCTTTATTCTCCAACGGCAAAGGATAAAGGCGAAGCTTGTCCAGAGGCGAGAGAGAGAGGAGAGAGAAAAGTGCCAGAGGTGCGAGAGAGCCGATCTCATCTTCACGGGGTGAAAAGGGAGAAAAAGGTTAGACGGGGCGTCGAGCGCACGATTAATCTCGAGATTATATATATAATACATAATCCCCTGGACCTGCATCGGGACCAGAGAGTTTCTGCCCCCCGCGATGCACAGCGCACTCACAACTCCCTATTCCGAGCTCCTCTCATCCATCTCCTTTCTCCGGGGTTCAATCTAACCTGGTGGAACTTCGTGAAACCAGGTGGAACCTGATGGAACCGTCTCCGTAGGAGCTTCGGCTCACCAGCCATCCTCAGCCCCACCAACACCCATCTCGTAAGTGAAATATTATTTAAATTCGAGACACCCCCTGCCGCCGGGGATTCCGACTCGATTTGCCGTAATTTCGCTCTGGGATACGCGACACTCCTATTTCTTTTTCTTTCTCTTTTTACCCTTCGCTTTATTCCTTATCTCTCTCTCTCTCTCTCTCCTCTATCTATAATACTCTTGCTTTAACATATCCCCGTATATCGAACTATAATACTTCCTACGAAACCGTAAAAATTTATTTCTCGGTCCTTCCTGCCTCTCGTCGCAATATCCTCCGCGCGCGAGCATCAAAATTCTTCATGTTTTCTCTTGACACTCGCCGCTCCGTTCCACCTTCCGGAAGTATCCACGTTTTTCACCTATATCGGAGGGGTAGTTTTAACTTTTCGAATTTTGCAGCATTGCAGTCTGTCACTATCGCTTCCTTACGAGCATATATATATATATATATATATATGTATATATGGCTGGTGATATACATAGCATGTGGCTATGTACCATACATATATGTATACTTAGTGGCCACGAAGTTGATGGTTCCGCGATTTCTCTGAATGGACCCCCCCCTTGCGTCCCTCCCTCGGTTCCGACAGTATCAGCATTTTCGTGAATACCGGAAAACTCGCGAATCGAGAGCGATATCCTTACCTCCCCCTCCCATCGCGGTTTCCTAGAAAACTTCTGCATCGATAGATCGATAAGTCTATAACGCGCTTCCTTTTTATCAGAAACCAAGCGGACGGGATTGGCACGTGAATGACGATCGATAACGAATCCTGCACTCGTCTTGTAATTTCGTGCCAGATTTTTTATCTATCCCCGTCCCTGTATCAAGGGGCAGCAGGTAGGTAGAGTGGCCGTTCGCTACATACCTATACGTATTAGCTGACGCTGCGCAGATCTGCTGCGCTCGATCTCACCTTCTCAGCAGCGACCGTTCGATTCGGCTTTTCCACTTGTACGGCTGTAAATTCCGAATGGCTTCGGACGACAGTTCGGTATTTTCAATGCTCGTTTCTCCTCTGGGTTTTACGAGGGATTCGACGCCTTTGAAGGAGGATTTCGAGGGTCCGCGACTGCCCGGTTATCGGCGAACGTCACTTCCTGACGTCACACTTATACCGGGATATCGCGGACGTATCTTCGCATTGACGTTCCACGTGAAAACTATACTTTTGAGAAATCCCCTGCCGTTCCGTCCTATTACTTACGTACGTAGCTCCGTTCGAAAGCATTTCGGCGCTGCCGAACCCGCAAATCGTCGACAAATCTGCGAATAACGTCCGTGAAGTGCGTCTCCCATCGAGTCGCGGTTTCCGGATCGTTACGAGCGATCTATGGCGCCTGATTTATCACACGGACTCCGAAGCAGAGAGAGAGAGAAAGAGAGAGAGAGAGACAGAAACCAGACTGCGATATTTCAAGCTCTTAAAGGCAACCGCGATCCAGAGTCCCGCTGAGGAAGAACAGGAAGTTTTCAGTCCATCAGATTCACTCTGAACAGTCATTCTTACGTTTCCCTCTCTATACCCGCAATACTATTATTATATGTTCCCTGCCTAAAATACATCAAACTCACCTCACGTTCCTTTCATCGAAACTAAATAATAATAATATTCATTCGAATGGCCCAATTCAATATTACCGCATAGAGGCTATAGAGTCACCAGAGTCACAGGAATCGAAGCGGTTCCCGTGGTTCGGCTGTTTCGTCGCAGCGAAATTAGTTCGGTTCAGAGGGGCCAGAGGGCGGTCGCGTCGTTGCCTCTTGAACGTCACCGCTATTCAAGGCAGTCAGTAACGGGCGGCGTAATCGAGCAGTAGAGTCGACATAGCGTTACACACTATTGTCTCGTACACCGGCAGTACACTATATCCGGCTGTTGCGGAGCTCATAAATACTCCTATGGTACTTAGCTGCATACATATGTATTTCCTAAGCACCCAGTACGCAGCAGAAGATATAGATATGGCAGAACCACTGCGCCACGGGAAATACCTCGTGTGCGGCATTAGTAAGGAGAGTAAGAAGGCGTATAATGACGTTAAAACGAAGGTGGCGAATCGTGTAGCTCCGTGCAGCTCGTTCGGGAGAGGAAAGGTGACCTGGGAAATTCCACGTGGTAACAGTCGGCTCGAATTAAGTGGAATTACGTGCGCCGGGACGAGAGATAAGGTTTTGAATAAAAACAAAATGACGCAATCACACAAGGTACAGATGGCGGGAACTAGTCGAGGCGCATAACGTCTCAATCGAGTGATGGCGCCACTTTGAAAATTACACGGCAGTATCGCGAGCAGCGATATACGCTGCTGCCTGCAGCAACGGGTCGTGTGGGCGGCTTTACAAGACGGCGATATCAAACGCGAGAAGCGCGTTGCCTTACGTGCTTTCCTTGCGATGAAATCGCGTCGCGTCACGCGACGCGAATATTACTCGGGCGCAGTTCTACGTATCGACCTACCGTCCTTTCGTGCAGCCCAGGATCAAAGCGTTTAAAGCTGAGCTTTCTCCTCCCGGCGAGTGGGAGGAAACTGGGTGGGGGGGGGGGGGGCGTTGGAACTGGTATGGGTTTGGTGGCTCCACTTTGTGTGACGTTGCACTTCTGGGTAATTTCAAGCAAGACACGAACTGACGCTTCAAATTCGACGTGCTGTGTTTCATGTTTTTCAGCTTCGAGTCAGCTACTGGTTTTTTCAAAAAAAAGGTCAAGGGAGGTTAGGATTGCCGATCTGGGCTCGAGTAACCGTACGTGCTGCTAATTGTGTATTAAAATTTGAAAATATTTTGTCAGCCGATTACTCGCGCGCGTGTACGATAATTTGAGGAAGGACTGATGAATATACTATACATGGAGTGCGATTTCCTAATTCGTAAAATTTTAAATATTTTAACATATAAATTGCTTGTCGATAATTTTCAACTGAATCGGAGTGTCGTGAATTATGAATTAACATCGTGCACAGAAATTTGCGTTAATAATTTACATGGGTTGCGTTAAAAATTGCATAATTACTCAAACATCGCAGCAACACGATTTAGTCACCCTCGTACGTAATATTGCAGAGTTTCCTCAAATTCACACATGCGAAACCTTCCGAAAGAATTCGCGGGGGAAGAACAAGTTTATATACTATATGAAAATAGGAGATAAAAAGAAGAAAAAAAAATATGGGAAATACTGGCAATGCTCAGAAACCCACAACGAATATTCAGATCTGCGTATATCGTCCTGTCCAGCCACCATTACACCATATACATATATATCGCGTATGCTCTCTTATCTTGCACAAGTCGAACTCCCAATCCGTTAGAGTGTTCCCGTCCATCCCGGCGGTTCTTGCAATTTTACTTCCGGCCCTGAAATTGCCCTCGCGGGATGAAGGAAGATTATATAGCCCGTTCGAAAGGGCCTTCAAGGTTTTCCTCCTAGAATCGGACAAGCAGCTTTACTGTTTTGCACTGATGAAGCTTCGCACCCATCGTTCCGCAGGCCCTTATTCCGGGCCAAAGTCCCTGCGGATTTTTCCCGAAACCTCGACCAGGGCCGCACAACTTGCCGACAGGGATGACCAATACCGACCGGAATCCACATAAGAGTTTCTAACTCTTGCAATGGAAGGCTGAGATTCGTCGATGGTTATTGCCTTACGTTAGATCCGTGTACCAGTGGCGTCTTCGAGATCGTAAACCACTGTACCAATTCACTGGAGGCTGCGTGCTTGATATCCTGATCTCCTACCGCTCATGGGACCGCAAGACTGCAGGAAGCTGACTATAAGGCTTTAAAGCTCTTAAAGAAAGTATTACTATATATGTAAGAAGAAAGTGAGGGGGTCCAAAAGTATCGGTAGATGGTACCGGTGGGATAAAGATAAGACGAGCAGCATCCATTAGCGATTCATTAAGAAGTGTCTGCCTGAAATGGGAAATGGGAGTGGAATTTATCGTTTTGTCGTGTTATCATATTAATTACGCATGGTACAGCTGGTATTATCAGTGCAGGGATTGATATTTGGATCCCAACCTAACCCTAACCAATTCTGGTAAGATTGACAAAGTAAACAAGTAAGACGTAATCGGGATGGAAAATCTTGACAGATCCGTTGTCAGTGTCACGGGAATTAGTTGTCGTCCAAATAACAAGGATTCCTCTGGCAATGATATCTTTGCGTGCGAATCTCGAGGCTCCTTTGACACGTCGTCGTATTTCGGGTATTAAAAGCAGAGAAGGAGAACGCGGGGCGAACGACGGCTCGGATTTGACTAATGGCAACATATCCAAAGATTGGTCCTGTGCTATCCCGTATTCCCTCTAGGGTTGTTATCGAAGAACCGAAGCAGCTTATCGACTGAACTGTCTATGCCGATACTCTGTCTAACTTGGTTTCGGGTCGAACAAGGAATTTCTCATCACTGACAAACTACAATCAGCTTTACGGAATATCAGTCGGATCAGGGAGAATTAATTTCTCGTCGACGTACAGCTGGCACGTTGTTTGCAGATATTCAAACGCGGTGCAACTCGGCTCGAGATATTGAATTAGCAAACCGGTATTAATATTTTCCTCCCGATCGTTATAAAAGCTTTCGAATAAAAATTCTTCGATAGTTTCGCGAAAATCGATTTCATCGAACTTTTACTTATCGGGTCTCCGACCGCCGTATGGATTGTCTGACCAGTCGGGTCAACGATCCCCTTACGATCGCGAGTCGTTACCAAAGCTTTTGGCGACGGAGGAGGATAAGAAAAGCGGAAAAGTACCCACGTGGATATATTTTGATCGGACGGTATCCAGCTACGGCTTGATAGCAAGGGAAAATGCATTGCAGTGGCTATTATCAATGACAAAGTGACAGATGCTACGCGGTGTTGCCTGTTCGGCGTAAAAAGCGTGTCGGAACTGCGCGCAGTTGCAGTTGCAGCTGCAATGCCCAGTGGCCGGCAGCGGAGGTACTAACCTCTCGAAATGCACTTTGGGCTCTGCAATAATACAATATTACGCGCGACAAGAGACTCGATGTCCCAGCGGAGCGTAAGTGCTGCCACCGCATCGGATTCTCGTTCGCCGTGTTGTGTGGAAATTCTCTAGGAAATACGGTTGCCCGTAGCTATAGCACGTGCATCCCTATACTTTGCTTGAGTTCGGGACTTGGCTTTTCTACGTGTCTCTGTGTATATAGGTGTATGGCGGCCACGAAACTCCCTATAGGCTATATGCAGTGTATAATGTGAACAAGGTACACAGGGAGTGTACCCAATGGATATACACGGTGTTCGTATAGTTGGGAATAATTGTTCTGGATATTACGGTAATATCGCTCGGATTGGTTTCTATGTTATTTCGATCGATATCAACGACCAACGATGTTATAGATAATAATGAATTTAGGATAGAGTAATTTTCATTAAATTTTAATAACGTTAACCGAAGCGGAGAAAAATATTGGATAATTGATTTAATATTTTTCTTCGGCTTTTCTTATTTTTCATTCAGTTTTTATATCTAGATTCGAGTGGTACGAAAAAAGCGAGAGTAGTTCATTTCTCGGATTTCGTATTCGGTGGATACGCCTTAACATTCTTTGCTATGTATTCGTATTATCGTACATTGTTAAATATTTTTTTATGCTGGACACATATGTATGTATATATGTATCTTTCAGGCATATACTTATTTCGTATAGGCAAATACATTCTAGTTGGTATTTCTGGTACAGCATTGACTGGCGTGCAAAAAGGTAAAATAAGTAAAACATTAAAAAAATTCAATTGCCGTTCGGTGATCAAAGAGCACCGAGGGCCGCTTGACTCTTACTTCTCTTTACACAAATCTCTAAATTGAAGTTGCGTGCAAAGACTGTACCTTGATCAAAGGTCGTAGCCTCTGATTGGAAAAGGAACTATAGCAATTTTTGATAAGCATGGCTTTTCCGTTTTTTCATTTTCCATGCAAATGATCCTTGTTATGTTTTCTCACGTTACATCCTCTCTCTCTCTCTCTCTCTCTCCCCATCTCCGATCAAGCAGCCCTCCGTTTTCTCTCGCCTTGTTTTGCCTTCCCCCTCCTTCTTTTTAGCACACCCCCTAAAGCCCCCCCGCCCCCCACCGCTCCATCCTCCATGTTACCCACTTCGCCTCCACTGTAACTGCAATCGACTGGGAACTTTTCGATAAAGCTTGAGAACTTTTTCCGGTGAGCTTTCGGGAGCGAACTGAGCGCGATACCGAGCCATTTTCCGATTGTCGCTGCCGAGAGAGAAGAGAGCGAGAGAGAGAGAGAGAGAGAGAGAGAGAGAGAGAGAGAGAAGAGAAAAGGAGCGAAAACGTGGATGCTGCGCCACCGAAGGTAGAGTGATTCTTCTCTCCCTCTTTGTCTTTTTTCTCTTGATCCCTCTTGGACTTTTTTAAATTCTTTCCCCGTCATAGACGCCTGAGAACGACGAGCACAGCTCAGGGATTGTTCGACGCTCGAGAAAGAGAAGGAGGGTGGGGGGGGGGGTTAAAGAGAAAGGAGAGCAATAAGGGGAAAAACCAAGGAAAGGTGAAAGAACGTGAGAAACGAAGAGTTTTTGTCGCTCGATTTTGTCGTCGAAATGAGCCGACCGGAACGCAACTGGCGAGTAGAATTTGTGAGAACCGGCAACGTTGCGCAACGAACCAATTCAATTTTCCTAATTCCTTCCGTTTCTCGATTTCATATCGTTTGATGGTTCGTTCTTCCCCTCTCGTTTCTTAATGCTTCTCGCGCTTCCTTTTTTGTTTCTCTTATTTTTTCTCGTACAAAGAGATAAAAAACAAGGGAGCCGTATTAAAAATAGACAAGTCAGCGGAAACGCGGTTTCCCAACGAAGCTAATACAAAAATAGCGGCGTTGCCCCTTCGCTGTCGACCTCTTATTTACATAACTACAGAGCCTTCTGGAAATAAGGCCGCCCGAGTCCGCCTGTGTGGCTCGCGTCAATAGGTGTGTCGCCCGACTAATTTCATTTCGAAAGCTTTCGTGCTTTCCCTTCCGCGATGCTTTCTCTTTGAACACATAAACGATATTGAGGCTGTTGTGCTCGGAGCTGCCCGAATTTCCGAATTACTCGAAAGCGGACGCGTCGATCGTACAGTCTGTGCTCGGATTCGGTGGAACGCATGTCTATAGGAAATATTTCCTTAAGCTTCTTATGCTCCTCGAATTGTCGTCCATGCGCGTCATCGAGCCTTCACACCAGATCGTAATACGGCTCAAATGATGGACGTCTGGCACCAGATTGACTGTAGATGGGAAATATGACTTTGGGAAATATGAAGTATGCAAATTCTAATGGCTCCTGCGGGCGATCGAGAAATTACAAAGCGGCCATGAACAATCCAGTTTGAACGACGCGCTTCCTGACCCCTTATGGATCGCTCGTTATTACGGGAACACGTAAACACGCTCGGGATTGCTAGTAACGAACTGCGGACCGTCGACGAGTGGGATGGGGGAGACAGCAGAGGGAGAGGGAGAGAGAGATAGGGAGGGAAGAGAGAGAGAGAGAGAGAGAGAGAGAAAACACAAAGGGCGTGCATGTGTTGTAGTTTCGTTTGATTAGCTCGTTATCACACGTTTTGGTCGCTTCGATTTCATCGTAGTTCTGGGAATAACAGTTTGTGCGTATTTCGTTTGGTTTGTCGAAGACAAGAGAGAAAAACAAGAAAAAAAACAAACAAAACAATACGACGACACGATACGAAGCTAATTGGATGTCGTTAAATATCTTGAAACGAATCGGCCGAGGAATGATGAATTAGACGAAATGACTGATTGTAAATCGGTATCGGCAGTCAGTCGTCGGGGGGTGGGGATAGGAGGGGGGTTATTTATCACCAAAATCCCGGAAATCCTTGTGGACTTCGTCAAGCCGTCAAAGATGAGGGGGCTGAGGTGGGGTAAGAGGAGAGGGGGGAGGGGGCGGCGGCGGCGAAGCAGAGAAAAAAAATGACAGACATTTCGAAAAGTGCATAAACTACCTAGGTAAAATATTGAAGGATCTGGGCGATTAGCCCCGAAGACCCTCGAGGCTGTCAGTCCAAGTGAGCGCGGATACGTAGGATCTGGCGATAAATCGTCGTCCGCGAGAAGCAGAGAAGAAACGGCGCCAGGCAAGGCAAACCGTCGTGCCGCTTTATTCCCGGCTTATGCGCGAGATTTAAAGTCAGGTTAGGGTGCCAGTGGATTTCCCTTTTGCTCTTCGTTCGCTATCTCTCTCTCTCTCTCTCTCTCTGCCGTGCTTATGAAGTGACGCTTCCGCGGAGAAAATAGAATAATAGTAGCGTCCTCCAAGTGTACGCAGCACGTGTTCTTCGCGGGTGGACGCACAACACGGTATTCCATTGATAATTCCGACCTCGTCATTCTCTTGCTCTCTCACTCACTCACTCACTCACTCACTCTCTCTCTCTTTGCCTGCTCCTCTCCGGCGGACTCTGGCTTTCGATTAAAGCGAACGTGTTTGTACTCCGCTCGGTTAGAGTTTGCGGAAACGCTTGTGGCAATTTCCGTGTTGCATTTAGCTGACGTGTGTGCATTCATCAAGTGTTGTGCACCGCGAGGCTTCGTGTCATCGTGCCGAACGAGAGAGTCGCGTGCCAAGTGCAGCTGTTAAAAGGTTCCACTGTGTTCGACTGATGAACGGCCGACGCAGCACGGCACGTACCTACTGGGCCTTCCGTGACGGAGCCGATAGAGGCCCAGGCACGCGTCTTCGCCGCGATGGGTTTAGGCTGTGGTTCATAGGGGGGGGGGCGGGGGTGGTGACAGTGCGAGAGACAAAAGGACGGAGAGCGAGGAAGAGTGAGAAAATGAAAGTCTGTCTGTGGAACGATAAAGCGAATAGCGAGGGTGAAGCGGGAGCAGCAGCAGCGCCGGCGATGGAAACGGCAGCACCAGGAAGTAGATAAGTGAAAGTAGAGCCTCTGGTGTCACGGGACGTGTCCTACCCCTCCTACCCTCCCTCTTCACCATCTTTCTCCAACTTCCGCGTTTAACCTCGAGGCAGCCCCCTCTCCCGCCCTTTTATACCCAGCTGGGGAAATGCTTTCTAATAACAGAAGGTCCTATACACCCTCGCTTATTTACTTTTATCGTTGCACGGAACCTTTTGAGTTCACTTTCTGGCATGAACCTTCGCAACCTTATTTACCTTCTTACCTTCTCTTCGATCTTCTTGCTTTCTTACGCCTAACTTTCACTTATTTTTATTTTTTTTCTCTCTCTCTCTTTTTTTTTTCATCTGTCTTTTCACTCGGTATTCGTAGCTGCCGCTAAATATTTCTCCGTAAAAATTGACAGAATATTGATCTCATGGATTACGAAGTTTGTAATCATTTGTTGTGGTTCGATGAAATTTTTAGAAGAAAATAATTATTTAATGTAAAACGACCGAACAGAGATGTTTTGGTATGTTTACGAGTACAATTTATTAGGTAGGGTTTCACGCTGCAGAGTTCAGTTAAAATTCCCACGCCTCGATAAATCAATTAATGGAAGTAATCCAGGGCCGTGCTGTATATAACGTAGAGGGTAGCAGGCAGGGCCTTCTGGAGCCACCTTGACTCAGACCTCACCGCACCGCGGCATTAAATATCAATTTATACGAAAAACAAACTGTGCGTTAGGCGAAATATGAAATTTTCTCTCGTCGCTTAAAACCCGGCTATGCCGCCCAACACTATCCGCGTTCATTTACGTTTTAATTATCTCGGCCCGCGCGTTATACTCGCTTCCATATTGATCCTTAAATTGGTACCTGCCAGCATTCATTTTCCTTGCTTCTCTTTGTACGTTCCTTGGTTCCGTGCAGCTTCCATGCCTTTCGCGTCCTGCTACAATATTATTATTATTACTATTATTAGCATTGTTCCCTGCCCAATGTACATCATCGTGCCATTTCGAGGAAGCCTGGATGGTTTCGAACCCAAATTACTTAACTGTACTTACATCCACAAAAGCCACTGGTAACTTCCACCTGAGTCTTAACAATCTTTCCAATATATTACACGTACGTATATTCGCCTACAGCTGTAATTCATCTAAGTGACGCCCGTAGCGGCGGCGCTGCAGTCGTCGTAGAAACGTCAGTAAGAAACGAAATAGACGGAGGATTTTCCGAAGGCCTAAAACGTTATCGTCGTAACCTCTAGATTTGCGTAACAGTAGACACAGACACTGATAAATCAGGATGGCACAGCAGCGTCGCATAAAATGTGTTGATACGTCGATTTCCGGTCAATATTCACTTCCCACCGCGAAACGAGCTTGTCCATTTGTTCGGCATAATGTAATCTGTATAATATAATGCGATATACGAGCGGATGGCAGTGTCGCGGTATGAGGGCTTGGAGCGGGGAAAGGGAATGGAGGGTGAGTAAAACGGAAGAGGGGTTGAGGATGCTTTTGGGAAATTTACGAGGATCGATCGATCGTTGCGTAATTATTCCGCTAATACTGGATTAGAGGCGATTAGCTGCACTTTGAATCGACCACCCGGGGGACGATTAATGACTCGAGGTTTCCTTTTGTCAGCGGCCATTTTTTATTCTCGCGAGAATCTATTCAGGGGTCGGATGATCACTGAGTCTGGAGGCTGGGGACAGGACGATGGAGCGAATGAAATAAGGTTGAGATAAGAAATGAAATTCTTGTAAGGACACAGAGGTGAGCTCGTCTCTTCCTTTTTCCAGCTTGGATTTCGAAAACAAAGTAAAAGTATATTTTGAGGAAATTCGCTTTTCCAAATCTGCCCTCGCGACCTAAATCATAAAGCCTTACTCGAGAAGGGACAGGAACTCGAAAAGAAGGACTCCAGGATGGGCGCTCTCTCTCTCTCTCTCTCGTGGCAGCACGAAGCGGCTGAATTATGGCGATGAAAAACTAGACGCTATTAAAGCCATAAATTTGGAATTCAATAACAGGCAGCAGCGGAGGATACTGTCGAGCGAGTCCTGCGTGTACGAAGGACCTCCCGATAAAACGTGACGGATCCCACCGGAACTACCGGCAGCAGGACCATCACTGGGAAGGGACGCTCGAGGACATCCAGCCTAGTCGGGGCAGCCTCGACTACGCGAGCTTCGGCATCGTTCGGCACTCTTCGGCTGTCTCCGGCTCACCCGTCTCCCGAGCTGTCACGACTGTCACTGAGTATATTCTTGGAGTGTTCCTGTTTGCCAACAGAGGCGCTGTGAGTCGTCACAGCAGGAAGCAAAGTCATATTGGCGAATTGCAGGGCGCTCGGAGGCCCACTATTTCCTGGTTATTGGAAACATGTCGAATATTCTGTTAATTCGTGGAATGAACGTGTCCGCCTCGTTGTCCCTTCCAAAGGTACTTTGTAACGTTATGAAATTGGACGGGCATTCTGTATTTTACATGGGATCATTTAAGCCCTAGCGATATCCTAGCGAATACCGCCAAGTGTCACTCGCGGGGCGCATTATTGATACGGAATAGCACGGAGCTCAGTGAGTTAGGAACACGTTTACCCCATGAATTTGATCATGTGAATTTCATGGGAATTTGAGGAGAATCGCAAAAGGGGGCGTTTGCGCATTAGGGTACGGTAGGGCGTGCGATCGGTTCCAGAGGGCGCTGGGGGGGGGGGGGGGCGTTTTTCCCGCTTAACCAAACTTACTCTAGCCTTTCATCGGGTGTGCTCAAGTAAATTAAAGACGAGGGAGAAGAAGCACGTTGCTCGGTTCGAATGGGAGGAAAAAGGATGTAGAGAGGCAGAAAGGAAAAAAAAAAAGGTTAAAAAGGAAAACAAAGGATTTTCAATTAGACGAAACAGCCACGGTTCGTTTTGTCGTACTGGAGGATTTTAACCCCAAAAAATATCGAATCTATTTCAAAAGTCAATGACCCGCGTGCAGCGTCCATCCTGCGTGCAGGAGATAGATAAGCTCCTTCCTCTTCCACTTGGCCACTTAGGATACTGCGTACTTACACGTGTCTACAATACATACTCGACCTATACGTTCTCAGCTTCATCCACGTGGGCGCACCGACACGCGTACGAATTATACACAGTTTCAACCCTTGTAGCAGGAAGCATCTCTGCGTAGGATCTTAGCGGGCTGAGAAGTGAAATGGAATTGAGGGTATCGAACGAGCCAACTTCTCACGTATCAGATAATGTGGTGGTTGGCAGAAATTGTGAAGGGGGGGCAGCAGGGGTGGATATGCATCGTGAGACTATTAAAAGATCTATGTACAAAGGATACGGAGGTGGAGTTGCGATAGCGGAAGCTGAGCAGAGCGAGATGCTCGCCAGTAGAGAAACGCGGAGGAAAAGAGACGCCAAAGAGCCGGAAGTCCGAGAAGACGCAGTTGAAAAACGAGGAAAAGGAATTTGACGTTCAAACGGATATTTCTTGAAGTCTTTGGAAATCGCGAATTTCCGCGATTCATCTCGTACACGTGTATACATATGCGTATGTGGTTCTTTTTTTCTATACTGACAATTTACTTAGCTTTCTTCTTATTTGTTCGCTTCTGCTCGGTTTCCATACTTCACTTCCCATTTACCGGTGCGCCGGGACTTCTTGCCGCATAACGAGACCTACGATTTCGGTAGCGACTCTTGGAGCTTCGAGTACAGGAGGAATCGTTGCACGAGGAAGACAGGGAGGATCTTTAGGCTCGTGGCCTAAGGCTAAAGACACGAGGTACTTTAGGAACGTTGGTACTTGGACAGGTCGTATTTATAATACGTTTTCATCCGAAAGAGGACATCCTGGAATGATTTTAGAATCTTCGTGGCGGCTGTGTGTATGAACCGGCAAGGAAAAGATTTTTTCATCCGAAAGTAAAAAAGTAGGGGGAAGGTAAAATTTGACTGATAAAAATCGGACAAGAAACGTTGAACTGCCTTCGCCTTATCTTGGCCCGCGAAGGCTCCCAGGGTGCGGCGTAGCCACTTACCTCTGGTTTGCGTATCGCGGTATAAGACTTGTCCCGAGGTTTTTGATAAATGGCGAACAGAGGCAGAAGCTTCCAGGAGACCAGGTCGGCTAATGGACATTTCCCGGGTAATCCATCGACAATGCTTTTCACTGTGGGAGGCTGAGGTGTCCTGGTCCTGGGGTGAAGGACGACATTGGATCCAGCGGATGCAGAAAATTGGGTTGAAAATAAGTGAAAGGAAGAGGAAAAGGATGGAAGGTAGAAAACTGTCTGGTTTTTTTCTTTTTTTCTTTTGCTAAACGTGTTTTTCCTCCGTTAAGAAAGGGAGGCCTAAAATACGATAGCTACGGGACCTCGCTCCCTCCGTCGCCATTTTCCTCCAGCCCAACTGTCTTCCGTCTCGTTTTCCCAGAGTCCCGTAAATCTGTCACTTTCAAAGAGAAAGCAGGAGGGCACGAGAGAGGAAAAGAGAGAGGAGAGTGCGATCTTATCGAAAGAGACATTATTCCAAAAATTCCTCCCGTTTGTCCCGCACGGGAAACGCCCGTGTGTGCGTACCAGAGTTTTGGTTAGGAGGGGAGCCGGGGGGGGGTACAAAATCTTTTTTGAAAATTTTTCTCTTTTCTGTATGGTTCGCGCCGTCATCTAATAGGCTTTCGGTTGTCAAGTTCTGCGTGTTAAGCACAATTGTGTTGCCAACCGGATACCTGGAAATTTCGACAGTAGTGTAATCCTGTTACCAACCTGACAAGTTTCTGATCTCGTGGGACGCATCCGGCTGGATCTACAGAAAGGAGGACCGGGTCTACCTTTGGTTGGGCTTTTGTGCCAATCTGAAAGGCAGTTTCTCAGGTTGGCCCGAACGACAAGAGATCTTGGGTCGCAAATCCTATTTGATAGTGGCTGCTTGTATCGTGTTCCGAATCTTCCTGACGATGATGAGTTTCCCTTGGGAATTCGTAACTTCCGTCTCTTTCGAGAATCAGATGTGACGAAAGGGATTGAGGTTTTGTACTATTCAGCAGTCAGGTGCATCGATATACGATTAATCGAAGTCCTGCGTACAGATTCGGTAAATAAACAGTGATTTCTTTCTATAAGTAAAAAGAAACCCATTTCATTGGTTCTATTGAATTTTAATACCAACCCTCGTTCCTGTTAGACGTCCATTACCCGATGCTTCTTAATGTTGGTAATATTTTTTTTCCACCCTCGAGCAACTAGCGAGGCGAAAGTCCGGGAAACTCATCGAGAGTCCAATTAGCAGTTGAGTTTCTCGTTTGAAAGGGTTCCCCCCCCCCGCCCCTCCCCCCCCCCCCTCTCGCTCTCTTACCCTATTTGACCGAGAACGGGATACTTGCCGAAGCACTGAAACGAAAGGGGTAAGAATAGAATAGACGGGGTTGGAAAGTTATAATGGAAAGGTCCAAACGATGCTGTGTAATCTTTGACCTCCAATATCAACGTTATGTATTATCCCCGTTGTAAGGTCTGCCGCAAAAAAGAAAGTCCTCCGCCAGGCAGGCAACCCCTAAAACTCTGTGGGATTTGTGGCCGGCTCCCTCCTGACTAATAAAATAAAATATGTTTAATGAGAGGATAGCGCGAAGTAACGAACGACCCTTAGATCGCGCCGCGGCGGGACTGATTCCTCCATGAGGTGGTTTAAATGCTGTTGGAAAACCCTAGGTTACCGGATAAGGGGTCAAGGGGCAAGTGGGTGGTTTATTTATGAAAAGGCCCTTCGTTAAGGCTCTACGTTTCGCAGCCCTTAACGAGTGTTTAAGGATCCGATAAGAGGGCTCTTCCAAAGCACTAGCTACACACCCTCTTGAGACCCTCTATAGATATACCTATATACTATTATACATATACATATATAGCTCAATGTGGAGCCTTGCTCTCGGTGCGAGTCGCTCGCTTACTTTTCCTTCCCCTACCCACTTCACCCCGCCACCCCCAGTTTCATGCCACGTGTCTCACTCGAATATTCGGAATTCCTCTCCTCTTCTCTCTCTGCTCTTCCTTCCTCCTTACCTCTTTCTTCTCCTTCCCCTTCTTCGTAATTCCTTGCCTGCACCGATGCGCAGGTAGCCGCAGGACGAGTAATTTGCTCCAGTCATTTTTTTTCTCTCTCCTCGCCGCGGCTCCAGCATGAAGCTTTCCGGTGGGCTGACGTCATCCCCTAAATAAGAAAAAAAAGAAAAAAAAAATTCCGTGCTATTTGCTCATCGACTAAATCTGTTCAAAATTTTAGGACTTCTTTGATGCTGCCGAATTTTCTTCACGAAATTTACACGAGGCAGAGGGTGCGTCCAATTTAGGGGTTGTTTCCATGAGACAGGACTGAGTATCCCCTTTTGAAAATGAATGATTTAGATCCTGGCACGTGCCGGAACAGGGATTGACAACAACCTCTTGGTAATCTTGGACGTAATTTCCTGAAGGGGTTGGTATCTTCACTGCTGGCGACAGTCGACATCCCCCCCCCCCCCCCCACTCCTATAAAAGTTCTAATCGCTAATAACGACGGAAATGGCCATTCACGAGGTTTCTCCAATAATTTAACAGGAAACTCGACCCCCCCCCCCCTCCGGTTTCTCGACACCCCACCCCTCTCGGTTGAGCCCTTACGTTTAAATATAAAAGAGCTCCTCGCACAGCGACGTCATATTTTTGGAATTCCTCTTCGGGAAGGGAAACGCCCTTACGTGCTAGCACCGAGGCAGGGACCTTTCTTTAACCCTGCCAATTAATTACCCGAGTCCTCTTCTTGGTTAATTATCAACGAGCTACCAGTAAGAGGAGTGTGAACATTTAACACGACCATAACGAGACGTCTTCTTGGTCTTTAGTCACCGAAATTGTCTGTCAGCACCTCTTGTACCTTGTTTCCATCGTTCGAAGAGTCCTCGGCCGAGAGCGGTAGCACGCAAACCAGTGGCGTCGGGACGCCTCGCGTCCCGCCCGCGTCCCACCGCGGCGATACCGGCTGACGCATCGCTACTGAAATAGACGAGGATTCTTGTGCCGTGCGTCGCTAACCTCGGCACTTGCCCGTTCGTGGAACGAGGAACGAGCCCTGGGACAAGCACCGGAAACGGAAGTGCTCCCAAGAATTGAATTTCTCCCATTCGCGATATGGCATCGTTGCAATCCGCTGCCCGTTTTACCGGATAGTCGATAACTCCTCTGCCCATCACTCTGTCCTTTCTTAAGCTACCACAATACGACTCCCAGCATCTTCCTCCTCTGTGCTTCCTCTGATTCGGCCCTGCTTTCATCTTAAGCCCAACCGCCATTCCGGTTACACATTATATCCATCTCTAAATAGAACTACTCCCGTTACGTTTCTCTCTCTCTGGTAGAGCAAGCTCAGGAGACACACGTTCCCTGAGCTTGCTCTACGTGCAGGACGCGTCCACGTAGACGCGCATGTAGGTCACTCAGAACGACGACTCCGAATCCGCTGATTACAATAGAAGCTTTTGCCAGTCCTATAATTTTAGCCATCTTCACTCTCATCGGTATCCCTGTTGTTTTCACTGAAATCCATCCTAGGCGTCCGCGTTACGAGTGACCCGGTGCGCGTCTTCGCGGAAGCTGTCGAACGACGTTGTCTCTATGTTTACACAAAAGAATCCATATCTCCCCAATACCATTGTCATTTGTGGAATATTGCAGCGTGAAACGTTATATTCGAAAAATCAATGTTTCCGTCGCTTGTTGCAGTACCGGCGAAGCCGGTGTTGGCTTTGGAGGGCGACGACGTCGAGCTACCCTGTGACATCACACCGCCAATTCCAGCCGATAAGGTTAGCATGGTGCTCTGGTTCAAAGACGCCGCTGGGATTCCCTTTTACAGGTAAAGCCAGCCAGTTCGCTATTATACACCGATACTATGTTCTACTTGACTCTTGCCGTTATGGCTGCTACCTCGGGACTGCGGGACTTCCGCCGGAACCAGACTCAATATTTAAAGACGCGCAGCAGCCATTTCGCTGCGCCACGAAATCTCAGGATACCCTTTAAGTAATGTAACATCGTGTACTCGGATATTACGGGGGAGCTTCAAGAGCGCCAGTACTTTTTTTTTCTCCCCTGCGACGCTCGACGTCGAGACGCCTCCCCCTCTCAGCACAGCTACCGATACGTTTACGAAGAATTTTCAGTATCGTTTTGCGCCCTTTAAGTGGCCGTGACCGCCATGATGCTCCTTTCCTCGCGTGTTCTTGCGTTTTTTTTTTTCGGAGTGCAAATATTCTTCAAAATTTTCTCCTGAAAACACTCCTCTTCTACGCACATGTATACATATATGTATACACACACATACTAAAAGACCCGTCAAAATATTTGAGTAGCCTAAATTCATATGTATTATTATTGGAGATATTGGGAGAATCGGCAACGTGTCACTGGGCATATCGTTAGGATAAATTATCAAACGATAGCGAATGTCACGCGAGTTCCGCCGTCTCTCTCGTACGACATTTAATCTGCAGAAACACATTTGACAGGATAACGCGATGTGCATTGCGGTGTCGGTATGGAAGTAAATAAGCACGCGTGATTGTGTAATACTTTTATAAATATTTTTTTTTTCTCCCTTCGCCATCGAGCCGAGATTTGTTTCGAGCGATAGCACAAATATATGTCCGTGTTATCAAATGGAAAAAGTTTGTATCGGTTATGTTTCTGTTCGTTTGGCCAACATCACGTTTCACGGGAGGCAGAGCCGACGCAGCGCCGCGACGCTTCGCCGCGGGACTGTTGAAATATTGCCGTACAAAATATGTATTTTCCCTCTCGATTTGCAACGTTCATACTCAGGTGGCTCAGTCTCATTCCACTCGTTCAGTTGCCTCCTAGAATCCAGAAATCGGACGTTCGCCGTTCGGCGTTCTCTTCATGTTATCGGTGATTATCATCAGTTTTTCAGCCTTCCGCTATTCGCCCTTTGACCTTTTTGCGATATCCATTTAATTGCGCGCGATACTCGTATCTGCGGCTGCGTCAGCGCAACTTTTTCCTTAATCGTTATTTTGACTGCTAACGAGTACCCAGCAATACTTCGGTACACACTCATCTTTTTATTTCGGCATTCACTAATATTTTTCAACCGTGATCTACCGTTTGCTGATGACCTCAGCTCTTTCAGAGACGCGAATAAAATATATTAATCTCTCGACATTGCGTGCACGTTAATTTAATAGGAAGTCATTAGCGATGTCGATTAATGCTCGTTGAGCGTGCGCGACATCAATTTATGAGTTATGACTCGCAAGTCCACCAGACGTCACAGGAGCATCAAGGGATTCGGTAGGCTATGAGGCTGGTTGAAGGGTGGATTTCCAGATGGCTAAAGCAACGTTGAATTTCTATTCGCACGACGATCCTCTTCGGTTACGTCAACTGGATCCTATTGCAGTCTTGCCGAAAGAGAGTTTGGCAACCGGAGGGAGAAGAAGGGTTCAGTTGCAAAGTCCACATAATTTATGGGGGTTTTTTCGATATCGAGAAACAGGGATGGCGGGTGAGGGGTTGAGCTCAAAAAAGAAGAGGGACGTAAGCAGCATCTGTGTTACCGACGTAAGGATCAGTAGGGTTGGAGAATGCGGAAGTGGGGAAAGCGTGTTAAAGATCAGCCGAAGCTTCGTAAGCGCGCAGTTGGTGGAAGAAATGTAAATCCGAGCGGCTCGGGGACTAGAAAGTTGGAGAGAGAAAGAGAGAGAGAGAGAGAGAGAGAGGAAGGGGGAGGAGGGTAGTTAAGGAGCAAAGCAAGATGGCTGCTCGTTCGGATAAAGCAGGAAGGAGTTGCTAGCCGAGTATGAAAATATAAAAACTCATTAGGCGATAAGGGTGACGCATCCGCCTTGGAAACCCGAGGCATTGAGCTTGGCGGGAAAAAGGATAAATTTCGAATCCAGGACGCCTGACGCTTACGCGACGTAGACAGAGTATGCAAATAAATAGTTTGCTAGAAATCCGCTTAGCCAAGAGCGGCTGACTAAGTCGGCGCCACCGTCGTCTCTGCCGGCCGTTTTTCCCGTCATCCCAGACTTACTGCGTTTTGGATGAACTTTTTTTTCAATTTTCAGTTTAATTTCCTTGTCCTTGACACGTTGATTCTCGTATGTACGCGCAAGTCCTAACCCCGCGCACTCGTCGCTACAAGCGTCCTGAGTCGATTCCAAGATTGGTCATTTTTAAAGGCGAATCAGCCAAAGACTCAAAGCGCAAGCCTAACGAAGGAAACGATCTTTTATTGAAAGTTTAAAAGCAGCTTCGCGCAGCTTAGTGATCTCTCGCAGGAAGTTCCTCTCTATTGCTCATTCCTCTCATCCTATGGTCACTTTAAGGAATTCTAGCTCCAGCCCGCTCTAACCTAATATCGAGTCACTTCGCTGTGTCCTAATGGTCTGCCAATCCTGTGCAAACAGCAAAGAGCCCTTCGTTAGAGCAATCGGCTTATCATTAGCGAACATGAACTTTCCGTTATACCTATACACATATGTATATACCTATAGAGCAGCGAGTATAAACTACGTATCGTCGCTGCCGTTTGGCAACTTCGTTTGCTGTCTCAATGGAATTATAAGGAAATTGCTAGACGACTGTTCGATGTACCAAAGATTCGATTCCTTGCGTAATTAGATACTCAGGAGACGACTGGAGTCATTGAATCCCTGCACTATACGAGGCGACGCGTAACGACGCCGTAACGCTCAGGCGTCGTTTAATGTCGCGAAGGTTTTAAAGGCGCTGCGAGCCATTCGGAATTAATACGCCCGGCCAGGTGCGTTAACCAGTGTTAATGGCCCAGTTCCTCGAGGTTAATCACCAATCAACTCTGCACCGGCAAGAATATAATTGCTCCGATCAAAATTACCCCCTGAACGCTCGGGTATTCATTACTATTCTAACATATATTGACGTTGCCTACGCAGGCAACGCGCTGGCTTCTGTTACGTAACGCGAGACGTACAAGTCAGAACCCGTCTCTCCATACGCTATCTGGTACGGTAAACCTAGTAAACAGGTAGAGGACGCTCCACTATACTAGTTCTCGTATATCCTTTGTCTTAATTCTTATTTACGTCAAATGTCGTAAAATCTCCGAAATTACATTCTCTATATGTATACAGCATATCAGTTAGGACAAATCGTTTTATTGTAGATCCATATCGAATCGATTAAGGTTCAACGTTATAGGGTCTTACGTAACATTATAAAGAAAGTAGTGTTACGACTCAACTTATAATATTTCAATGATCATAGTAGCGAGTCCCGTTTTTCCAGCAGGACACCGATACACACAGCTACTGGTAAGCTGCGGTAAAGCTGCTCTGACGTAACGAACTCTTTGAATGCTCCATTGCGAATGCGAATGTACATACGTAGGTCTCTGTGCGATAGAAGAAGTAAAAGTCGAAAAGGGGGAGGAATGGTAGAGGCGCTAGTATCGCGCGCCAGTACTCGTAGTGTTACGTACCCTTGGAAAGCTCTCGTAGCTACAGATATACCGGAGTAGATACAGGGCGATGACGATCGGAAGGCAAAGTTGCCTCTATGGATTCGATTATTCGCGCGCGCTGCTCACGCAGCAGTACTCCTGACCTGGGTCAATAGCAGCAGCCCTTTTGAATCAGCAAAGCATCGTTTTAAGCTAGAGGGTTAGGTCGAGGCTTGGGGGTAGTGTAGTATGGTTGGCAAACAGTAGAGAGGGAGAGAGAAAGGCTGCTGCCTGGAATACCGTAGGTTCTGTAGGTGCAGCTGCAGCTGTACAGTCGGACGCGCTGCTTTGATATGGGAAAGAGGTTGAATCGGTCTTTATAAAGGGTTCAGAGGCGCTGCTATTTCGTTGATATTTTGTAGCCTTTAAGCGTCAGAAAAATTATTAGTTTGACGCAGGATGCTGGCGCTATCGCGGCGCGTTGCGTAACTAGTTCGCAATCGCGAATTCCCGGATCTAAATTCATTACGGAAATTGCACTGGCAACTGAACTTATAGAAGTCGCGAATAGATCGCGTGGGCGTATTGCGCAAGCGCACGTTGCTTCACGGCTCGAACGTCGCCGCAGCGGAAGTTGCGTGTTGGGGAGATGTCTTACGTCACGGCGTAGCAGATCTTCTTCCGGTTGGATAGGGATGCTGTATGGGTTATCATCCTTGCTGCCAGTTTTCGACGAGCACATCGTTTGTTATTTCTCGTCTCTATTGTTTCGAATTTCGTACGTTGGATGTGAAATACCGGATGTTCTCCGTGTTGGGCCATTATTCGTTTTTCAGGGTCTTCTTTTTTTTTTTTGTTTGGTAATTTTAGACTTTAACTTCCGGAAACCTTAAAGTCCCATTAAGGTCCCATAATGAGAGCAGGAAGTTATCTGGTTCTCAGAATCCGATAAGTAAACGTGCTAAGGGCGAATATGGTGAAAACGGAAGGAAGATGCTTAAGGAGAATAAAGTAAGAGTATATAGAAAGGCTTCAGCCGTATTCTTGGATCCGGGTAGGTTCCGGGAAGATGCTGGAGCAAATCGAGCGTAAAAAGTTTTGCTAAAGGTTCCTCGAAGTTCGTTACTTTTTAACGAGAGCACGCCTAGTGTTTCCGTATCGCTGTACATAGATACAGTATTGTGTGCAGCGCCTTAAGTACTTCGCGCTTTTACTTTGGTGATGGAGATAAGGTGAGCTTGAATTGATTTCAGTCTGGATACCAGACCCAGTTACGACCTCAGAAAGGCCATTCATTCGGCAGTGAGTGACGACTTTGGCAGGAGGACCTACCTAAATATGAACGACTTCCATCGGGCCAGGTTGAAGGTGAACAAAGTCACTTTCAAGGATCAGGGTGTCTTCCGGTGCCGCGTGGACTTCGTCAACTCGCCGACGAGGAGCTTCTGGGTGAATCTCACCCTGGTCGGTGAGTAGCGCTTAAAGAGAAGAGAGTTCAGTTGAACGGAGGTCGGACTGTCACGTGGAGGAGTTGGTGGGTGGAGGCTGAAAAGCGTAGCTACTTCACAGGCAGGATGCTGTAATGAAAAGTTTTTCGAGCGTGGCGAATTCTACGAATTTTAACGGCAAACCTGGCTACTCTTTTCTCTCTCTCTCTCTCTCTCTCTCTCTCTTCCTCTAACCGCTCGCCATTTTTACTCTCTCGATGCTTTCATCCCGCGACGTGGACCACCTCTCTGGCACCCTAGCCTTCCGCTCGACAATCTAGAAATAAAATTTTTACAATCGTCCGCCTGGTGAGGTGACTTTCACTCGTGGGAGCAAGTAGGGACTTTTAAAATGCTGTAAATCGAGCGGTTCGTTCAGAGTACTTCCGTTTTAGCACCCTACCTCTTGTGCAGCCTACCAACTTCCGGCAGCCACTTCCCGTCCCTCATTTTAACTACCTCGCTTCACTCATTCCTCTACTTATTTTAACAAAATTATTTCCTTCGCAATTGCCATCCTTTTTCTCTCTCTTTATTTAATTCGCTTTGATTCACTCGAACTTACTCGCGGAGTCCTGCACGTGCCTGCTTCGAATTTCTCGACCTTGCGACATTTGCAGGGACGACAAGAGCCACTTTTTAGATTCTACAAAGTGTTATTCGTGACGTGGATAATTTCTTATACTTTTCCAGAACAGCCAACCGTCCCAGTAATTTATGATGCTCAAGGACGGGAAGTTACCGGCGTGGGTGGACCCTTTCTTGAGGGTTACAGCCTGATTCTAACCTGTCAGGTGTCAGGTGGTAAGTACCATAAAAAATTTGGATCTCTTTACGTGTATTTAAATATTTCTGATAATTTATTTTCGTCCAGACAAAATTTAGAGTCCACATTAATTGGCTTCTTGCGCTCCTTTAATACCGCCTTACACTCTTGACTTTGACCTTCACCTGGATTTTTCACCAGACAAAGTGATCTCTGGTTACGTCAATTAGAAACGATCCAAAAGCGCGAAATAAGAACCCGAAGTAGATACATTAGTCTGGCCAATTATTTACTAGCTTCGCTTTGCCTAGGGGTTCGCGTGTCAGTACACACACGCACACGCACACACGCACAAACAGCCCATTACCCTTTCACCTTTGAACTTTCATACTCTCAGCTTCCTTCCGCAACACCTCTTGATTGAGCCCCGATAGAAAAAGACGAATTAGCATCGGAATTGTCCCTGACCGCTGGCGACCGGTGCTCGCCAAAGGTCAGGACCTTCAGGCGCACTTGGGACGAGCCTTTCGAGAGCCTGAAGGTCAAGTCCAGATTAAACGAGCCTGGCGGCCAAGTTGCCTCCTATATTATCCCAATCTACGGAGATCTGTTGAGCTTCGACCCTTTTGCGGATTCTTATGTATCATTGCTGCCGAATACCAAGGGCACCGAGGATACTAATGATACTCAGGATACCAAGGAATTTCATCAGGACGAGGATCTCGCCTCCGCACACTAAGAGCCACTTTATGGAGATGATTTATTACTCATTCGAAGATTGCCCATACTGGACCACGTTCCCTTGGGAACTATCCAAGAAGCTTCTCATGACCCTATCGAATTAATTTCTTTATTTTCATTGTTCCTTTCGAATTTTTAGGTAAACCGAGACCTACTGTCACGTGGTGGAAAGACGACGAATTACTCGACGGCGTCATGGACGCGCCATCGATCACTGGAACAGCCAGTAAATTTACTATCAATCAACTCTGTGTGGAGAAAGTCACAAAATCCTTATGGGGCGCCAAACTGAAGTGTCGCGCGCAGTCCGGTTCTTTGGGGAAACCGATAGTGCGCGAAGTCCCATTGGATATTTACCGTAAGTGTTAAAAATTAATTATTGATTAAAAATTTTCGTTGAGGATTTTCGAAAAATTTCTCGACTTTCAGAAGAATTTTTGAGTGGCTCTCGGTTTTAGGACCAGACACATATGTACTTCGAAATCAGGACTGGGTATACCTTTTTTTTTTTATAGGTTTTTCTCAAGGTTGCATGTGTACTTGCACGCAGCCACTCACACGTAGCGACGAGATGTAATAACCCCATGGAGAATATCACGAGCGACACTTCTGGCGTAGATAGGAAATGTTGTCTCGGTTTGCGTTCGCGTTGCCGTTCGCGCTTTTTACGAGGCATAATTTTCGGGAGGAAGAGGCCCAACTCCGAATTTTCCCAGCGCGAAACGGGTTCTGATGGGGCGGGCGACGTCGAAAATAAACTTTACTGCCAGCCCAGTTGGACTTCCATTAATTTCATGACTAGAGTTTCGGGGTTGGCTGGAGTGGAGCGGGGCGTACGGAGGAAGGGTAGATTCACCGTGATATTCGTAAACCTCTAGGTGGGACGAGTTTCGCCCGTCGATAAGGAGAGGACGATTCTCCAGAGACTTCTCGGCGCTTCGCTAATATTACTTGAAATATCGCCGCGTTAATATTCAGTCTTATATTAAACCGACTAGAAATTGAAACATCCCGAAGCGTGAAACGAATGGAAGGTGGAAACTCGCTCTGCCGGCTAGACGCGCCAGGACGAGAAAAGCAAAAGGATATAAGACATGGCTGAGAATGGCAGAGTGAGGCTTTATTCGTGACTGTATATTCTTCTCCTTGGTTTCAATGGAAATTAGTAAAATATGGGATACGTCGAGGATCGATCGGGCCGATTTTATTGGGATATCGGGGAGTCGACGGTGGCGCCGCCATCTCGTGCGTGTAAGCCTCGAAAGGAGGAATCTAATAATAGATCCTCCTGGAGCGGGTTGACCGTCGACTTTCGTGCCTGCAGGAAGCTGCTCGAACGTCAGTCCGATTTCTGGGCGGTTCGCGACGTTTCTTTGAGGATCGCGTTTCTTGGAAACGTCGACCGATTTGAAATACGTCGCGTATGGTGGACACGTGGCTTCCTTTTCCTCCCTTCCCGCTCCCCGCCCTCCTCTTCGTCCTTCCTGCAACCACTCCTATGCTCTATGCATGCTCATTGCTCCAGTTCTTTAAACTGATCATGATGACGACTTCTTCAGGACCAAGATCCTCATCGTATACGGTAGTAGATCTACTAGTGAAACGTGCTTCGTGACTGCTGGACTAGAGGCTTTTCTTTTTATTTTCTCCAAATCGTACTTAATTCGCATGCTTCTATTATTTAGCTCGAATGACCATCCTATCCCATTTGTATTTGAAATTGCCTCTTTGCTCTTACCCTTTTCGTTCTTTATCTTATCCGTATCACTTTTTCCCATTTAATATCAGCTGGCGCAACCATCCTATGCTGATCCTGATAAAGACTCCGAGCAAGTTGAAGACTCTTGGTCGTCGAGATTGGGGAAGAAATATTTTATACTTGCCTATTCTTTAAGGAAGTTGCTCCTCTTTCTTTTTTCTTCTTTGGATCTTATCTTCTCTCAAATTTTACCAGTTGGTAATTCTGGACCTTCATTTACCTTATCCGTCTGTTTCCTTCCGTTGCTCGGTAGGTACTGGAGAAAATCGAACTTTAAATCAAGCCGCTTAATCACGGCAGGATTCTACGACTACGACCGACGCCGACGCTGGTCGCGTCCCTTCCGCCGTAGTCGAAAGAATTCTGCCAACTCGATGCGCTGTCCGTTCGCCGACAATTAAAATCCCCTTTCAAACTCCTTTCGAACTATCTTCGTTCATTCTGAAATTATCGCAGGACGAAGAGTCGCCTTCTTCCGACGTCGACTTAAAGGTTCGTTCATAACCCTATAAAATATGTCTACTTGGTTGCGGGTGCATTTGGAATTATGCGAAATAAGCTGGGTCCACGACATTCGATTTTTTCAATCGGAACACTTGCGTAATTTTGGGGATAATTTTGGGCTAATTTTGGACCCCGTATTTGATTTTAGGGCTCACTCCCTTAGGGGATGCATGTGTGGTG